>QOCX01000097.1:236570-249069 GCA_005959815.1 Sarcophaga bullata
TAATTAAATATAGTTTGTAATGGTATTGTAACAAAATAAATAAAAAAGAAATAAAAAACGAGAATTAATATGCAATTGGTAGAGGAATTGAGTAGTCTTTGCTAATTTTTTGAAATCTCCACTGGACAATAGACAATTGATCCAGCCGAGTCATTAAATAGATAAGCCGTGCCTTAAGAAATTGAAAGATAGGCATGGCAATGGTATATTTAAACAGAAATAATTTTTTCTCGGCTGGATCTTGTCTATGTCAGGACGGATCGGCCTTCAGGGGGTAGTTGAGTCTCACTAACTAAAATCGTAGAAAAATGTTCGTTAATCGCTGATCGCTGATTAATGAATAGTCGCCTTAGTCCAGTAGGTAGTGTGTCGGCTTATTAGACCAAAGGTCAGGGTTCGAATATTTCTTCGGCGACTCCCTCTCAGCAGATCTCTAGCAAAAACTCTGAGAGTAAATAAAATTGCCATGAAAAGTTTCTCAAAAAATCTGTCATTCGGAGTCGACTTTAAACTGCAAGTCCCGCCACTTTTGTATATAATTTACACACACAACATAAGTGGTGTGAGGAGCTAGGCTGTAATCCTGACTGAAGGGTTGTAATGGCCAATTATGTATGTATGTGATTAATGAATAGTTCGTCGAATGAATAGTTCGTTCTTGACATAATTTTATTAAATTTTGCAAATTTTTTTTTTTTTTTTTTTTTTTTTTTTTTTTTTTTTTATTGACGATAGTAATGACTGTGGTTATTTTTTTCTTTAAATTTAATGAAAAATGAATGGCAAAATTCCTATGAAAAAATTTTTCAAACACACAAATGAATTGAAATTTTTTTTGTTTTCAACAAATTTCTTTTGGTCGATAAAATTAATAATTTCTCTGAAATTATAATTGCATTGAAGCGACAACATAAATAAATAAAATTATTCGAACACTTAATTAAAATGCCAATAGTTCAAACGCTGTGTTATCAAACGTTATTTCAATTGTAAAATGATTTAAAATTCTTTATAGACCATGACCAATATGACCTTCTTGAAAAGTGGGTAGGAGGGCGGGAGGGAGTATAAGTACAGACAGTACACATCAAAGACAACATCAATCAGATTATATTTCTGTTGAATGTATTTTAAAGTTTTGTTGCCATAGGCCAAAGTAATCATGAGTTGTTTGTAGTTGCAGCTCCTAATGGATATGATTTTGTTAGCAAATCTTCTTAAAAGCAAATGGAAATTCTGTTTCATTGTGCACTTTTGCAGTCGTATGTTGACGGCTTACAATAAAATCATCTGTTGCAGTTCAATTTATATGTTGAATGGTAATAATAGAAATGGTATGGAAGTGGTCGCCAAAAGTGTTCATTTAACAATCTTCATGCCAAGTTTCGTTCATTTCTTACTGAGTCAAATATGATTCATCAAAGAATATTTATTCTGAAAATTCTTCTTCTTAGAATTCGTATCATAAATAACTATGTAGCTAATATTGGCATTGTAAGTTCTAAGTTTAGTCTTCATTTGAACACTTTATAATAATTAACTTCGTGAATCTGGCATACATACTTAATTGGTCATTATGAATCTTGCAGTTTGGATTACAACCTAGCGTCTCACACCATCCTGTTGTTAGTGTTAATTTTATATGTTGTGGAGGGACCCCTTCAGCTTAAAGTCGACTTCGAAATATAGATTTTAGAGAACAGTTTCGCAAGAAATCTGTTGAGAGGAAGTCACCGTTGAAATATTTTTTATTCGTTTTGCTGGAAATGTTTGAAATTGTGACATACGCCTCAATCTAACAGCGACACCACTACCTACTAGCCCACGGTTACACTTCATGGAATTTAGATCGGCATTTTTTATTTTACTCTCAGAGTTGTTGTCAGACATCTGCTGAGAGGAGTCGCCGAAGAAATATTTTTTTTCATATTTCGTTTTGATGTCTGACGGGATTTGAACCGTGACCTACCTACGAGACTACGGCGACTTCAACCACACTCAATCAATCATCAATGTTGTGTGTGTTAAATTTATCTGCTGAAAGAAAGTTGCCGAAAGAAATATTTTTTCATATTTCGCTGTAAAAACCGTAATAATGTCATGTGGAACGTTGTGGTATAACGGCACTGTGGACAAAATTATAAGGACACTATAGACGACTCAGTATGAGTGAGACTTGTAGTGCTTGACAAGAGTAAACGAACACTTCCATTTACGACTTATCTATGCGGTAAGGAGATCGAAATTGATCTTTTAATAGATGAGCACAAAATGAGAAGATATTAAGCAAATAAATAGACGATAAGGAGTTCTTATGAATTATTCGTTAATTAATATCTCTAGTTGGATTGACCTGACGGCTTAGGCTTATTTTATTAAGGCATTCGATTTATTTCCATTTGAATTCTACTAAGCTTCTCCAGGAAATGGTCAGCGCATGAGCTGCATACTAAAGTACGACTACTCTATACTGGAAACCAGCATAAAAGTTAAATAAATGAAGCTATAGGCTTGGCAATATATCGGTTTTAATTTTAACTGCTATTGCTAATCTGGCGATACTTATGGCATTCTATTCTGTTACAAAATTCTGCATATTATCTCCACTGAACGTAATGCATCGATTTACGCTTGAGCAGCGTTGGAATTTATTGGAATAGATGGACCAACGAGGAACTGCACGATGATGTTGATTTTGCTAAAAAAAATGGTCTTTTAGACTGAAGCTCATTTACATCTTGATGAGTATGTTAATAACCATAATTGCAGTATTTGGGGCTCCCAAAGCCCACACATGCTGTAACAGAAGCCAATGCACCTAATATTTCTTTAAAAATGAGGACGGCACAATTATTACGATCAATGGAAGAAACACCTATCGCACTACGATAACCGATTTGTTTGTACCCACTCGTCATGGTATTGAAGTGAGCTTTGTTTGGCTTCAACAACATGGTACAACTTGCCTTACCTCTTATGCCACAATCGATTTATGGTATCAAACATTTAATGACGGTTTAATTAGGACGAAATGGCCGCCAAAGAAGATGCGATTTGGACATTCTTGGACTATTTTGCGACAATCGATTTCTTCCGTCAAACGTTTGATGGCCGTTTAATTAGCCGAAATGCGTTTTAACATCCTTGACATCTATTTTCGGTGTGGCGCCGTTAAAGAAAAGTATTATGCCAACAAACCACAGACAATAGAGCATTTGAAGGCGAACATTCGTAATGCCATTATCAAGATACGACTCCATACATTCGAAAAAGTGCTCAGAAATTGGTTCGATCGAATGAGGTACTGTGAGGCCAGCCACGGCAGCCATATGAATGAAATAATCTTGCATTTCTAACCGGGAACAATTGTATTTCAAAAAAAAAAAAAGTTTTTATTGCCATTTTTAAATTTAAACTTTTAAATCGCCCATCCTATATGCACTTGATATCAATGGATGATAACTCCGTTAAGCTAACAAGAAATGGAGATTATTTTAATAGAAAATTTTCAAATATTTTCACTTCATTGTGTATCTCTATGCCGGTATTCATAGCTACCACTTTATTTAGCGTAGGGTGTACAATAAATAAAATCATTATATGGCCTGTAAATAATACTCTTGTAGTACTTGTGATTTTTTATTTTTCTTTTTCTCATATCAAATCGGTCTGAGGGTCTAACAATTCTACAAACGTATTGAGACATTTCAATTCAAGACGACTGAGTGAGTGATCAACTGACCATGAAAATTGAAAATTTCGAAAATTACTTTAAAACAATACAAATGAAATACTTTTTTTTTCCCCCATTTACAACAAACAAAAGAAAAGAAATACCCAAAAACAAAAAAAAAAAAACAAAAAACAAAAAAAAACGAAATGAAATGAAACAAATAAAGTGTAACAGTGTATCAAGCACTTGTTAGAAACCAATTACGTTTGAAGAAAGAAAACAGGGCTAAAAAAAAGATAAAAAAAAAAAGAAAAAAGAAAAATGAAAAAAGAAAAGTAATGGCCTGTTTAAATTGTGACAGGAGGGAGGATGGGCCAGACGACCGCAAAAACACAGTCAATTGATGGTTTCCATAAATGCAAGCAACAATCGTATAAATTAGATTTGTTTTCAAATCTACAAAATTAGTTGACATTTATTTAAAGAACGTGTAACACGAACATAACAAAAGCCTCCACCCCTCATAAATATAATTCTAAAAGAAAATCTCAAAAGAAAATAAAAATAAAAGAAGAAAAATACAGAGAAAGAGAAAGAGAGAGAGAAAAAAAGGGAAAAAATCACTATGAAACGTAGTGCTATTATCGCTTTAATATTTCATATCCTTTTAAAAGATTGTTACTCATCCTTGCCCGAGGATATTGCCAATATATCGGACCAATGTTTAACAAATTCATTGGAAACTTCTCTCTATTGTCGCGGCACAAGGGCCATAAATAATATCATTAATAATCTTAGTAAGACGGACAAACCAATTGTCATTGTACGTGGTTTGGAAATTGTACCCTCAAATAATACAGCCGCTACCACCGTTAAAAGTGACAGTAAAAGTAACACTGACACTGACACTGGCATTGATAATGCAGGAAATGAGGCTGATTATAGTAACGACACTACTACTAACCTGCTTGAACGTTTCTCTCGGTATTTGCAAACTCATGAATTGAATATAAAATTTTCGGATTTAATGTCATTGCACGGTAACGATGAATCACTGTTAACACGTGATCTGGAACACAGCAGAATGCAAATAAATAACGATGATGATAGTGTTAGCAGTATTGGCAGTGGCGGTGGCGGTGGCGATACCGGTAGTGGTAAGTGTGATTAACAGCTTTCGTATTAACAACAGTAGTGATATGACAACCGTGATACTATAACCGTAATGTGTCTTACTGGCACGTGCCATCATGTGCTCGTGTTATGCGTGTAATGACTGCGAATATCAAAATGTGGTTGACATGTGTGTGCGTGCATTACAGCTTACGTTCTATTTTCCGTTTTTATTTTATTTTATTTTTTTTAACTGATTTATTATGAATTTTAAATGTGGTTTTACGGTATTTGGCCATTGATTTGAGTTTTATTTACAATTTGCCTACAAAATCAATCATTGAGGTTTTGAAAGGCAATCAAATTTTATATGCAAATGCGATAAAGTTAACATAACTATTTTCAAGGCGTTTTTTCCCACGTGCTCTATATGAGCCGCATTAAAAAAAATAAAAATTTTATTAAATTGAAAAATTATTTGCATAAAGTACAAACAATTTTCCTTTGTCTCTTATACAATACAAATTGTGATGCCAACACTCAAGCTTCTAATTTAGCATACGAATCACTCATTGAAGTCGCCGTAGTCTGGTATTTAGAGACGTGAGATGTGACACGGTTTGAACCCCAGGTCGGACAGAGAGTAATTACAATTTACAAGAAAATCTTAGAAAAATCTATCGTTCGAAGTCGACTTTAAACTGTAGATCCCGCCACTCATGTATAGAACACACACAAAACAGAAGTTTGATGTAATAGTGACCGAACAGTTGAAATGACCAGTTGCGTATGTACGTATGTATTGAGAAGACCATAATCGAGCAAGACTCTTATAGACTTTAAAATTTAGATATGAAAACAGAATCAACCACCATTGTAATGCTCGGTCTTATTATATAAAAAAAGTTTTGTCTCCCCAGTTCGACTAGCATTTCTTTCCAGTGACGTCATTTGTCACAAGTCTAAAAAAACGATTTCCACACGTTATCCCAAAGATGAAAAAAAACCTAGATATCAAGGAGCATTGTTTTAAATAATTTTATGTTGCAACATAATATACGTGTCAAGGAGCATTACTTTAAAAAAAATTTATGTTGCAACAGTGACGAACGAAAGTCCCACATTCTTATGTTATAAATTTACGTATTATCCCTTAATTAATCAATCTTCTCTTTTCAATGGAAATAAAATATTTGTGGGAATTTTACACATTGTTTGCCGTGTTAAATTCCGCCATCCACATCCAAATCCACATCAGAGATTCGTTGAATCCTTAAAATCGTTTTACTTTCAATTGAAATGAGAGAAAGACTGTAATAAAACGGTAATACTTGTAATAATTTTTCTCTCTCTTTGTTGTTTTTCTTTCAATTTCATTCATTCTTGTTATTTGGTTATCCTGTAACCATGACACGTGCCAAATGCAAATGCAATGTGAAACAAACAAAAAAAAATGTAAATTGCTGATAAACAGAAGCGCGCAAAAAAGACAAGGGCAATGGTATGATAATGGCTCTTGCGCTGATGATGTCAAAAATGATGGCTGTTATGGGCCTGGGTGGTATCGGTGCACTTGCAATGAAAGCATTGGGTGTGGCAATGACTGCTTTAATGCTAGCTGCCATGGTCGGTGTGAAGGCATTAGCTCATCAGGGCAACGAGTCAACGCATAGTGTCCAGTATGTTGCAGCTGATGGCGGCCATCATCATAGAAGACGTCGCAGACGTAGTACAGCGACTGTAAAGGCGCCAGCACAGTTTGTACATTCTCATGCAGTTTTACGAAATAATGATGCACAAATGGATTCACCACAAATGCTACTCTACAGGAGATGGCAGAAATAATAATAAAATCTGAATAATATCAAGTACTGAGTGTTGACTTGTTTGCGAAATGCATTTTAATTTTTTTTTTTAGCGTGTATTTATTTACATTTTTTGTACATTTTTTTATACGTTACGTATTTATTGTAATCATTAGTTCCAGTAGCAATTCAAAAGTATTTATTGTATGGCAAATAAAAATTTTTTTTGTATTTAATTTCATAATAACAAAAGCGCAGGTAAGTGTAATTGTTGACCCTTGGGTAGAAAGAATTGTGGTATCATAATAGGTCTAAATGCTGGCCTAAGTGGGTCCTCTTTGCTTGAGGTGGTTTGTAGCCAATATGTATACATACATACATTGGACATTGCAACCCTTCAGTCAGGTATTACAACCTAGTTTCTAACACAACTTGTGTTATGTGTTTTAATTTTATACGTGAGCAGTGGAAACTACAGATTAAAGTCGATTCCGAACGATAGATTGTTGATGGCAATTTTATTTCGTTCACAGAGGTTTTAAAATAAATCTGCTGAGAGGTAGTCGCCGAAGAAATTTTTGTTCGTGGCCTCATGTCTAATAATCCAACACACTATGGCGTCTTCAAACCTGTCTGAATTTGAAAGAGCGCCTGTGTCTGCTTGTCATCATGTCAGCGAATTGTATTCTTTCAGACGCCACTTTCCAGGCTTCCTTACTGCAGTTAAATTTGCCGAGTGGCCAGTTTCGGTTCCAAGTGAGTTGGCCATACCCTTAAATCGATTATGCAGAATAATTAATGCGACATGATTGTCGTGTTGAAATTCAGGCCAAAAGAATTTTTTTTTTATTCATCGAGTTATAGTGCTCGCCGTTTTGAGAGTAATTGTCTGGTCAACGCTGTTCTTAAAGAAATAATGAACCGATAACTATTACGGAATGCATTGGATGCTCTTGCATTCCGTGAGATCATGGTTCAAATCCCAGGCCAGATATCACTAAAGAAACCAAATATGAAAAAATATATCTTCGGCAATTTCCTCTCAGCAGATTTCTGTTAAAAATTGTGGGAATAAAAAAAAACATGCCATAAAAAGTTTCTCCAAAATCTATTGTTCGTATGGCTTATTAGACTAGAGTCCGTTATACAGCTCCCCACTCAGAGATCTCAAACAAAGCAAAATGTGAAAAAATATTTCCTTAGATGACTTCCCCTTCCCTCACCAGTCTTGTGGCAAAAACTCTGAAAGTAAAATAAAATTGCCACGAAAAGTGTCTTAAAAAAATCTGTTGTTCGAACATTTAACCGTTGGCTCTGCCAGTCATCGATAAATTAACACACACAATATGAGTGGTATGAGAAGCTTGGTTGTAATCTTAACTAAAGGGTAGTAATGACCGTTTAGCAAATTTTATTGAATACGTTTCTTTAATATTGAAGTTTATTTGAAAGAATTTCTAAGAGACGAAATGAATTCAACAGCTTTATCGTAAGCAAAACAATAACAACGCTGAGCAGTATTTTAATGGTTTGAGCATCTGTTTTTCAATTGTTTGAGCAGGCGGAATAAATTCTAGAACTAATCTTAAGAATTAATTTTTTTTTTTTCTTTTTTTTTTTGAATATTAAACTGAGAATGAAAAAACAAAATAAGAAAAGGAAAATGTAAACGAAACCGAAATTTGAAAACCAAAAACATATTAAAAGTAAAAGAAAAATAAAAAAAAAATGCCGCTTAGCACTGAAAAACAATGAAAGTGTATCGAGTGTCCTATTTAATCGGTTTACGAGAAATTTTAATACGATTATTCGTTTTTGTGTCTGTTTCTTGGTTTATTTTACGTTTGTTTATTTTGAAATACAATCGATGATGAAATGAAAAGTGACCACGATGACGGCAAGAGTAAAATTGGGCTATGGAAACATTTATGAATATTGAAGATTTTTAAGAGAACAAAAAAGAATCGCTTTAAAGATAACAAATAAAATGAACTACGGTTTGAACAGTAATTGGATTGTTCTGTAAGCGTTCATGGAATAGTTGGTAGAAAATTTGTACATTGAACTTCATTCTGATTCACTGTTCACTCTTCAACTTTGGGTCAGAGATATCAAACAATACCAAATATAAACACATTTGTCTTAGGCGACTTCCTCTCATCGGTCTACTGTCAAAAATTCAGAGAATAAAAGAAAGTTGGAATGAATAGTCAATCAAAATATGTGGTTCGGAGTCGACAATCTAGGTCCCATCCCTTATGGATAAAATTAACGCACACAACATCAGTGATGTGAGAAGCTAGGTTGTAATCCTGACTAAAGGGGTTATAATGATGGATTAAGTAAGTAGGTAAGCATACAACACCTCGGCTTAAAGAGAATTAAGGGGCAGTGCTTGATTATGAAAAAAGGAAACTTTACAATAAAATCTCATTATTTTCCCTTATATTGATAGTATCATCGCTGGTAAAATATGAAGCGAAGTCGAAGACCATTGTCTGTAAAGCCCTTTTTCCCAACACTCAGGAGATGTTGGAATATAGGAAAGAAAAGATGGCGTAGTGTGCGACAATTTTTTGAATGAAGGGTGTATATACCTTCTTAATTTTATTCGAGAATTGCTTTTTAGCAATAATTCCCACTTTCTTTTTTCATTTGTGAGTAGTAATCACATATCATAGTGCCAGAGAAACAAACATCCTGAATCTCTGGTGGGAGCATTGGAGGTTTAGCACTCTAGACTATCGTGACCTATCTATACTTTCATATGATTAAACCACTTGCAGTTTACTGTTAAACATACAAATAAAAAGACTACAATATTCCATAACGAATGCTTGAAACAAATTCTTCAGATCTTCTGGCCGAAGTAGGTTATCAAAGGACAAGAATTTTTAATACGATTTTTGTAGATATCTGAGACAGGGGTTAAACCACAGTACCTACTATACTATGGCGTTTTCATGTCGGATGTTATATGCGGAAAAAATTTTTAACACCGTAATAACGAAATCCATAATTAAGGAGTTGTGGTCATACTTCTACTTACCGACTGAACTAAGCGGTTACTTCATATGGAGGATTTCATTAAATAGATAAAATGGAAAAACACTCAAACATATATACGACCTAGCTTTTCACATCACTTATGCAGTGAGTGTTAGTTTTTATACATGATTGGCAGGACCTACAGTTTAAAGTCGACGCCGAGAGACATATTTTTGAGAAACTGTTCATGGCCGTTTTATTTACTCTCAGACTTTCTGCCAAAATTCTGCTGCGATGTAGTTAGAAATGTCTAAGCTGGAGCTTCAACCGCGGCTTCACGTTTAGTACACCAACACACTACCTATTAAAATACGGTGCCTACCAAAACACAACATTAGTTTGATTTGTGCTTATCCTTTTAGATTTAGATATTGGTTGAGCTTTCCATATGATTTTTTAATCATTAAGCGGCATAAGTTTAACAATCCCTTGTATTGATTTGTTTCTGTTAATCTAGTAACTGATGGACCACAAACCGATTCTGTGCGAAAAATTCAGACGTAAGTTGATATTGAAATTGTACACGCCATCTGGTGATATCACTCCAAGCAAACATTCGTTTGGAATACAAGGGTCATGGAATATAAAGGGTCATAGATTGGGATGGTAAAGGACAGAAGGACATGGAACATACATATGTGTGAGTAAAGTGTAGAGAATTTGGCATTCAAGTTTTTTTTAATTACAATTTTAATTTCCAAAAGTAATCTTAAATCAAGAGAGAGAGAGAGAGAGAGAGAGAAAGATAGAGAAAGAAAACGATAAGATCTGCAATAAAACAATTGAAAATATCTCTTAATTGAGTGAGAATTAAAAACAAAAAACAAACAAACAAAAAAACTTTCACTTGTTCTTTATATCTCTGAGAATAATTTCAAATAAAATACAAACCGTAAAGAATTGAAGTCTTGCGAAGCTTGTAATATGATTTGAAAACGAATGACAATGCCAATGACGTTTGCCATGCCATTATCTTGGATTATTTAAATGGCATTTTGTGCCATGGTTTTTAGGCTGACAAACAGCAATGAAGTCCAAAGTAAGGCATTTCAATGGGGAAAAAGAAAAAATCATTTCAACGAAAAGTCACTATTTCATCAGCCAACCCAACCAGCTGAACAAGCAAACCAACTCGTTTTTCACTTTAAACTTAAGCCGGCATAAATTCAAAAAGAAGGTGAAGAAGTTGAAAAAAAAAACGCAGTAAAAAATATTATGAAAGCATTGCAACATCATTTATGTACCTGCACGTGAAATGAGAAGAAAACAAAACCTGAATAAATTTCAAATTTCATAATAAAAAAAAAAGAGTCGAAAATGTTGCTTTCTGGCTGTGCAAGTGCATTATAAATTTTATACTTAAGCTGGTGCACAAGCCATACCATCTTTATTTAACCAGTATGGTTAATGTATTCACAAGAATGGGAATTTTGATGAGAAGATAAACTGGATATTGGAAAAGAAAAAAACTCAGTTCTTATAGCACTTCCTCAGATTGTAATTTCCTTGAAAAAAAATTTCTTTTTTTTTTCAGCAGCCAGCAACAAAATTTTTCGTTTAAATTTTATTTATTTTTTTTTTTGTGAATTATTTTTGCCTGTAATTTGCATAAGAATATAATTAACATGAATAAATAATTTAATAAAAATTCCGGCATCAGTCTCCAAGTGTCATAAGCACATTACTTTCCATGATTTTTTTTTTTTCTTTTCAACATACGAAAAATACAAAACCACTCAAAAGAAAGTTATACACGATGAAAACAGACTGTGTGATGTACACTATAACAGTAATGTTATTACTTACATTGGCTTAAACACTTTTTCCAAATTCAGGGGTCATTGGTTAGAACTTCCCATCTAAGAATCCTTTTACAGACCAAATATGTTCAGTCAGAAACTAATAATATTGGCATAAGAGAAATCGTCTTATCGCTTTTTATGGACGGAATATCAATATATGAAGTCGCCCTAGTCCAATTGTAGTGTCATATAGACAGGAAACCTCGGTTCAAACCCCAGATCAAATATCTTCAACAAAACATAATATGAAGAAAATACTTCCTCTCAGCAGATTTCTAGCAAAGACTCTGAGAGTAAATAAAATATTGCCATGAAAAAATTTTCAAAAAATCTGTCGTTCGGAGTAGACTTCAAACTGTTTACATGGACTGATAAGGAAGTTGGTAACGAACCTCAAACGGTTCTTGAATAGTCCTATCGAACCCTTAAATCTCTTCCCACCTCTTTTATCTTGTAAAAGTGTAACTGTCTCCAACCTAACTGAATTGAAAAGAGTGTCTGCGAATTGTATTCTTTCCATTCCACAAAAGGGTTCTGGACTGATGAGCAGTGTGAAGGCTTACATTCTTCAACTTTATCTGTTCGTTAATTGCTTTGAATTTATACAAGGAATACAGCAAAGGGTGAATCTCTACCTTATAATTCAGCTCACCTAGACATTCCCACACTAACTATCGAACTATTGATCCGGATGTCAGCTTGAATGTTCTTTTGCCGCCTAAGATTCGAAGTTTTAATGGAGCAATTTTGATTGGAAAATATTTCTTTTAAGGTTCGTACATTTCGCTTTTCGCCGCGTTCGTATTAAAGTTATGTTATTCATCGGGATGTTTAAATCTGTGCTCATTCTTATCAACACCTTATTGATCTGTGTTCACTCTCTCGTTCAGGAATTCCTGAATATCTTCTGCTATCACTTCAAATGAACTCCGAGTAAAAGCACAGCATTTCGCTTCATACGACGTTTTCTTTTTTAAAACACACACACTCTGGGGATGGCACCCGCTCATGCAGTGCATTGTATTGGAACTAGGAAAATATATTTTGGGAAGAAGATA
>QOCX01000097.1:270955-323872 GCA_005959815.1 Sarcophaga bullata
GCCTCACAAAACACAACTCACTTTGGGGCGTACCATACTGTCATTAACAAGCCTACTCGCCCTCTCCGGTATAAGTCGAAAAGTTTGAAAATATATTTCGATTTCCTTAGACGAGAGCTTTATTTCATTTTACGGCTAATATAAGCGAAGGAGCAGACGGAGGAGAGCATTGCCTTGTACCGTCTGAAGAAATCGAGCCACTTAAATGCTTCTCTAGTGATCCTCGTAGTTTAGTAGGTAGTGTGTTGCATAGTTAGATGTGAGGCCACAGTTCAAACTACGGATCAGAAATCTTCAGAAAAATGAAATACGAAACAGTATTTCTTCGGCGACTTCCTCTCAGCAGATTTCTGGGAGATCTCCTTACAGATCTCTGAGAGTAAAGAAAATTGGCATGAAAAGGTTTCCTAAAAATCTGACATTCGGAATCGACTTAGAACTGTAGACTCCGCCACTCATGTATAAAATTAACAAACACAACATAAGGTATGAGAAGCTAGGTTGTAATCCTGACTGAAGTAATTACAATTGCTATGAATATCATGAAAAAATTATGAGTTTTCCTTCAAGTGGGGATATTTAAGAAATGAAAACACAATTCATAACAAAAATCTTTTGTTAACAAATTTATTTATTTAATAAAAAAAAAAATAATTTACAAATAAATTACACATCAAACTCTAACTATTAAAACGATTTGAAACAACAATTCAATCAAACTTAATACGATGTCAACACATTTGACACTTTAACAACTACTTGAATGTCTTGACAAGCACTGATCGACTAACTGAAATCGTATAATCACATGATGCTCTTGCTACACGAACTTAATCGTTATGATTTAAAAAAAAAACAAAAAACAAAAAAACGAAAATGGTGGAAAAAAAGTGAATTAATAATGCTGATGCTGTAAGAGAGTAAATATTTTGAATTCACACAACTATTTGGAGAAATCAGTTTAAAAAAAGGCCTTGAAAACGAAAGAAATCTCTATAAACCGTGTTTTTTCTTGTTTGTTTTGTTGTTCATCTGTTTAAAATGTTTAATAACAACAGCAGACGAGAAGAGGAAAGCAAAAAAACGGTTTATATAATACAGTTCAGGTTTTTTTTTATTTCATAGCGCTTCAGCTTCAGTTTCAGCCTCATCTTCTTTCTTCTGATGCCCAACATTTCGGAGAAACTTTCTTAAACAAAACAGAAAAAGTCAATAAGAGTGAATTTCCGTTACCAAAAAAAAAAGCAAAAAAAAAAACAATAACAACAACCACCAACAAAATGTGGAGTGTAAAGAAAATCGAAATCAAACTTGGCTTTTAAATAATACCTTAAGTCAGGTTATGATTATGACAATGACGAAACGAAACGAAAGCGGCAAAGACGATGACGACGACGACGTCAATAAATAATGTTGGTGAGGCGCCGACGCACACATTAGTCAACGCCACAAATAACAACAAAAGAATTTTTTTACATCTCCCCTCAGCAAAAAAAAAAAAATACCAACAAATATGCACAATGGAATGTATACGATTTCATGCTTTTTAAAAACGTACGTTTCTATGACAAAATTATGAAATTTTTAATATGAATTCTTTGAAAATCTTGCATTGTAAACTGCTATCTGCTATTACATACAGAACATAATGGGTGATTACCACACGTCGGCACCAATAGCCACCGGTGGCCCAACATCTTCAGCTTTTTACACACATAGGATACGAATACCAACAATGTTCGTTAAAGAGAGCATAAACTTGCATTCTGTTGCTTGTCCGCTTCTAAAGAAGAAGGTTCATGTCACTTTTTCCAGCTTTCAATTATACACCCAAAAAAATATTACAGTAGGATTCTGTATTTTAAAATACGATTCACTAGTATCAAAGAGAAATTATCTCCTCTTTTGGAGGAATATTTGTCAAGTTAAATACGCAGTCTTTAGGGATTTGGCGCTGTATATTTTTTCTATATTTTTCACTACACCTAATACATATTATTAGGTTATACTTGAAAATATTACTAACAATTTTCCTCTGGTTTATACACATGCCTCTCACAAATACACTCACATTTTTATCGTGTTCTCTTCGTGCCGACGTCCGGCCATTACAAACCTTTAGTCAGAATTACGACTTAGCTTCTATTTCCACTTATGTTGTATGTGTTAATATCATATATGAGTGACAGGACTTACAGTTTAAAGTCGATTCCGAACGGTAGATTTTTAAGCAGCTTTACTTTTAAGAAACCTTCCTGTCTAAATTAGGTTAAGTTTGACCGATGGATTATGTTAGATTTCAATGCCGCTTTTATTTGTAATAAATTCGCTTAAATCTTCAGCTGAGAAAACCTAACAAGAAAATAGTCTATCTGTAAAATTGAGAGATTTTGTAAGATATCCAAAGAGTTATGCCGAATATCCAATGTTGGAGCTGTAACATGTATATCGAAATCATGTAACATTGGTTTTCAGATCATCCAATTTAGAAGAAAAAAGCGGCTAATCAACTGAAATAAATATGAACTAATGACAAACACCGCCACACCAAAATCTATACCAAACAAACGACTTTTTCAGAATGCATTGGACTATCGGGAATCTTAAGTGAATTGTAATAGCCCCAAATGAATCGATTTTATTTGTTTACCAACGATTTCAAAAACGTGCCTCAGCGCTAAAGACGATTTGTCGATGAAAATTAGAATGGGTGGCAAACTGTTTGAGTTTGGCAAAACTCACTGAAAAATTACAACTAATTTTACAGCTGTAGCATAAACAAGATGGCTGTTATCCACTGCTAAAGTTCGGGAAGCCACTATTGGAAGACCCAATAGATTGTACATTTTTTATAATTCGCTAATGATGCAGACAATGCGTACAAAAGTAAGCGTATAATATTCAAATCAATCCAAGTGTCATAACCATATGAGAGACTGGCATGATATACATACAGTGGCTCAAACGTATATTTGGACACAAGGTATTTAATTATTCAACTGCCGATTTTTCCACTTTAATAGATATTTTTGTAAAAAAAAATTTGATGTTGATTTATAGGTACTTGCATCCTATCTTTTTATAAATACTTTTAAAACAAAAAAAGGAAAAAAATATTGCCGATATTCATGTCAAACGCACAATTGGACAGTCAAATAAAAGGCGTTATTTTGGAACCAAAATCTTTTGCGTTTTTTTTTTATTGTTTTCAAATGTAGAAGCATCGACTACACGATATGGGCATAAAATTCCGGGGTAATGTTCTTCCATACACAGCAGATACCTGGCTTAAACTGATCCACTGTGCTAATACTAGATGTATGGAGTTTCTAGGGCAAGTTTATTCAAAACAAGCTCAATAATATTGAGATCAGGGGCCTGTACCGATGTTGGGAGTAGTTTTGAACAATTATGCATAAGCTAGGGTTTCGAAACGTACTTCGGATCGTTGTCCTGGTAGAAAAAATGTGTCCAAAATATTCAAATTATCGGCACTCTTCTTCATATTTTATTTTAAATTGTCCAAATATTGGAAAGGATCCATTTTACTGTCTATATAATGAACATACCCTGCTCCTGCACAGGAAAAGCAGCCTCCAACCAGTGCAGATACTTCCTCACGCTCGAAAATAGCCCTCAGTATTTGGCTTACGCCAAACGTACTGCTTTGCATGTGTTCCATGTAGGTCAAATTTACTCTCATAAGTAGAAAGTACCTACGTAGCTACTATGTAGGCACTATACAGGTTTGTCCTTACATATGAGAGTAAATTTAAAGTACATGGAACACATGCAAAGCAGTACGTTTAGCGTAAGCCAAATACTGAGTTTTTGCCTAACGATACTCAGTATATTTTCGAGCATGGGGGAGTATCGGTACTGGCGGGCTGATGTTTTTCCAGTGCAGGCAAAAATTGTGAAATTAAATTAAATTTTTTTACACATTTCTTGTTTCAATTGCCTTCTCCAAGTTCCTTGCCAGAATCCATTGATTCAAGTTGTTCTTGAACACCAAATCTTAGAAGTATTTTTGCAAGTACTCCTTAGTGAAGCTCTCAAGTTTTCGTATGACAGTTGTATATATCCATCCTTAAAGCCTGTTGTTTTGATCAGAAAAAAGTTCAGTGCCAATTTTCTCTTAAGAAATATTAATCACCGCAGTCTAATAGGTACTATGTTGGATTATTAGACGTTTGACCACAGTTCAAACCCCAGGTCTGACATCTTCAACATATCCAATATTTCTTAGGCGCCTTCCTCTCGGCAGATTTCTGGTAAAATTCTGAGAGTAAATAAAAATTGCCATGAAAAGTTTCTCAAAAATCTGTCGTCGGAGTCTATATTAAACTGAAGATCTCGCCACTCATCTATAGAATTACACATAATGGAAAATGATGTGAAAAACTAGCTTGATCGTAAACCTAATGGAAGAGTTGTAATGACGAGTTGCATGATTGGATACATACATATACAAAAAATATTGCACTATAAAGTATGAGCTCACATAATTTGTATACTTTGATGTGATTTCCGAAAAACTTTATTAAAGCTTGCAAATAAAAATGATAAAAAAACATACGTATGTATTTACTAGTATATAAAACCAAAGTATTTTTCATTTCTATAGCGTATGCTATAGAAAACATTTAAGTTAGGTGAGGCTGGAAGACTGAGATGACGAAGAAAGAAGATGAGGCTCACTTTAATACCAAAATTATCTCGGTAATCAAACAGTCGTTATAGGAAATGATTTCGATAGCCAGATATGATATGGAGACTAGGGGCCATTATTACATCTTGCCGTTAACTAAAGGGAGGATTTTAGGTGGCAGATAAATTGTTTTTCGTTATAAGTAGCCAATAAGATAGAAATGAGCGTTAAGTTAAAGGGAGGATCATTGTACCGGTATCTTTAAAGTTATACCATTATTTTCAATATGGCAACTTGTAATAAAACAAATACAACAAAAAAAAAAAAAAAGAAGCTAGTCGTTGCACTGCTTTAAAAAAAACCTTGTTTAAGTGAACAGTTTTAGCGGCATTGCTTCGACACTGCCATATTTTTGAAAGAGTTAACTTTATTTTAATAACGAAAATAAGTTAAAGGTAACTTTACAGTTCCCTTTAGCTAAAGGCACCTTTAACTAAACCCAAGTTTAACGGCAAGTTGTGATAATGGTCCTAAGAAGACTAAAAAAAGAAGACTCTGCGTGATAAAAGTTGTTCACTGATAAAAGAGTTATCTTCCTTCTTCTCAGATTCACAGCCCTCCTAGTCTTTCGTTATGCATTCCAATAGGGCAGTGATGTGCGGGGAAAACACTCAAACAAATAATCAAAATAGCTGACGAGAAAAGCACTGCGTCAAAGGGTAGGCATAGAGATGTTTGCCGCCAAGGGTAAAAGAAGGGGTATAACACCATAATATCCTTATGCGATGAGCATTACGCTAGACATAAGGACCTTTGTCATCGAAGGGTATAACATTACAACATCCATCGCCGTAAATACTACCTCCTGGGTCACCGGGGGCAATAAACGATCCACTGTGCAAAGGAAGAGCCAAACTGGAACGAGGACAGGAAGGAGACCGAAAAACTTAGTATAAAAGATATCAAAATGTTCCAAAAAAAATAGCAGACGGTCAAAAAAGAGACCTAACCAAAGGAGACAATATTCTGATGAGCCAGCAAACACAATAGTGATTACCACGGAAAGAACGGCAAGAAAAACTATGCAGAGGTTTTAGAAGCCGGAAAGTTAATTTCAAACTTTCAGAGCAAACTGCGGAGCCAGGTCGAAGCAACCGGCACGCTAATCACGGTCGAATTCGATGAAGTATCATTTGATGTGATCTGAAGTCCTTCTTCCTGAACAAAACGCATAAGATTTGTTTAGTGGAGAAGAGAAAATCTAGGTCCCATTTTCCCAGCCGCACGGGGAAAAATAGAACATACTTGCACTGTGGCACAATGGTAGCACTGTGGCCAGCAGCCCTTTTTCTCAATAATAACACACAGTCATTGAATTTGTTCTTTTTTATAACACGTTTTGAAATTGGAAACATATGACACTATGTGGCAGGAAGTAGTGTTGGCTTATTAGACGTGAGGACACAGTTCAACACCAGATCAGACATCTCCAACAAAATGAAATTTTCAGCAAAATATTTGCTCAGCGACTTCTTCTCAGCAGATTTCTGGCAAAAACCCTAAAAGTAGCGAAAAAGCTCTCGCTCATAGTCGATTTTAAACTTTAGTTCGCGCCCCTTATGTATACATTTAACACACACAACATATGTAGTGTGAGAAGCTATGTTGAAATGTTATGGATTTTACCAAGCTTATCAGTTAAGATTTATTTAATGGTTTTTGAATTTCCAATTAAATTAAGAGAAAACATTAGGTATCGTGATTATGCAATAAATTTTTCAAAAGAAATTCGAAATTATAACCCAAATTTCTTATTTAAATATTGAATATCGATTAGAAAATGCAAATGAATCATTTAATGACAACAGCAAATTGATTACACAAAACAAAAAGCACAAATAAATTACGAAATTCTAGCCCATTGTGCAGCATTTAATACATAAAGTTCACTGGCGATGACGCCGCTTTAAAGTGTGTGAGTGTGATAATGAAAAGAAAGAGAGTGTTTTTTTTATTTTAGCCCAAAATAGAGAGTAAAAAAAAAATAAAATATTTAAGAAAAGAAATGCGGAAAGAAACAATGACAACAATGTGGTGAGTATTTGTAGTGGAGTCAACTCTTACTGGGCTCTGGCTTGCTTAACATTAAACGCAAATCGTCAGTCAAATAGTGTGAGAGTGTAAAAAGAAAACAAAATGTGCGCATGTGTGACTCGACAATGTTTTTACTTTTAACGGAATTCTTTCTTCATTATACAAAAGTCAATACGACAATACTCTGCTCTGCTCTGCTCTGCTCTGCTCTGTATATTTACATTGATCTTTTGTTATGTTATGTTATGGTATGGACGATCGGATTATTTATGGTTTTTTTTTTGTAAAGAGCAAAGGAGAGAAGGTGATGCGTTCGAGAAGCTCAAGCTTAAGTAACCAATACTCTTTAATATTTTTTGGCTTTTTTTTAGGTTTGAGCATTTACCGTGTGCACGTACATACATAAGAGAGTGCGTAAAGAGGGGTAAGAAACCAAGAGATACGCTGTGACTTTCTTTGCTAATGACATTCAGTGGGTAGTAAGTAGTAGCGGTAGTGTATGAGAGTATGGATTGGTGTGTGTCATTACAATACCTTTAAACAATTCAATTTGATGAACGAGAGCATCTTAATATTTGAATGGCTGCTGGTGCTGCTGTTGCTGCTGCTGCTGCTGCTGTTGGGATAATGAAGATCATGGGCAATGACTGCACCAGCAGCAGCAGAGGTAACAGTAGTAGTAGTAGTAGTAGTGGTAGTAATTGTAGTACAGCAGCAATATTTATTATTGGTTGATGGTTTTCTTTTATAGGTTTTGCATAATTTTATGATTTTTGTTGATTGTTGGAAGATTGTTTAAAAACAGCCTGACATCGTCGAAAAATTATCAAACCTCAGCTTGTTCCATTCGAATGAACACATAGTGATTTCGGTGGTGTTAAAAAAAAAATAAATTAAAAAAAATTTTAAAAATTTAAATAAATTTCGTTTATTTTTTTTTTAAAAAAGAATTACAAACGATTTTGTAAAGAATAAAAAACAAAGAAAAAAAATTGTTAAACGCCAAATATATAAAAAAAAAACATACAAAATGAAATTATTTATTGCAACAACTTGTGTGCTTTTATTTGCCAGTGGCATCCTTGCCAATCCCACCACCAATACCAACACCATCAACAAGGATAACGACAATGGTGAACAAACAAGTGCTTTTGCCCACTGCTTGGAATCTGATTCAATCTCGTGTTTACAATTAACGGTACGGATTACTTAACATTTAAGAAAGAAAATAAAAGAAAATGATTTAAAAAACAAAAGAAAAACATTGAATAACTTTAAAGGATTATACACCAAAAAAAAAAAAAAAATACAGAAACTGAAAACAAAAGTGAAAACTCTTTCAAACTTGAAAAATAAAAAGTGAAACAAAAAAAAAAAAAAATAAAAGAATATTTGCAAAACAGAAAAGCAATACAAAAAACGAAAGGAGAAAAATGTTTTCAAAACAAAACTTAAAATGAAACGAAAAAACTATAAAAAAAAGAAGACATTTTTTATTCAGGATTATATCACCAGTGACCTTCTTCTTCGTCTTTTGTTATGTGCAAGTGAAATTTCCTTCTGCATATTATATAATTTGATGGGGGTTTTTTTTAATTGTTTTTTGATAAGGAAAAGTGAAAAAATATTTTAAAATATTAAAATATTAAAATATTTTGTGCCCCCCAAAAGCAATTTGAATAAATGCCTGCATTTCTGCATTAAAATTTCAACGTTCTTAACTGCATTCAGCGTCAATGAAATTTTATATTCCAACACGTAATGCCTTACAAATGGTAGAAAAATAAAAATATTTCGAATGACTGTTAAATTTTTGAAAATATTCCTCAAAAATACTCCTAAACATTTAAATTCCCAATCACTTTTAAATTCCCAAAATAATGGATTAAATCCCAATCTTAAAAATTTGCACTACAACTATTTTAATATTAAATTTAAAATAAAATTTAAAATCTCTCTGAGCAACTAGGCTGTAATTCTGATTGAAGGCTTGTAATGATCATCTGTGTATGTAAAATTCCACTATAAGTGCTGTTGACTTACAATTCCCAAAATATTTGCAAAATACTCCATAAGTTTGATTGATACTATAATTTTAGGCAATAAATGCCTTAACTTGAAAAAATCCTTTTTATAGGAATTTTTTCTTGTTTTTTAAATAAAAAAAAAAAAAAAAAATTAATTCCTAAATAAGGACCAAATTTATTCCCTTCTTTACACTGCACAATTTAAATTCCCAATCACTTTTTAATCTTCAAAACATGAGACTTAAATCAAGTCTTAAACATTTTCTTACAACATTTGTATTCTTTTCAAATTTAAACTTAAAAAGGAAATTAAAAATCCCATTATAAATATAGTTGACCTGCAATTCCCAAAAATTTTTGCAAAATATTCCAAAATATTGAAAAAATATTTTTTATAGGAATTAATTGGTTTTCACATTCAAAAAAAAAAAAAAAAACAATTGATTCTAAATGTCTTTTGGTTTTAATTTCATCACCAAAATTCCTCTTTTATTTTTAATCACTGACGTGAAAAAAATTTTCCCTTTTTTTATTTGAAAATTTCCATAAAAATTCCTTTCTAATTTAAATTCTTAATTTTTTTTCATTTGCATAGCTCTTCCGCAAAGCCAGATCCATATTCGAAAATCCTCAAATTGAATTGTTCGGTGGTGTCTCCTTGGTGAAATCGAATGAAGGTCGTCAAGGCAAATCTTTGGATGAAACTGCTATTGCCGTTGAAACTGCACCCACTGTTGAGGCACGCAACTCTGAAATTGGCAACTATGTCTTGACCAATGCCAAGAACTTTTTGGTTGAACGTTCATTGAACTTTAACTTTGCCAATGCTGCCCGTTCTGTGGCCCGTGCCATACCCGATGACATCAAGGCTGATTTGCGTGAATTGGTTGTTGAATCGCGTACCAAAAAGAAGAAGTTGATCAAGAAACTCTTGCCAATCTTGTTGGGTGTCGGTGCTAAGGTTGCTGTCCTCGTCATTGGTTCCATCTTCGGTTTGTTGTTCTTGGCCAAGAAGGCTCTTGTTGTCTCCGTAATTGCCTTCTTCTTGGCTTTGGCTGCCGGTGCTAGCAGCGGTTTGAGCCGCATTGGTGGAGGTGGATCCGGTGGTCTTTTAGGCGGTTTGGGTGGTTTGTTCGGTGGTAAGAGCTCTGGTGCTGCCACTGTTGGTGCCAGCAGCGGTGGTTGGTCATCCGGTGGTGGTGCACCCACCGGTGGCTGGTCTTCGGGCAGCAGCAGCGGTTGGGATACCCATGGTGCCTACAGCTCACCCGTTGCCCAAACTATTGCTTACTCTGGCTACAAGCAAGCCAGACGATAAGCTGCTCTACTAATAAGTGTCTTTTAGGGTAATATTTAATAGATTTTGAAAGAACAAATTGCAAAAAAAAAAACAAAACACACAAACAAACACAAACACTCCTACAATGACACATACGATTTTTAAGAATCTTAACGAAAAATTTTTTGATTTTGAAAACGACATGATTTATTTAAATATTTTAATTTATTTTTATTTTTATTTTATTTATTTTAATTTATTATTATTATTATTTTAATTTATTGCAAAGAAAAAAAAACAAAAACAAAAAAAAAACAAAAACAAACAAACAACAAAGAAACCAACAAGTGCCTTTAAAAAAAAAACAAAAAAAAAGGAACAAAAAACAAAATGAAGAATATGAGTTGAAACTGTTTTTTGTAGGGTTTTCAAGCTAAAGATTTAAAATTCTTCAAACACAATTATGTTAGATTAAGCTTAAGAAGTTAAACCCTTTTTCAGGGATTTATCGCCTGTATTGCCTGTAATAGTGGCAATTAACAGTTAAAAACTATAAAACCGTTAACACAAAATGCATGAATACTAGTCAAGCATATTGTGTATTGAAAATCTTAAATCATAACATAACTTAACTTAACTTAACTTAACTTAACTATGTATCTCCCTATGCTTTTAAACTCTTTTTCTATACTTCTATACTCTTTATCTATCTAGTCTATACTAACTATCTGTATCTCTCTATCTATTCTTATGCTTTAAATTTTCACTCTAATTTCTGTATCTATAACTCTACTCTCTAATCTCTTTCTATCATTTCAAAACATCTACAAAAAAAAAAACATTTTTTTTTTGTCAAAAAATACAAACTCATGACTTTTTATAAAAAAAAAAAATTCATTTTTTTTCTTATTTTCCTATCAATATTTTCTCTTTTTTTTCTAATTTTTATCATATTCATTAGCACTTCACTTCTTTACAGCTACTACTACAGCAGCCTTTAAATATTTCTATCATCATTTCACTATGCATTGCTAAATTTCTTTTCATTTCTTAGAAATCTTTTGAAAATCATTGTCATAATTGTCATATAGATTGTCAAACAGACTGTCATTTTAAAACCTTTAATTATTTCTATACAATTACAGCATCTGGCATTTCATTAGCACTCTCTGTACCTTTACATAAATTTTCTTTACAAAAAAAAAAAAAAAAAAAAAAAAAAAATTAAAACAAAAGAAAAGAAAAATCTAGTCTTTGCCTACTTTCAAGCTTTCCTGGTTTTAAAAAACTCTTCATGCCTAACATCTTTTCCTAGTATTTACATATATTTTCCTTTACTTTTCTTTTTTTTTTCTTTTTCCTTCCTTTCCTGCCTTTTTGTACTTTTCATTCATTACAACGTCATTTTGCGTTATGACAACTAAGCCTCATTCTTAACCTACACACTTCTGTACACTTATTTTCTTATTTCCGAAAAAATCTTCTTTTTTTTTTCTTTCTTTTACTTACAATATCTTAGCTTTCTTCATAATTTCCTCGCCTTTACATTGTTTTCTTATTTTTTTCACCTCAACTCCGGTATTCTCCTCCATTTAAACTCTCCTGGTCATTGTTCTTCTTTTCATTAATTTCACTTCATAATTTTCATTTATTTTCCTCTCTCCGCTCTCTCTCTCTTTCTCTCTCTCTCTTACTACACATTCAGTCTTTTCCTTATCTTCATAATGTTCTTCAGTTCTTTTCCGCTAAGAGTCCCCCTTTTTTTGGCCTCATTTCATATACCAGCTTAAGAGGGTTCTTGAAAACCTATTTGTCATATTCTTCATTTATTTTTTTTTGCTCGGCAGTTTTCTTCTTCTTCTTTTTATTATTATTTATTTATTTATTTTGTTTAATAAGAATACGAATAAAAAAAAAAGAGCGAATAATTTTGCATTTTAATTACATATTTTGTTGTTGTTCTTTTTCTCTTTATTTTTTTTTTTCTTAATTTATTTGTTTGAAAACAAAAACAAAAAAAAATGGGGAACAAATTTTCCATAATTAAGACGTAAAAATTTTAAGAGGGAGGGAGGAGCAATTTATTTATGAAAGTTAGGTTTGAAAGGTTAACAAATGATATTGAAATTATACACGGTATTAGTAATTATTATTAATTATTTTTAATTGTTTTAATTTAAAAGGTGAAATTTAAATTACTTCCAAGCATTGTTGCACAATTCTATGCCAACAATTTGGAAAACATTTCAAAAATACCAGGACCAGGACTGTTCATCGTTAAAGTAAATACGTATGCGGTAATATTTATTGAAACTCTCCCTAGAATAGTTTATGCGAAAGGCAACATTTTCCGCTAGACTGTGTTGGAAGACATTATTACAACGAAATTATTCTGTGTAAAGCTATCCACATTTCAGAGAGGATAAATTCAACACATTACCGTTATATGGAATATACCGTTGAAAAAGTTTCTGTGGCTTACACATACGGACATGAAGTAGAAACGTATCATCCAGGTTTTAGATGTGACAACATGGCACCAGAGACTGCTTTCCGACGAATATACAAATCCTACACTCCCACGCGGTAAGATTAGGTTGCTGAAGCTATCATCAGTGACGGTGATATAATGATGATAATGATATAATGATCGATGGTTCAAAAATAGAATTCGGAACTGGATCTGGGTCTATTCCAATAAATTGGCACTTGACGAGTCATACAGATTACTAGGCCAGTGTATTTTAGGTGGTGATTTCTGCTCTTGAAAAAGCTTCACGCATGGTTTAAACGGGAACCTACCTCCTCTGAGCTTGATCGTATGTGTGGACAGCCTAGTAGCAATTAATGGATGTCACCTAGGTTTTAGATGTGACAACATGATACCAGAGACTATTTTCCGATGAACATACAAAACTCACATTCTCACAAGGTAAGAATAGGTTGCTGAAGCTATCATCAGTGATGATAATAAAACGATCTTCTACGGTGGCTCCAAAAATAGAATGCGGAACTAAATCAGTGGTCTATTCCGCTAAATTGGCACTTAACGGCTCATACAGATTACCGAACTGAGCCAGAGTATTTTCAGATGGTGATTTCTGCTATTGAACAAGCATAGTTAAAACGGGGAACCTACCTGATCCGAGCTTGATCATATATTGTGGACAGTCAAGTAGCAATCAAAGCGTCATATCCTAGAATATCAGGAGTGCGAAAGAGATTAGATGTCTGAGAATTAGACGATAGAGGGGATATATTAATGTGTCTCTGTAGGAATACTTATCCAAATTGGAAAAAAGCAGCATGGAATTAAAAAAAACCGTGGGTGGTCCGTCATAACATACATACATACATAATTGGCCATTACAACCTTTCAGTCAAGATTACTGCCTAGCTTCTCACACCACTTATGTTGTGTGTGTTAATTTTATACATGAGTTGCGTGGCCCATACAGTTTAAAGTCGACTCCGAACGACAGATTTTTTGAGAAACTTTTCATGGCAATTTTATTTACTCGCCAAAGAAATATTTTTTTCATAATTCGTTTTTGATGTCTGACCGGTGACACGAACCCTGGCCTTTCGTCTAAAAAGCCAATACACTACCTACTAGACTAAGGCGACGACGGTCCGCCATAACTGGTTGCCGAATTTCTAAACTTTTGTGTTCAGTGAAAGAATCAGGAAACTACTTGAGTTCGACAAAAAAAAAACGGTTCGCATTCTAACAGGAATTCTAACGGAATACTGCGCTATTAGCAGTTTCTCTGACAAGCTCGGAATTGGTGTAACATCTTGTATGCCAATGTCCTGCACTTCAGAACAGATGTCATCGGTTTTTGGGTGACAGAAGGTTTGAAGATCAGAGCATGGTGGCGAACGTGTCACTAAGGGAACTAACTGGCCGGTTTTATTTTTAGCTCGGGGTGCTTCAAGCTCATCATTAACGGATCATGACTAGGGGGCTTGTGTGTAAACGGCAAGATACCCGCTAACCCAACCTAACCTATTTACACAATGTGAGACCATACGTATAAATTTTAAAATATGCCGTCAACTTTATTAATTCTTTTAATTAAGTTTTCCTTACTTTTTTAAATATTCATCAATAAAATTTATTTTTTTACTTTCTTTTCGACGAGTATACTCGTCATCTATGAAAAATATTGTAATTTCGAAATCAGAAAAAATTTATTCGAAACAAAAACCAGTTTAAGGGTTAAACCCTAAACAAAATTGTCATTTAAAAAGCTTTTACTTTTCTTTAAAACATTACCGGCACATTATAAAAAAGAAAAAATCTTGGTCATTTTAATTTTAAACAAACAACCGAATTTACGACGTGCTATGCTAAACAGTCCATTTGCTGCGTGGTTTTTTTTCTTTTTTCTTCTCTACAGCATGTGTATGTGAGTGTTATACCCATTGTTCTGACCCAGTTTTTGTTATTTTTGGTAAGCAGACTGTGAGTCAAGACGGCAACAAAATAATACAAAACAAAACAAAACAACGTAAATGTTTAAACGTTTTCTTAAAATACTTGAAAGCATGATTTGATTCACTGTACGTACATAAGCAAAATTATGAAGAAATAAATTTTACTTGTGAGCAGAGATTTTTACGCGGGTTAAGAAAAATTGCTAGAAAAAAAATAATGAAGATGTAACACCGTTGACGGCTAGAGCCATCATATTCATTATCAGCAACATAAGAAGCAAGAGCAATAGCAAGAGCAAGAGCGAGAGAGAGAGAAAGAGAGAGCGAGGAATTCAAATTCAACGAAATGGTTTCAAATTCACAGCATCAGAGTAATTGAAGTTTTTTTTTTTTTGTTTAATTTCCTGTAAAATCATTACTTTAACCAGAGAGAGAGAGAGAGAGAGAGAGTAAAATGAGAAAATTTAAAGAAATGAGAGAATTATCACGATACGCGTGATGTCTCTGACTATGTGACAGTGGCATAAAATAAAAATTTTTATGGATGCAAGGGTTAAGAGAGAATATAAAATAAATTCGTGTGTTCAACTGCAGAGCTCTTAAGAAAAAATAGCAGTGATCAGAATATTAATATAGATTGACGTTAACGATATTGGAAATCGATTTACTGTTATTTGGATAACTTATTTGCATTTGTGACAATATTCTAAAGTTAAAATACAAAGTTTTACTTTTGTAAACAATGGCTGGCTATTAATCTATACGAGATAGATAATGTATTGGCTTATTAGACATGAGGCCTCGGTTCAACCCCCCCGGGTGAGACATCTTCATTAAAATGATATAAAAAAAGTATTTCTTCTCAGCAGTTTTCTGGCTACTATATGGACAGTTTCAGTCGCCGTAGTCTAGTAGGTAGTCTGTTCGCTTATTAGACGAAAGACCAGGGTTCAAATCCCACGGTCAGACATCAAACGAAACGAAATATAAAAAAATATTTCTTCGGCGACTTCTTCTCAGCAGATTCTGGCAAAAGCTCTAGGAGTAAATAAAATTGCCATCGCCGTAGTCTAGTAGGTAGTGTGTTCGCTTATTAGACGAAAGACCAGGGTTCAAATCCTCGGTCAGACATCAAACGAAACGAAATATGAAAAAAATATTTCTTCGGCGGCTTCTTCTCAGCAGATTTCTGGCAAAAACTCTAGGAGTAAATAAAATTGCCATGAAAAGTTTCTCAAACGATCTGTCGTTCGGCATCGACTTTAAACTGTAGGTCCCGCCACTCATTTATAAAATTAACACACACAAGATAAGTGTTGTAAGAAGCTAGGCCGTAATCCTGACTGAAGTGTTATAATGGCCAATTGTGTTACGTATGTATGGGCAGTTCCCTTGAAAACAGTTGAAGTTGTCTTGGATAATATATATGGAAACTGTCATAGTAATGTAGATCAGAACTATGTAAGCTAGGTTTAGACTAAATTAAGGCTTGTACAACACGAGATTCATCAGATGGCATCGTCAGCTCTCATATTGAGTGGCTGAGAGTTAATAAATATAAGTGAATAGAAAAATTTGAAAGTCATCTACTCTTTTATTATATTTATCGAACATTCTGGGCTACATACCACCGTGTATGTAAAAGAGTGGCAATGGTACAGAAGTCATTCAGAAACCAAGAGAAAATAGGCGAATATTTTTCCAAGTGGATATTAATGCCATTGAAAGATGTATACAATTGGGCAAGAGATACTAAAAATCACGCATAGCAATACTCTATTGGCGTCCAGACATCAAACGAAACGAAATAAAAAAATATTTCTTCGGCGACTTCTTCTCAGCAGATTTCTGGCAAAAGCTCTAGGAGTAAATAAAATTGCCATCGCCGTAGTCTAGTAGGTAGTGTGTTCGCTTATTAGACGAAAGACCAGGTTCAAATCCTCGGTCAGACATCAAACGAAACGAAATATGAAAAAAATATTTCTTCGGCGGCTTCTTCTCAGCAGATTTCTGGCAAAAACTCTAGGAGTAAATAAAATTGCCATGAAAAGTTTCTCAAACGATCTGTCGTTCGGCATCGACTTTAAACTGTAGGTCCCGCCACTCATTTATAAAATTAACACACACAAGATAAGTGTTGTAAGAAGCTAGGCCGTAATCCTGACTGAAGTGTATAATGGCCAATTGTGTTACGTATGTATGGGCAGTTCCCTTGAAAACAGTTGAAGTTGTCTTGGATAATATATATGGAAACTGTCATAGTAATGTAGATCAGAACTATGTAAGCTAGGTTTAGACTAAATTAAGGCTTGTACAACACGAGATTCATCAGATGGCATCGTCAGCTCTCATATTGAGTGGCTGAGAGTTAATAAAAATAAGTGAATAGAAAAATTTGAAAGTCATCTACTCTTTTATTATATTTATCGAACATTCTGGGCTACATACCACCGTGTATGTAAAAGATGGCAATGGTACAGAAGTCATTCAGAAACCAAGAGAAAATAGGCGAATATTTTTCCAAGTGGATATTAATGCCATTGAAAGATGTATACAATTGGGCAAGAGATACTAAAAATCACGCATAGCAATACTCTATTGGCAGCCAATATGCCAGCAAGCACTTAGTATCAAAAGTTAACCCGCCAGAAGCTGGCACGTAGTAACATAACATAATTGGTCATTACAACCCATGGTCATGGGTCATTTCATTTACTCTCAGAGCCTTTGCCAGTAATCTACGTTGAGGCAGTCGTTTGTTGAGATATCTGACCTGGGGTTTGAACCTGACCTACTAGTCTACGACGACTTCATAGGATAAACAGAATTCAAGTTACAGTAACAAAACTATATAGAGAGATCATGAAAGATAGAAAAAAGAATAACAATAACAATTCAACAAAAAGATTCTAGAAGTTGACATTCCTGGTATCTTTGACAGTGAGTTGGAGTAACGTTTGATGGCTGAACAATATGTATTCCAAATTCCAAATTTCGTTAAGTGACTGTATATGGGAGTTGAACATTAAACGTCAAACTTTAAATGAATGAAGTATGGATATGCAATACTGTCTAAGTACTTTGTAAACTGCTGCTTACACTATGAAACATACAGCAACTATGAATTCGTTGTCACCTTACCTCTCTCTCTCTCTCTCTCTCTCTCTCTCTCTCTATACAACTCTTTAATAGTTTGTTTTTTTCCGAAATTTATTTCTTTGCTTTAAAAATCATTTATTAATTTTATTATACAGTAAATCTGAAGCTGTAAAAACTCTACGACAAGCAATGATAAGTGACAGTAACTGTAACAAATTATGGATGCTGTACACAGAGATGGGTACACATGTATACATATGTTGTCATATGTTAAGTAAAAGAAAAGATAGAAAAACATAAAAAAGCGAAAGTTATTTTCATTATTTTGTACGTATTTGTTTGGCCGGGTCAAAATGCCCTTCAAATATAAATATGAACTGAATGAGTTGTTGAATTGTTTTCCATTTTTTTTTGGTTTGTTATACGCCTGTTGGTTAAAAAGTTTGCATCTTTTTCTAATAATATCAGTTAATACTATTTCCAACAACAACAATAACAACATAAAGTTATCTAAAAGTTTTCTTCATTAAACTAGAAAGAAATATAAAAATATGCATAGAAAATTACAAAAGTTCCTTGACCTAAAGTGATGGCTAATGTCCTGGTAATTAGAAATTGCAACCAACCTTGAACTTGGCAGACAATATCGCACGCAATACAAATTTTAAACAGAAATAAAATTATTTTTTTATTTTAAGAAGAATATCTTAAATTTCTACAGTCTAATCGCTGTAAATAAGGTTCGTGTCTTGGATATTTAAGTGAATAATATTTAATAATTCCGGTTTTTGTTTATAACAACCAATTCTAAACTTTAAGTTAACAAACTCTTCTTTCATGCTCTTTAATTTTCGAAAGCTGTAAACATTTCTCCAGATGGAAAACATATTGTGAAAGTACCACGCCACTTTGCAGAGATTATCAGTCTGATCAGTCAAAGTGTAAGTATGACGGTTCACTGACATCTCCGAAATAAATGTAGATCAGAGATCAGCAACAAGTATTCAAAAATATGAGTAGATTCGAATCATACTCATAATTTCTGGTACTTATACGCATTCATCGCCGTAGTCTAGTAGGTAGTGTGTTGGCTTATTAGACGAAAAAAATATTTCTTCGGCGACTTCCTCTCAGCAGATTTCTGGCAAAAACTCTGAGAGTAAATAANACGCATGATGTTTTTGATTTAGAATCTCCATGACTCAACACATAAAATAATCACAAAATGAGTATGAATCGCAGACGAATACTACGATACTCCCTAGAAGGTTGTGTGTTTGCTCTGTTTGCTGCTCTGTGTTTTTTTGCTTGCGTGTCGAATTTTGAAGAATGATTCGAATCACTCGAATCATTCTAAATATTTTTCTAAATTTATGAATCTACATGAGTGGGCTGGCGTATGAATCAAACATATTTCGAATGTTATGAGTTCGATGTCAACGTTGTACTTGCGTTCATTGCAACATGTACTATAAATCAACGTTGTAGTGAGTACGAATGCATCGGAGTAGTTGAATTTCAATATTATTGACTCAATCATGTTCAAAATTTCATGAGTACTTATGAGTACCGAAAAACTGATTCATTGCTGATCTCTGGTGTAGATACACACATACATACTTAACTGGTCTTAAAAAGCTTTTAGTCAGATTACGACCTAGCCACTTTATGTTGTGTGTGTTAAGTATATACATGAGTGGCGAGACCCACAGTTTTGAACGACAAATTTTTTTGCGAAACTTTTCATGGGAATTTTTTTTTTTATTTATTCTCAAAGTTTTTGACAAAAATCTTCTGCAGGTTAAGTTGCCGCAGAAATACTTTTTCATATTTCGTTTTATTCGCGATATCTGAACTGCGGCTTGAACTCTGTGGTGTGCTGGATGGCAAGCATAGCCACCACCATAAGCGATACTTGCAGGTGGAAATATTTATTCTTTGTTCGGGAATGAAGATGGAATGTGCAAATATATAAGAACCGATGCTTTGAGTTGATGCTTTCTTAAAATTTGCCACGCCTATCAGCTTCCGCCCAAATGGATTTTTTGGCATGAATGTTTTAATATTCAAATGAAATTCTTCAAATTTTTGTACATACTCTGTTCGGAATGAATTAATGATGATATGCCAAGTTTCATTAAATTTGATTACGCCCATGGTTCACCATATGGCTTACACAATAGAAATCGATCTTTTAGCCCAAAATGAAGTAACAACATCTAGAAATAAAAAAGTTTTTTGCTAAATTTCAGCAATTGAAGCTCCTCTATCAATTAGTTCTAATAAGAAGACAAAGACAGCCATAGCCAAGTTATTATTATGTTTCAAATTGAAAACTAAAAATGCTGAACCTTATAAGGCCATTACATATCTGTAATATGCCTTAAACTACATATGAAAATGAAGTAACTACCTCTAGAAAATTAAAAAGTTTTTTTTTTTGCAAACTTTCAGGAATTGACGGCCCTCCATCAATTAATTCTAATAAGAAGACGAAGACAGCCATAGCCAAGTTATTATTATGTTTCAAATTGAAAACTAAAAATGTTGACCCTTAAAAGGACATTTCAAATCTGTAATATGCCTTAAACTACATATGCAGTCTAAACAATTCTAAGGTGCAGGCTAGATTTTTTTCTAATTACAATAATCGAGCTCGTACTGTAATGTTATTTTTCAAAATCAAACTCGTCTCTATAAACCAACATCATTAGATTTTAAGAAAGTAATGAATTTTACACATTATTTGTGGAACATTAAATCATTGATCGTTTTAAGCTACTGTTTTCAGTGCCATCTATAAATAAAATTGAAAATACGAGTTTAATATCATTAAGCTTAGATTCATCCTATTCATGAACCATATCTTAAATGATTTTCTAGCAAATATTACCTAGTAAACTGTTTGCAGTGTTGCCATTTTCATTATATATTCTTTTGTTGTCATTGTTCTCTAATGACGGTCTGGTTGACAGTTAAAAGAAGTTCAAATGTAATGTTAATAAAGTAGGCCTCTTAAAGTATTTGCAGCTATGGACTAGGAACACATTTGACAATTGTAATTAACGTTTACAGCTTCTGCCTGTGCAACTTCTCTATGATCCGATTACTATCTCCATAAACTCAATTATTATTGACCATAGTACAGTCAGATTGCTTAACGGACAAATGAAGCGAGCTATTCTCTGCCAAATAAACCCTATTTTATTAATGTTCCTTTACAAATGTAAAGTTATCACAAATCAGTTTAGATTTTTTTCCGTTGACTTGTTTCAATTTCATTACATAGGTTTTCCTTTTTTAGAATTAGGTTAGGTTGCCATAATAGTACCTTTTGTGAAAACTATTCGCTTGTAGTTGGGAGTGACCAGAGCTGATACTGTCTGTTGTTGATGTTATCTTCTCTGAAAAGCAAAAGCCTTAGTTCGATGCCAAAATTAAATTCATTTAACTTGTTGTGTGTCTTCGCTAGAGTACTCGAAATGAGTATTGGGGACCTTGAACAAGGTATACTTCAGCTAAGCTACTGGTTTAATTTAATATGATTAATATACTGGCATATAAGTTATTGCCTTCATAGGATCTTGATATGGATGACGATATCATTATCATATATGTATACATAGCGAATCCACAAACCCTATTTTTTATTTTACTTTCAAAACACTGAGAAAGTAAAAAATAATATCATAGTAAATCTTACAACACCAAATACAATCGACAAAATTGAAGCTAGATTGCGTTAAGCTTAACAACGAGGTTACAGCAGAACTAAGAAGCATGGTTAATTCAAATTCGATTCCATTACAATCTGAAAAAAATTGTCATCATGGTTTTTAATTGTTAAATATTCTCAATCTAGTCAGAAAGTTCCATGATCCTCACAATGAATATCAGATAGATCGTGTCTTGAAAAAGAGTACGAATCAAGTACAAGCGAAGTTCTACATCATTATATCCAATACAACAACCCAATACTTTATATAACAAAGAACTTCATTTAACTGTGAACCAGGCCGTCATTAGAGAACAATGAAAACAAAAGAATATATTTAAGAAAATGACAACACTGCAACCCGTTTACTAAGTAATATTTGCTAGAATATTATTTAAGATAAGGTTCATGAATAGGATGAATCTAAGCTTAGTAATATTAAACTCGTATTTTCCATCCATTGCATTAGTATTCGCAACTGAAATAACATTTTAATTTATTTTATAAATTTGAGATTCATACACAGGAAATGATTTGTATTCATTTAGTAAATTATATCAGAAAGAAAAGAGGGAGAAGTGTTTTTTAATTAATGATTTGACTTTCGACAATTTCAAGAAACAGAACAGAGTATGTGTATGGTGGAAAGCGAAGCCACAAACCCGGTAAATAAAAGTTGATTAATAAGATTGAAGCAATGCAAGGATAACTTTTGGTTTTTCTTTTATGAAGGATAAAAAGTAAAAATATTCTGCTTTCCATAAATTTTAATTCAATTCCTGTGGCTTGAAGAAAACCCAAAGAAAAGCATTTTAATGGGGTAATTACAGTTGCTCCTTGCGAAAAACTTTAGAAATTTATGCAGAATCAAGTCGTGCAAGTCGTGCTTGCAAAAAGTTTTTCATCACTAGTGTATGCAACAAATTTTTGTCCGACTTTGAATATTTCGCTGCGTAAAAAGAAATTTCAAAAAACAAGAAACTCAAATGATAGATTAAAACTCTTCTCAAATGTTTGCGTTTTGAGTTTAAAGCCAACTTTTTCTTTTCACACCTAAAGGCAGACTTTCTTTTTCCGATTTGATTGCGTTTCAATACATTTCACACATTTACCTAGAGTAACATCATTTTTTTTTATTACTTCCTGCGAGAATAATGAAATATTTCCTGTGCACGTACATATATAATCAATTTATGTTTGTGGTTTACTTTTCATTTATTTTTTTATTATTATAAAATGTTCAATTTAAAATACAAAAAAAATGTATTTGAAAGCAATTATCATTGAGATTAATTTGTCATGTCACGTTTTTGCTTGGCGCAAGAAAAAGAAAAAATGAAAGCAAAAAAATGTTTTTGAAGTTCATGTCCATCGTGTTTGGGTACAATGTCATTCATATGGTAAATGGCCATGACCGTAAAAATTAGACAAAGTGTGAGTTTATCATGTCGTATGCTTATTGAAAACAGATTTTTGATTTTTCTTTTAATATTTCTATCAACTAATCGATGAACACTCTGTTGGCAGCTTTTAATAAGCAGTTTCCTGTGGCGTTGTCAATCTCAGTTTTTTTATATATATTTTAAGTACAGGTAAAGAAGGTCAGCTCGAAAGGAGAACAGAAATGAATCACGTTTTCGCTACTCATAAGTACTCATGAAATTTGAGTATAAGTTATCAACTGTATTGAAATTTAATTACTTTGACTCATTCGTACTCACTACAGCGTTGATTTATAAGTACCAGTTGCAATGATTATGAGGACAACGTTGACATCAAACTCATAACATTCGAAATATGTTTGATTCATAAGCCCACTCATTTAGATTCATAAATTAGAAAAAATATTTATAATACTCATAAATGGTTCGAGTGCTTCGAATCATTCATTAAAATTTAGTCTTGTTATTGTTGCATTTAAAACAGGGTTACCAAAATTTTTTGGGTTGTGCATTAGTGAGTAAATGTGTGAAAATAAATTGAGTGATTTTATTATTTACTGTCACAGACAAATGTTAGTAATTTACGCTAATTTGATTTTCATTTCATCACATGCATAAAGTTATACATATTTAACTCGAAAATTAGGGAATGTTTTTTTTTAGATATTGGTGAGAACTTCTTTGTTTTATAAATTTCATCACCTACTAATAAAAAAAACCTTTTAATTTTTGCAAAAAACTTGTTTTATGTCTACTAAGAAGCTGTTGCCTTTCCTTATCATTTAAATGTCTTAAAATGTCATTTAAGAACATATAAGACATTGGATTTTAATAAAAACATTTTTAAAATCTTTCCAACTTAAAATATTTTTGAGTGTAAACCTGAAAAAAAAATGTAATAGCATCCGCTAACATGTGCACTCGCCTCGGTCTGATCGACAACTAAAAAAAAAAAACAGCATAAGCAATGTGAGTTAATTCTCTCAGCACAATTGTGCTATGAAATGGTAATCCCTGATTTAAAACAAAAGAAAAAAGACACACAAGCAAAAAACATAGAGCAGCAAGCAGAGCCAAAACCCAACCTTCTAGTGAGTATTGTAGCGTTCGCACGCGATTGATACTTATTTTATGATACTCGTATATGTTCAGTCATGGAGAGTCGAAATCAACTACATCATACGCGCGTTAAGTCTGAGTATGATGAGTACTTCAAACTTTAAATATGAATAGTATGAGTATGATATTAAAATAAGTATGAATGGGTATATGTTCGAATGTACTCAGCTTATTGAAATACTCATAGCTGATCTTTGGTCATTTTAAATATTAAAATTTATTTATATATGTATTTAAATACATTGTAATAATGTTTCAAGGTACGAAGGTACGGCCAAAGCACACACAGTAAGTGTACATATTCATGTAAGGTCCCTATATACATAGGAAGAATGTGCTACCAGTTTAATGGAAGGACGCCATAAGAAAGAGTTGCTGGGTCATTCAATTCTTACTTTTGGCGACTGCTACACATTTAATAAAAAAAGGTCTTTTCCTCCTTATACCCACAGTTGTAAGTAGTAAGAAAGGGTGGTCTTTCAACTCTACTTTTGACAACTGCATAAGAGAGTGCTGTGCTGTTGCAAAATTAGTTGAAAGCGGACTTTTGCTCATTATACGACGGCGATAGAATAGGGACCATACTCAAGCAATTAATAAAATTATGTTTTGTATTCTGTTTGGAGCTCATTCTAGCGGGCTGTACAAAGAGCACTTGGCTTCTTTAGCCGTCGACAATCTTACATAGGAGATAGAGTTTAACTTGAATTTGTTCGAGTAATAAAGTACAAATAAAACGTTGACAATAGGGTTGCAGAGCGATTAAAAAAGTATTCTTTTTATTGTCAATTGTGAGATGGTGCTACAACAGTAAATCGACCTTATGGTGCATAAGTACTGATTTGAATATCCACAGAGTATGTTTTTAATATTATTGGTATTGATAGGGATAAATCCTTACATAGTACTTGATATAGTTTGAGATGCTTCTTTATTAAATGCTTTAATACCAGACAGGTTCAAGATAAATATTTTGATGATTCACTCTCTTGATCTCGATATCCAAATGAGCCAAATCATATTCTGTACATGGCTTCCTTGAGTCATCAGTGCCCGATCAAGATGCCATCTTATTATGTTACCGTGTATATGCTTCCAAACATTTCTTCCCACTTAACAGAAAGGTTTTATTCACATTGGTGGCATGCAAGCACTTCTCCTAGCAAGCTTATTTGCGATAAAGGCAGCTACTTTCAAACTTCGAAAGAAATAAATGCCAATAACGACGCCAACATGCAAGCTGCACTAAATAGCCCACTTTAGTGAATATTTTGGTCATTCGTTGACGACTTGAGTATTGCTGGTCGTTACTAAACTCTTTTTTATCTGTGCTTAGATTCAAATGAATCAGCAAAAGTCCAATGCAAACATTGGATTTCAATTCTTAAACGCGCTATATTTCAAAGCCTTCTTCAATGCTTTGCGCTACAGCAGCAATATTATCTGTGGTACGTACATTTACTCGTCTCGTTGATGGTTTGCAATTGAAATGTGAAAAAACAAATTCTCCGCCGTCTTTCTCTGGCGAAAACTCTGAGAGTAAATAAAAAATTGCCATGAAAAGTTTCTTTAAAAAAATCGGTCGTTCGGATTCGACCGTAGGTCCCGCCACTTGTTGATGAAATTAACACAAGCAAAAGGGGGGCGTGATAAGAAGCTAGCTAGCTGATTCAGTTTCAGCAGAATTTAATTTACCCCTGACTGGCAGCCTTCCTTCTTTGGAGAAGCTAGGTTATAACAATGACTAAAGGATTATAACGACCAATTACAAATTTGAGTCGTGTTAATACAACTATGCCGACTGGGTACACTTCACAATCAATGACCGTCGTAGTCAATCTCATCAAGCATTTATTCACAAACCAACTTCATAAACTGTATTCAGGACTATTGGCACCAATTTAATTGTGTACCTTATATACCCGGCGTACAATTTTGAATAGATTTTCTATAAAAGTATTGCTCCTTGACATCTGGAACATAACGAAATATAAAAAGAAAATTTCTGCCGGCTTCATCCGGCTACTTTCGGTACTCAACAGTCATCTGGCGAAACATCTGAGAGTAAATAAAATTGCCGTGAAATGTTTCTCAAATCTGGTGAATTGGGTAGTGTTCGAGGCTAGATTGTAAACCCGGCAAACGAATTGCATTGACCAATGAAGTATTTAAGTAAAGGTGATATCCAAGGCAAATGGATACTCAACACCACTTGGGTCCAATATACTCAATCTTACTGCGTTATATGCTCTGCATACAGTTCTGAATAGATTTTTTGAGACATTTTTGAAAAATTCTAAAATTTGAAAGCATTTGTTGTAGACAAAATTGTATAAAAAAAATATGATCGATTAAAGCTTTAAAGGTGCATAACTTTTTAAGACTTTTTTTTAATGCGAAATATCGAAATAAAATGGAAAAATAAAAATCCGTATGAAAAGTATTTATTTTTTCCATTTCGTGCATTATTTGCACGTATTTTGTTTGATTGTTTGTCATTTTTTTTATTTTTTTTTTATTTAAATTCCAGGGTTATTGAAACTTTACGGATTGTTTCTATTCACAAATGCTGTTAAATTTGGTGACGCCTTTGCAGCTGCCGATGCTGCGGCTGCGGCTAAGGCTGCGGCTACGACTGCTGCTACTAATGTGACATTTATTTTCACCGAGCAAAGAAGTATTTTTTTGGTGTTTTTACGAAAACGAAAAGTTTTACTTGTTGCCCCTACATAGTTGGTATGGTATTGCTGCATGAAACGTGTTTGATTTGCTTGCTGTTGGCATTGTGTATATACACGATATACATACATACATACTCGATATTCGCATGTATGCATCTTTATTTTAATATTATTTGAGTTTTAATTCAATTGTAAAACTTTTGTTAGCAAAAAAAAAAAATATTTTTTATGTTGTGTTGTATGCTACTGCTGCTCGAAGACAATGCGTGTGAAAGTGTTGCAACATATTTGTTCAAAACAGTCATTTTTCTTTCACTTACGCCAGTACAGTAACAACTTTTTCTATTCATTTTTACTCGATATTATCTTTTACACACGAACAGCAATGAACATTCATCACACATTCATTAACACATATTGTTTTACAAGCCAGCATAAATGTTGCATCAGCAATAATTAAAAATTGTTTTGACATTATAAAATAGCTTCTAAAGGGAAGAAAAAGGCATTTGAATGGTAGAGAGAGAGAGAGAGAGAGAGAGAAAATATTTTGTAATTTGTGAAAAAGTTTAAAATAACAGTATTAGCGCCTATTGCAAGAGATTTTACCTTTGTTTTATTTTAAATTCTGTTCATCAGTTGACAATCTGAAACGAAACAACAAAACAAAAAACAAATTAATTCGATGCCAAATTTTTTATAAAATTTCAAGTCGGAAATGTCTAATTTATGTAACTCTTAACGTTTTCAATGTCGGTAATGACAACGACAATGACATTTAAACGGTTTTTTACCATTAAAAAAAGGCAGCATTTTTCGCTTTAAATTCAATTATCCAAATTAGCTCTATGGGTTTGAATATGTATTCAAAACTGATGTTAATGTTAACATAGAGGCTAGGCCTTAATATTTAATTTAATTATTGTATTAATTAATGACTTCTTTATTCCATTTTCTATTAAAATTTGTTAAAAAATGATGTGTGTTAAGAAAAATTCGAATTTGAAAATCCAAGAAGCAATCCATAAATTTTAGCAGCGCCAAATTTAGCGTTAACAGAGCAAAATTTTCTATTAACAGAGCAAAATTTGTCCTTAACAGAGCACTGTTAGATATTTAAATGTATCCATCTGAACAAGGTCACCCTGTTTAGGGGCTAATTAGGAACATATTACTAGTGTGCTATGATTTCATACATCCCAAGGAAAGTTTTAAGGCCTCTTAAGCAATATAGTCACATATAAACTGATAGAGTATTGTAAAAATTGACTTTGAAGCAATTAATATTTTGATTGAAAATTCTCTAGAAGATCAGATGCCATTTTGGAAGATATAAGAAATAGTAAGCCATACAGACTATATGCAAATGGTAGGCCAGAGGGTCCTCTTTCCAACCGTGGTAGTAAGATAGCTGGAATAATTCCATCCTCCATCTCCACCAACCATCTTTTTCATTTCAACAATATTGCTTACAAATTATAATGAGAATTAAACTTCATTACAATAGCATGCAATAATTACAAAGTAGAAGATCAAACTACTTATTGTCACCGTTAAAAAGTTAACAGTGCTCTGTTAAGGGCAAATTTTGTTCTTTTAAGAGCAAATTTTGCTCTGTAAACGCCAAATGTGGCGCAGCTAAAATTTATGGATTGTGTCTTGGATTTTCAAATTCAAATTTATCATCACACCAATTAAAAAATGAAGTATTTTTTATTTTTTTTTTTATTTTCGTTTCAGTTTTGTTAAACAAGTTTCATATCCCGCGTCTCCTTTATTTCCATAGCAAGGTACTCTTCTGTCGAAAGCATCATACATACGTCATTGGTCATTACAACGCTTTAGTCAGGATTACGATTTAGTTTCCTACACCACTTATGTTGTGTGTATTAGTTCTACACATGAGTAGCTCGACCTACAGTTTAAATTCGCCTCCGAAAAACAGATTTCTGAGTTATCTTTCACGGCAATTTTATTTACTCTCAGAGTTGGTTTGTTGGACATGTCTGGCCACATGTCATGAACTGTGGCCGCACGTCTAATAAGACAACACAGTACTACTACTAAACAAAGCAGCCTTCAAATGCAACACTCTCCTGGAAATAACTACTTTGTAGCGTGGTTAAGGAAGAAGAGAGTATACTAAGTCTCTGAAGCGTCGCAGACATTTTTAATCTGACTCATCTATACGTCGCCGTAGTCTAGTAGGTAGTGTGTTGGCTTATTACACGTGAGGCCACAGCTCAAGCCCCAGATCAGGCATCTCCAACAAAAGGAAATATGAAAATATATTACTTCGGCGGCTTCCTCTCAGCAGATTTCTGGCAAAAACTCTGAGAGTAAATAAAATTGGCAATTAAAAGTTTAAAAAAAAAAATCTGTCGTTCGGAGTTGACTTTAAACTGTACGTCCCGCCACTCGTGTATAAAATAAACACACATAACATAAGTGGTATGAGAAACTAGGTTTATTCTGACTAAGGGCTTGTTATGACCAATGATGTTTGTATGCAAGTGGCGGTGTACATCAAGAACTATCCTGGATTGAAATCAAAGACATGCTGGAATGGTAGTGAATAAATGTGGAAAGTATGACTTAACGCTGCTGGAATAAAATCTAATAAAAGGCTTCGTATTCCTTAAAGGAATTTCTTTCAATTCAAATTTAATTCAGTGTGGGTAATACAAGAATAGAAAAATGTTCTCAGTGTACTTCAGTCAAAGTTTCGATTTTACTTAAAGTGGCCACTAACTCTAGGCTTTATCATCAACGTGTATTATAATTGGTGAAATTGCAAATGAAATTTCAAGCTACAGCCCTTTAATTTATTTCAAATTACATAAACTGAAATAAACATTCGTTACAACAAGATACACACAGATGTACAACAACAAAAAAAAAAAAAAAGAGAATTAATAGCCAAACCAGGTCTGATTGTCCAAAAAGAAATGGAAAGAGCAAACAAAATATAAGAAAAGTTATAAAGAGTTTTGACTTGAAGAAGGCAATACAACTTTGTAACTCTAAACTGGATAGAAAGTGAAATTTTTATTTCAATTTCATTGGAAATATAAAACGGCAACAGCAGCAACAACAATAACAATAACAACCTGTTAAAATGAAAAACCAGATTACGACAGAAGACAATAAAAGGCAAGAAAAACAGACTCTTCAATATAACATCCAGACAAATAAAGCAAAACTAAAAACATTGTAAGGCTGCTGCTCTTTTTTTTTATTTTCTTTTCGATTTCAAAGGCAAATTTGAAATCTTCCAACAAAAAAAAAAAAAAAAATTAAAAACAACCTTAAACTTGATATTTCTTGCAAAATATGTTGAAAAGAGAGAAAGAAAGAAAGAAAAAAAAACAACAAAAAGAAAAAACCTTTAGACATTGTCTAGAGAGGCATACTGAACCAAGCAAATGTATGAACGCCATGGAAATTTATTACCGTTACTTATTTTTGTAAGCTAAACTGTTCGGTATTACAAGACAGCAAGCACCACGTAAGATGCAACAGATATTTAAAGACAACAGAAAACGAAAACTGACAACAAAAACAAAAAAAAAAAAAAAAGAAAAAAAAAGAAAAAAGGAAATTTACCAACAAAAAAGAATTCGTGAAAAATTTATTAAATTTTTGACCGTTATGCTTACAAGTAAAGGATAGACGCGGACATATTTTTATATCTCCTGCTGCACACTGTGTGATTACGCGTGGAGAGTTCAGTTTTTCTTAAAGTACTACGTTATTGTAAAAGAAGTAAAAGTGTTTCTTTAAAGAGTCCGTATATCCATGTAATACATGTACCCTATAGTCGGTTATATATCACATTTCATACTGGAAACATTGGATATTTGATTTAACAGAGTCTTCAACCTAGACCCTTCAAATTTCATAGCGGCCATCTTGTTGTAAAACGTTGCTCTGTTCCGGAAACGCACAGGGCACTTTTCGTCGAAAAATTATTTCCAGCGATGTGGCCCATTTCGGGATCAATGGCTATTTGCACAAATAAAGTGTGTTCAATGTATTCCGCAAAAGGCACTGTTTAATGTAGATTTTGAGCTGACGGCGTTATCGGCCCGTATTTCTTTGAGAACGCCGTTGGTCAGGTTGATGACAGGCCAACTTCTTTTAGCTTGAGTTGGATGATCTGGAAACCTAACGATATGTGGTCTCAACTGAACGTTCCATACGGATCATGCCACATGGGATATTCTACTCACCGATTTGACAACACGGTCATCTCATTACAACGCTTCAGCCAGGATTACGACCTAGTTTCTCACACCACTTATGTTGTGTGCGTTAATTTTATACATAAGTGTTGGGGGACATACAGTTTAAAATCGACCCCGAACAATAGATTTTTGAGCAACTTTTTCATGGCAATTTTTTCTTTTTTACTCTCAGAAATTTTGCCAGAAATCTGCTGAGAGGAAGTCATTGTCATGTTTTGTCTGACCTGTTGTTTGAACCATGACCTTACGTCCAATAAGCCAATATACTAAGAATTTTTTAATTAATACGGGAATTACAGTGAGAATTTGTGCCAAATGTTACGTTGAACTTAATATATCAACACTAGCCTAACAGCCAACCAACCGTTATCGTGTAGATGATGTCTGTCGAATTGAAAGAAGCCAACATCAACAATAAATAACATTTTTTTGCATCGTCATTCATTTTAAACACAAAGAAACGACAAATATTTGTTGTTTATGAACTCCTCCTCTTTAACATACAATAAGGCACACACACACACACGCACCCAATAAAAATAATCAGAGTTTTGTAAAGATTTTCTTTTACAGACATTTAGGCATTCAAGCCGGCTCGGCTCTTGGCAGCAATAACTGCCACACAAATACCCATAAGACAGCAAAAGATGCCTGCAATGCTTCGTACATCAAGGCATACAAATAATTTTGGATAAACGCCAAAATCCGAAATGAAACGAAATGAAACGAAACAAGCGAAATGCGTTAAAAGTTAACAACAATAATAACTTACGAGTGAGTGTCTGATTTAAAACGTTTATAACGGTAAATTCCTTCTTAATAATTTGCTTAAGAAAACATATGCAAAATATGTTATTATTGAGTGGGTAAAACGAGAAGTCATTTAAAAATTTTGAAATAAAAATTGTCAGATTTGTTGGGTAAAAAATTATTTTTATTGATCTAAGCTTTAAGGGACATTGATGCAGCAGCCTTGAGAGTATTCGGGAGAAAAGTCCTCTGTAAGAACTTCGGTCCAGTGCAGCTTAGCGATGATTTCCGCATCTGAACCAACAATCAGCTGTATGAGCTCCTCAATGACATGGACGTTGTGCAGTGTATTAACATCCAGCTAGGCTGTGCTGTCTAGGCCCAATTGTTCGAATGGAGGAGGATGCTCTGCCGAGATGGGTATTTGATGCATAGATATGCGGAAGTCTGCGAAGAGGGCGACATTGTGTTGGAAGGACTAAAACGCGAAAGCCCTGTCATCGATTGGTGTGCCCTACTTGCAAAGGCGCGCAAATAGCAGTGGCACCTGAAAGCATGTTTTGCTACATTCCGAATCCTTTAATTGGGTTGTTAATGGCCAATTAAATAAGTAAGTACTGGATAGTAAAACAACTAGCATGGAAGAGTTAGCTAGAAGATCCTGGGAAGACAGGATCTCCTGGCGAGCCATTTTCAAGTTACACTTTCCTGAGTATTTGGTCATGCGGATATGTGTGTGAATTCTCGTCACTAAGACGCTGGTTAATGTATGTGTAAAGCTACCTATTGTTGACACTTATGGGCACATATTCAAACTACGATAGGTCGTGTGCCATAAAATCATACGTTTTGAACAGAATTTATAGAAGTACTCCTCGTTAATGAACTTTTCCTAAATACTTCCTCTGTTAATGAGCAGAGGGATCAAGTTTGCCAGATTGCTGATCTGTAGTCTGTGGAGTTTGGTAGGTAGGTACGTTTCGATGGCTTTTTTTCTGGAGTCTGGCGAAAACACTGAAATTAAATTGAAAACAAAAAATGGTGAAAGAACATTTGAAGATCTGGTCATAATGGCGAACGTAGACCAAAGGGTACCGGCTGGTTTTATCCGGAGTTTGGGGTGCTTTAAAGCCACCACTAATGGATCATGGTAACACAATGGGCCAAATGTCCATCGAGTGAACTTGCCTGTAAACGGTAAGCTACTCTCTAGTCGAACCTAACATAAATTAAATAAAATCGCCATAAAAAGCTTGTCCAATCTATCGCGCAGTATATATTTCAACTGTAAGCCCTGCTGCTCATGAATAAAATTAACATTATTCAACATGACTGCCATGGGAGGCTAGATCCTGTTCATTGCTAAAGAGTTCTAATGGCCAATTAAATAGGAACCTTAAAAGCATTTGTCTTATTTCAATTGATAATCTGATTTTATCTGCCATCGGATATGTCTGTGAGCTATGTATGCGAGTGATATTGACGCTGCTAAATTTGGATGACCTTCATCGTATCTATCACTACATTCCCTATGGCATGATGGCTGCTGTAACTGCTACGTGCATGTACAGATGTTTGGCTATAAGTTGGCTTCAGAGGTACCTAAGATGTTCGAAGGGGGACTTCAGGAAAAACTTCATCGTATCTATCACTATATTTCCTATGGCATGATGGCTGCTGTAAGTGCTACGTACATACGTGTACAGGATTTTGACGTCAAGATGGCTTCAACAGGAACCTAAGATGGTCCAAGGGGGACTTCAGGCGTTTTTTAAGGAAAACTTTATCGTATCTGTCACTACATTTCCTATGGCATGATGACAGCTATGTACCTGAACAATAAGTTGGTTTCAAGCGAATCTGAGAGGGTCGAATGGAGACTTCGGATTACTTTTCATAGAAAACTACTGCACACAACTCCAAGAGAACGACACAAACAGATTAAAACCCAGAATCCTAGAGGGATATTTGTATGCACAAGCATGGCACCTTAAACTTTCTAATAACACAAAACAAGAAAGTGGAGATAAGGTTGTTTCTCACTGGTAGGCAAGCATGTGTAGGCCATCAACATTTCTTTAGCAGTACTCGTCAAATTTCTATCACTTGCTACCTCTAATTTCTAATAGAGAATAAGAAGAAGATAAAAATCTAATAAAAAGCTGAAGCTAATCCATGAAATGCCAAAGAAAAAAAAGTTTCTTAAATAACAATTAATCACATCGTATTTAAGATCCTTATCAATTAACCCAATTTTAAGCGTAAATTCAAGTTTAAATTTACACAAGCATACACGCATACACGCATACATGATGCCATCTGAAACAAGGTGGAGATTTTAATTAAATTTTATATTTATGGTTGTTGTTTTGATCTTTAGATGGCCGGCTAACTGGTTGATGCTTAATGGCTGAATGGAATGGATGACTGTAACCAAAGCGAATGAATGAATGGCCGGCCACTTAGTGAAAGTGTTTTCTTTTATGATCAACGAATATTTCATTATTTGTGTGTGTGTGTGAGTGTGTTTTGTTATTGTTTCTGTTAATATTGACTGTGACTATTTCAAGTTAATAAACTGATATCGTATTGTATTGTATTGTATTGTATTGTTAGCCAGTTTTGTTAGCCAGGCCTATTATAAGAAATATTTTTTACGAAATCTCACTCTGATCGAATTTAAAAGATATTTTTTTGTATTTTTTTTTTTTTTTTTTTTTTTTTAACTTAATTTTGAATAAACAAGTGAGAGCGGCTGCTGTATGTGAGAACAGCTTGGATTGCACACAGTAAACAATTCTCATGACCATTATAATAATAATCGTATGGATTCCCTTTCATTTTAATATCGTTTCTTCGCTTACGTTTAAACTTTTTTTTAATGTTTTTTCTTTTTATTTTATTTTATTTTTATTTTAATTAAAAAGTTTTCTTTTAATGTTTTTAAACTTTTTTTTAATGTTTTTTCTTTTTATTTTATTTTATTTTATTTTAATTAAAAAGTTTTCTTTTAATTTTTTTATTTTCAATTCTCTGCTTATTTTCTCTTTTTATTTTTCACTTGCTCTCATGTTTTATAAAGTTTTTGAACTTAACCGCCATTAAATATCAATTTTGTACCAAAAAACACAGTCAACAGTTAACAACAGCAACAACAACAACAACAACGACAGCAATAAAAGTAAGTAACAAAAATATTATCGTGCCTCCACCAGTGGTGGCTTTTACTTTCATTCAAAAGAAAGCATCATCAGTAGCACAGGGTAAAGTAAAATTGTAAACTGAGATCTTTCGCAGAGATTCAAAATATTACACAATCGTAGACGTTTTGTTGTTTTTTTGTTTGCTTCTTGGGCTTGTAATTTAAATTAATTTTAAGTAAAGAAAGCAAAATAAAAAATTTAATTTTTTTTTAAAGAAATGACGACAACGTATGAAGAAACCTTTGAAACGAAATGCACTGCCACTAGTTAGCGCTGAAACTACCAAAGCACCTGCTAGAGTATTCGAAAATAATGGAAGACTTTATGGCGCAACTTTTTTTTTGAAATTTTAATGGATTAAGCTTTGATTGGTTTTCAGCATTATAATCGGTAGAAGCTAACTGTGGTCTCAACAGACAATTGATTAGTAGAGACCTCTCGCGTACGACAAACTAATACTTTACAAAACGCTCTTCTTCCCTGTGCTTCTATACATACATAACGTAATTGGCCATTACAACCCTTCAGTCAGGATTACGGTCTAGCTTTTCACACTGCTTATGTTGTGTGTGTTAATTTTATACGTGAGTGGCGGGACCTACAGTTTAAAGTCGACTCTGAACTACAGATTTTTAAGAAACTTTTCATGGCAATTTTATTTACTCTTAGAGTTTTTGCCAGAAATTTGCTGAGAGGAAGTCGCCGAAGAAAATTTTTTTTTCATATTTCGTTTTTGATGTCTGATCGGGGAATTGAACCGTGGCCAACACACTACCTACTAGAATACGGCGACTTCCCCCGTGTTTCTTCTTTAAGCGAAAACATGGACACCGTTAAGCAATGATGTAGCAGCTTTGAAGAGTATTCGAAAGAAAAGTCTTCGGTTCAGTGCGAGTTGCATCCAACAATGAGCTGTATGAGCTCCTCAGCGATGTGTACATAGTGCAGAATGTTAATATCCAGCTGTTATCGTTCGAATGGATGGGGTTGCTCCTGCGAAACGGGTATTTGATGTGGGGTTTTGCGAAATTCAGCGAAGACTACTACCTTATTTGCGTTGGAAGGACCAAGTCGAGGAAGCCCTGTCATCAATTGGTGTGACCAAATAGAGAAAGCGGCAAGTAGCAGAGGTGCCTGGAAGGATGTGCCGATAATCTGATAATTAAGTTGCTAATGGCCAATTAAATATGTCAGTAAGTAAGTAAGTAAGTAAGAAGCTTAATGACCTATTAAATATCCATTACATATTGACGTATTGCACGTTCGTTCATTTTGTGATCGCCATAATGGTCCTACAGAGTAGAATCTTTGCAATTTGGTGCAATAATTCAAGTGTATTGGTTTGGGCGGTCGAACAACACCCTTTTGTTCCCGAAACTTCAGACAAGCCGTAAACATTTGCCCTATCCGTGAGGGTGTGCAGGAGACCTTTTGCAGACCACAACTTGGCGAATTTTACTTTGTGGATCATGGCCTGCAGCCAAACAAAATTCAACTGATGCAGTAACACAGGGGAAATGATCCTATGGCAACTATGTGTTTTCACTGAAAGTGCTCTGGAAAAGTTGTCAACATTTTTTAACGATGAGTTTCATTACTGGATGAATGAGTACGTGAACAAACAAAGAAACCAAGCCATAAAAGATTAACATCATCGAACTTCAAATGCATCACGAAAAGGTCATTGTTTGGTGTGGAATTTGGGCTGGCGGTATTATTGGCCCATAATATTTTGAGTACAAAATTGACCAGAAAGTCACTGTCAAAGACCTTTTTGGTCTGCATTGAAGGACAAGTGCTGTCCAAGAACGAAGCTTCCTGCCACCTAGCTTACGCCACATTCAGTATTCCGAACGAACAATTTGATGGCATTAGCATCTTTCATGGAGGTGATATGAAGAATTCTATTTAATTCTGATAGACTTCTTCTTCTTGTATGGCTTGCTTTTCAAATCGCTGGTATATGGCAAAAAAGCCACAAGCCACCAACATAACCAATGCGATCGGTCGTATTCACATTAATTTGTGTAACAGAATCATGGAAAACCCGACATTTCTGTTATACTCCAACCGAGGGAAGCCGTGGGACATATTTCAACCATGATATGCTGCATACATAATGTGAACGAATTGGTTGTAACTGTAAACTCCTAACCGCTGCATCCAATTATATTAGAAAATGTCTTGAGACTGGATAGAGGTAATGGTTGGAAGTAGCTTGTTCGGAGCGAGTAGTTCACATATTTAAATTATCGGACTGCTAGGACAATATCTCATGTTGTAGTCTAGTAAGTAGATTGTTGACTTATTAGACGTGAGGCCACGTTCCAAACCCCGATCAGACATTTTGAACATTGCGAAATACGAAAAAAAATTCTTCACATACTAGCATACGTTTTGACTGGCATTATATTGTAGAAGTTGCCGTAGGCAGTGTATTAACTTGTTAGACGTGAGGCCTTGTTTCAAAACCCCAGATCAGACATTTCCAATAAAACGAAATTTTGATATTTCTTTGCTGATTTCCTTTCAGCTGATTTCTGGCAAGAGCTCTGAGAATTAATAACTTTGCCATCAAAAGTTTCCCAAAAAAATTTGTCATTCGAAGTCGACTTTAAACTGTAGATTCGTAATCTCGACTGAAGGATTGTGTGTATGTATGTATGAATATATTACTGCCTTGAATTTGATATCAAATTCCATGCTTAAGAAGAATAAAAATTCAATTCGGGTGACCTTAAAGCGGGAATTTTGGAATTAATATTTGCAAGCAGCTTGGTAACTCTTTTGTAGTTAACATATGTGCGTATGTATGTATACAACATGCATACGTTATGTTATACCATAATAATCGGTGTGTGTTTCGTTGTTTTTTTTTTTTTTGCATGCCAAATAATCGTTTATCTTGTTAGATTCTCTAAACAATTCACACCTGTTTTGTTGACTGGCTGTACTTATTCAATAATTTCAACTCTTTGTGATGAATACACACACATACAATCTTACACATTATATTTCATGATGATGATGATGATGATGATGATGATGCTAACGATGGTAATGAATAATGAAACTATTTGGCCTTTCTTCTTTACTTTCATTCCTAAACAATTGCCTTTTGTTTCTTGAAAGTTTTCATAACTTTTTTATTTTTTTATTTTATTTTTAGTTTTTAAACTTCTGTTTTTATAATTTTTATAATTTTTTTCTTACTTTAAGAAAACAACAACAATACAATTTGAAAAAAAAAGAAAGTAAAACTTTATAAAATTATTTATTTAAATACAATACAATACAATACAATACAATACAAGAAAGAAAACCCCTTAAAAACTTAATCAGGCATATCAATTGTCATATGAAGTGGTATGAATGACTTGAAATCTTTTTTTCTTTTTTTTTTCTCTCATACAAACTCAACATTTTTTAGGCAAAAATTATAAAAATGATGCTGCTCAGTGCTGATAGACAGATGTGAATAGCACTTAAGGATTTCTAGAGAATATCGTTGTATCTTTTGAAAATTAAACACAAACTTTTTGAAGGTTTCCCTTAAGGCTTTGGCTTTCCCCATCCGGCATATGTCTTACTATTCGAATTTCTTATTATTTTTACACTTCATTTAATCCCATATTGTTATTAAATATGTTGGTGTGTTAGCAAGCAACAGGGGCTGTCAATCCTTAAAGTAGTTTTGCTATATGCTCCCTAACTGGGGTATTATTCGAAGATCATTATAATCCACTGGGCGCCTCTTTCTTCTTCTAATATTGTGACGTTTTTGAAAAATAAATTGTGTTCACTTTTTATTAAATTCTTTACTATTCGCTTAATTTTGTGAGTCACTGTTCACAACTCGTTCTAACTACAACAATTGCCTTATTTGTTATGCCTTTGTTTATGGCCTTTGCGATAGACAATAACAATTACTAGACAATTGCTCTGTAGAGCTTTGTAATGGAAGTCTTCAAACCACAATTGCTAACTTCGCACGCAACGGGTCTTCATACAAGACTGACTGAACTTCTATTCCTTAACTTAATATGCTTTGCCTTGCCTTACGTAAACAGTCTGCTGAATGTTCTCATAGGCGAAGGTTTTGGTCTTCGCTTTCGCGAGAATTCTATGAATGTAAACTTCGTTGTTTACATTTATTTATGCTTTCTTGTTTGTTGTTAGTATATCTTGTTTACGTTCGCCTTTGCAGTGTTGTTGTTGCTTGTTGTTTACATGTTTGTCCATCTTCCGTGAATGGTGATGTTGTTGCTATATCGTTGTTTATTTGTTAATCAAGTAAACAAGTCCGTTGTTTTGTTTCTGTAGATTTTGTTTAACATTTTAATGTTAAACGATGTTACACCATTTCCATTTACGTAACAGTATGGTTGTAGTAATATGTCGTGTCTGGAGTATCAATAATACAAAGCGCCATGAATGTAGTACTTTTCTGAAAGATTTGTAGCTTGTTTTCCATACAAATGGCAATAGCACAAGAAGGTGTAAGTGATTAGCACAGTGTCCCTTAGAAGTTGAGGTCAAAAAAAGAGCATCTGAGAAAAAGTTTACATACAGAAAACGATTAATGAAGCCGTGAGTAATGCATATATAATTGGTCATTACAACGCTTCAGTTAGGATTACAGCCTTGCTTCTTATTTCACTGATGTTGTGTGTGTTAATTTTATACATGAATGGAGCAGGACCTACAGTTTAAAATCAACTCCGAACGACGGATTTTTTCTGAAACTTTCCATGGCAATTTTTAATTTACTTTCAGAGTATTTGCTAGAAATCTGCTGAGAGCAAGAGGCCGCAGAAGTGCTATTTTATATTTCGCTTTGTTGGAGATATCTGACCTAGGATTTGAACCGTGAGTCACATCTAATAAGACAAAACACAACCTACTACAATACAGCGACTTCAGGAGACTGAACACATCACGAATTAATATGATCCATGTGACAGATACTATCCTTCTGACGAAATCAATGTTAGAATGAAAATTTTAAAATGCGCTACATTTAGCAAGGATACCACAGAGAAATGTTAACATCTTGAGCTTCTGCTCTCGTCACTATATCTTTTCGATGCCTTTAATTGAGTAGCGTAGAGGAAAATGTTTTGTTTTAATTAAAATTAAAATTTCTCCATCATGGAAAGAGAAGCTCAATTGGGTTTTAATTAAATTACACTGTCAGTGTGTGCTTGAGCGCGATAATAACTTTCTGTCATATTATGGCTGGTTTGTGTATAAAATTTTATTTTTAAATTTATTTTCATTTTGATTTTTCTTTCTTTCGTTTCTTTCTTTCGTTTCTTTTCTTTTTTGCCTTTTTATTGCAGTTTCTGCCAGTATCATGGGAATAAACGCAATGCGTATGAATATAAAACTGCATACACACACTGTTAAACATTCGACATTTAACACCAAAAAGAGCTGTTTGTTGCAAGTTGCAGCACTAACGCATGCATGCATCATACCATAATCACATTATTCATCACCTTACTTGCTCAGTGCATCGATGTTGTTGCTGTTCATTTCTTTGTTTGTTTGTTTGTTTGTTTGCATTTTTTTCGCTTTCACTTCACCGTAATATGAAATATTTAAAATAAATCTGAAAGAAATTTATAAACAAAATGCGGGGAGGAGAAAAACAAAAGTAATTGAAACACCTTCCTTTTACTTGAATTGTGAAGAATTTCCATTTCATTATGAACAAATTTTTCTGGGAAAAGAGACATCAGATGTAAAGCAGAAATACGTTTTTAAATCGTGAAAAGCAGAGTATAAAAATAACTTGTTGTTGCTTTTAATTTCATAATTTTTGCATTTTAAGCGTGAAATTCGATTTTTTCTGGATCCATATTATCTGGGCCTTCATATCCGAAAAGGCAACGGATAGTAAGAAAATTTAGTTCACGTACTTCACATCTAACTTGTGTTGGAGTTCCTAGTAATTCCAGTTCCATCAGTTATAGTCTTACAAGTCATAATGCCTAGAAGGCAGTTAATAAATATTGGGTGTGCCATCTATTCGTTTAAACTTGAACCATCGCTTATTACGAATCTGACAATACTTATGTCATTTGATTCTTTCAAAAAATTCAGCATAATATCTCCGTTGAACGTAATGAATCGATTTACGCTTGAGCAACGTTGGATTTTATTAAAAATTTATTTCCAAAACAAAGACAATTGCTCGGAAATTTCACTAAAAAGTTGTACGAAATTTAGTAGCAGAGAAGGACTAATATGGCCCGGTTTCATTGTTGACACGCCAAGACACGTGCACGTCTTGTTCAATTCTTAAGAATTGAACATTTTACGCACCAGTTTACGATAAATTTTGCGAAAAGATCTCGTTATAACGTCTTACAATGTTCAATTGGTTCAAGAGTTGAAGTTACATGACCATTTGGTTCGCTTACGCTTCACTAGATAGACTAACGAGAAATTGAACGAAGATGTCTTTTCATATGGAGATCGTTTTCATCTTGATGTGTAAGTTAATAAGCAAAATTGCCGTGTTTGGGGTTCTGAAATCTCTCAAGCGTTCTCATGTTCATAAGCCAATTCGCACTCATTACAAGTGACTGTTTGATACGGTTTGTGGAGTGGAAGCATTACTAGACCATATTACCTTGAAAATTAGTACGGCTCAGCCATTGCGGTCACTGGACACAGCTAAGGCACCATGATAACCATGACTTTTTTGTACCCGCTCTGTATAGTATGATGTGAACGATTGGTTTGACATCAACAGAATGTTGCAACTTGCCACAATCGATTTATTGGCTCAAACATTTAATGGCCATTTAATTAGCCGAAATAGTAATGTTAATTGGTTGCAAAGAAGCTGCGTTTTGATACCGTTGGACTATTTTCTGTTTTGTGTTGACAAAATAGAAAGAACTGAGCATTTGACTTTGGCAACAATCGTGACGTAATTGCCAAGATACGACCCCACATACACTCGAAAAAGTGCATGAAAATATGTGTAATGGAATGAGATACTGTGAGGCCAGCCGTGACAGCCATATGAATGAAATAATCTTGCATTTCTAACCAGAACAATTGTACTTCAATGAATAAATTTGGCAAAATTTCAAGTTGATGTTGTTTTATTGACAATTTTTAAATTTAAACTCTTAAATGGCCCACCCTTTTTTATGTACTGTTAATATCTGCAAATACAAACTTCTAAAGCAATCCACTGCAATATTACACCCTTTGGGAGTATAAATAAACACAATCTCAGACAAAAATTCAAATTTAAAACAACATTTTACTCAAGTACACACACTTGGGATTTGCATGAGACAAGGCATTATGCTTATATCTGCCATTGTAAGCAATGTCTGCTTTGCTTATGGCCAAGTTAAATCAACATTTTCTTTGCAAATGTCAAAGTGGTGTATGTAAATACATTTTCCATATGTAAACATTTCTGTTTGTGTATGTAAATAATGTACACTCATACTGAGGAGGTAAGGGTCATTGACCATATTTATTAACTTGTACCATCATACTTATTAGCAACAACATCGTGTACACAAACAATAACAGAAAATAAAAAAAAAATAAAATTAAATAAAAGAAAAGAAAACAACAACAAAAACACTTTTACTATGATTTAAATTTTATTTTTTTTTTGTTTTATTTTCCTATTTAAAGTGAAGTAGTTTGGCTGTTAAAGAAATACACTCGAGAGATCCATGTGTTCAAGTATCCAAGTGTGCATGTATTGCAAGTACTTGAATTTTCTTTATTTTATTTTATTTTTTTTATTAAAAATAATGAAAAAAATGAAAAAAAAAAATGAAAAAAAATATCACAATTTTAGTGAAAGTTTGACCGTGTGAATTGCATAAAGCCAGTAACAACCGCTTCAGAAACGAGGTTCAAAAAACAAAAAAAAAAAAACAAAAAACAGAAGAAGCAAAGAAAAAATTATAAACTAAAATAAACATGAAAATAAAATGGAATACAAAAAAGAAAAAAGCCTTTTATGCGGTTGGTTGCCTTATGGAGAAAGATTTTCAGTCCGCTGAATGCATCTGTGCCTCACAGCCTGCCTCAATGCTTGCGTGTAAAAAACGGTTGACATATGCAATGTAACAACTAAATTCCAATTAAAATAGATTTTTGCGAAATGAAATATTTTTCTAATTCAGACATCTGGACATTACTTCTCTTAATGGAAATACATTCAGAAAACGTTTTGTAATTAAAATGAAAACACTGACAGTGTTTCCAAACATTATGATAGAACTGAAAGCATTCTCTGTGAACGATAAGCTACCTAACCTAACCTATACATCCAGACAATAACGACAGCTAAAGCTCTGCATGGAAATCTCTAAGAGAGTATAATCGGTATCTGCTTTCATTGAACTTACAATGTGCGTCAGTGTATCCCAAATATTTCAACTCAATACCGTTGTATTAATGACATTGCTGGAAGCTATAATGGGCGTAATAATTTCCCTGAAATGCTGGGCGGTTCCAGATAACCCTGAGAATACGTTTCGAAAACTTATGATTTCATAAAAGGCACTCGCTCTTATGGAGAGCTTTGAATTGGTTAGATAACCCTGTGCTTGTGTTCATGGTTAAGCGGAAATTCTCAGTAACGGTAAGCATAGGCCTTGCAAGGCGAGATCAATTTTTCTTAAAAGGAAAAATAAAGTCAAGCAAATTCTCTTCTTAAACCAAGTGGTTGCGAGGCATTTAAAACTGTTTTATATATGAAACCATACAGTAGTTTCAGTGTACATTAACTGGAGAATGCGAGTTGACATCGGTCCAAGCATGTAATTTCTGTTACGATGAGAATGAATCATCGAACACATTCTTGGAAGCTGAGCGCGCGCTAAAATATCAAAGAAAAAACATACACCTGTGTCCATATCAAATGCTATTCGCGGAAGCCAAATTGGTTGCGTACAGCGTCTTCCACAAAGACTGACTGAACTTTTACCTCTGACTTTTACTGCTTTTCTTGCCTCTCATATAGCACATAAACAGTCTGATGAAGGTTCTTCAAGACGCACGTTCAAGGCTTCGCCTTCTCGAAATCACTATACAACGATGTTTTACATTTGTTTACGCTTTTTTGTTTGTTGTTAGTAGACTTGTTTACGATCGCCATTGCAGTGTTGTTGTTGCTTGTTGTTTACTTGTTATCCATTTTCCGTGAATAGTGGTGTTGTTGCTATATCGTTGTTTATTTGTTAATCAAGTAAACAAGTCCGTTGTTTTGTTTTTGTAGCTTCAATACTAAAACGTTAAAATGTTAAACGATGTTACACCATTTCCATTTTCGCAACAATATAGTCGTAGTAATGTTGTTGAAGCCGCTGGAGTATCAACAATACAAAGTTCTGTTTTCATACAAACGGCAAAAGCACAAGAAAGTGCTAAGCAGCTAGCACAGAGTCCTTTAGAAGTTAAGATCAGACAAAAAGCCGCAAGTAAGACGAAAGGTTACTTACTTTACCTACATACATAGGTAATTGGTCATTACAACCCTTTAGTCAGGATTAAGGCCTTCACTTATATTTTGTTTGTTAATTTTATACATGAGTGGCGCGACCTACCGTTTAAAGTCGATGCCGAAGGACAGTTTTTAGAGAAACTTTTCATGGCAATTTTATTCTACTGTTAGAGTTTTCGCCAGATATCTGCAGAGAGAAGGTCGCCGAAGATATAATTTATTCATATTTCTTTTAGTTGCAGAGTCTGAACTGGGGTTTCAGGCCAGGCCTCATGTCTAATAGTCCAACACACTACCTACCACGGTTACCTACTACACGGTTACTTACTTGGCCAAGTTAATACAGAATTGCACGGTATTTGAGAGCTTCTGCATGTACAAATGTGTTGTGAATTCTTTTCTTTTCTTTTCTTTTCTTGACAGAATATACTTGGTATTTTAATTGTAAAATATTTGAAATTTCCATTCTACTTGAAGAAAGTTTAATGTGATATTGAATGTGTGGCCGGATTTGTTTAATTTTTGGAAGCGTCTTTATGCCTCGAAAAAAAAGAAATAAAAAAAAATATGGGAAAACAACACTCAGTTGTAATTAGTTTTTTTTTTTTTTGTTTTCGTTTCATGAATTTAAATTCATTGTTCAAGTCGGTTTATATTACGCGGTCGGTGTAAAAAACAAAAAACAACATGAAAATATACAAGCACTGTGTAATTTACTGTAGACCAGCACAGTTTGTAAGCACGCAATTACTATCTCAGCTTAATAATCCGATTATTTTGTCTGATTTACACATGTTATCGCACATGTTTAACACACATACACAACAACAAAAATGATTTTTTTTGTTGGCTTCATTACAGTTATAATTGAATTGTTAATTCCGACCGGCATTTTCGATAGAATTTAAAAAAAGTTTATGGCTTTAAAACATAAAATGCCATTTCCGGTCGATAGAGCTTTATTCCCTTGTTTTATTTCATATTTTTTTCCTTTTTTTTTTAATTTTTTTTTCTCATGAGCTTGTACAGTTAAAATTAACGAGTGCGCTGGTACTTTAAAAAAAAATTGTTTTTTGTTGTTGTTGTTTTAAACTTTTACTTTCAAGGTAAAATAAAGTAAAAGTTTTTCTACCAGTCAACATCAGCAGCTGAATTGTGACTGACTTTAGAAACAAGCCTGTTGCTTACTATTCGCATATGCAAGCATATGCTTTAAAAATCGAAAATAAAAAAACAAAAATTTTTCGAAATTTTTTTTTACGTCACCCTCCATCCACGTTGGAATTCAACTGGTCTGACTCATTTAAATGCATCACTGATTACATACAAATTGTTTTTTTTTTCTTTTTTTTTTTTTCAATATTGCCGGCATATTAAAGGGTCTACCTGTGAGAATAAAGCTTACAAAGCTTTGCATAACAAAATTTATTTGCGATTTACGATTACGACTCAAAAAGGTGACTTCGAATATGAGTGTGCAGTTTCAAGAGTAATTGTCGATTAATTTATTGTTCCGGCTATACATGATAATGATAATGATGATGATAATGATAATGATAATGATGATGATAATGATGTTGAAGTTAATATCAAATGAAATTCTGTGAAATAAAAGAAAAGAGAAACTGTGTATTGGGGTCAATGAATTTTTATTTTATTTTTGGTTTCTTTTTAATACCTCGTAGTCGTATTACTCAATAATAAATTATTTTTACGTAAAATGGCAAACAAAAGTAAAAGTTGAAAACAATTTTTGTAATGAAAATAGTGCTTCAAAACCATTAGAGAGGCTTACTGATTGTGACTTTTATTTTGAGCAAAGGGTAACAGGTGTATTTAAGATTTGCCATTCAGGAATAAAGGAAATTGTTTACTTTTATCCATTCATGCCCATCCGTTGACAAACATAAAGAAAATAAATCTTGAAAGGTAGTAAATCCAAAGGCTTTCTCGCCTAATTATCATAATTTGAGTTCGTTTCTAACACCAAGAGGCGAATACTTAAAGCAACGCTGATGAGTTGCTAGAAAAAAAATCTGAGCATAAAGCAAGGGTGGGCTTTTAAAAATTTAAATTTAAAAGAAGTTTAATTGTTCCGGTTAGAAATGGAAAATTATTTCATTCATATGGCTGCCACTATACCTCATTGGATGGGACCAATTTTCACGTGTATGCGACTGTTTGGGCGGCATAACACCACGGCAAGTAGTCCCATCCTGTTCAAACCAAACATAGATCACATCGATACCATGAAGAGCGGGTACAAAAATCAATATGTATGAAGATAAATTCGTATTGGAAAATCCAAGTCGCAATCCATAAATTTTAGCATTTAGCATTAACAGTGCAAAATTTGTTCTTAACAGAGCAAAAATTGCCCTTAACAGAGCACTGTTAACTGTTTAACAGTATCCACCTGAATAAACTCACTTCTTTAGAAGCTAATTTCAGAACAAATACTAGGTTTATGAGTACCATATCATATTCAATGAAAGGTTCCAAGGCCTCTTAATATTATCAGCAAAATTGTCCCATAAACTGTGTTTGGTATTGTGAAAATTGATTGAAAAAATCTCTAGAAGATCAGTGGCCATTTTGAAAGATATAAGAAATAGTACACTAATCCGACTATATGCAAATGGTAGTCCATAGGGTCCTCTTTCGAACCTCCTCTACAAACTCAATCTCCACAAAACATCCTTTTCATTTCAACATTATTGTTTACAAATAATAATGATCATGATGAGAATTTAATCTACTTATCGCCGCTGTTACATAGTTAACAGTGCTCTATTAAGGGCAAATTATGTTCCGTTAAGAGAACATTTTGTTCTGTTAACGCCAAATGTGGCGCTGCTAAAATTTATGGATGTGTCTTGGATTTTCAAATTCGATTTTATTTATCTGGGCCGTCGTTAAAGTCCCACAGAAAATAATCCAAAAGTATCAAAACGCAGCTTCTTAGCGACCAATTAACATCACCATTTCGGCTAATTAAACGGCAATCAAACGTTTGATGCAATAAATCGATCGATTGTGGCAAGTCCTGTTGAAACTAAACATCGTTCACATCAATACTCTGAAGACAGGGTACAAAAAGAAATCGGTTCTCATGATGCCATGGTTGTCTGCATTGACCGTAATTGGTTGTGATGAGTGGTCAGTGCATAACGGAACTGGTGATTCACGTTCCTGTGGCATTAAATCCGAACAAGATATCTTCAAATGGCCAAATTAAAACAAAACTTGGGAACATGTTGCATTCATACGTTCAAGATTATAGCAAACACGGAAGGAAAATAAAATCCGAGAGCGTTTAAATCAATGCAAGTGATGTTACTGCCCTGAAGAACTAGGACAGCCAACGAAGAACTGAAAAAAAACAGTGCTCTGATAAGGGCAAACTTTGTTCTGTTAAGGCCAGATGTGGCCTGCTAAAATTTATGGATTGTGGCTTAGATTTTTAAATTCGAATTTATCTTTACACACGTGAAAAATCGTAGTTATCATGGTGCGATAGTTGTAGCCATTGACCTTAATGGTTGCGCCGTCCTCACCACAAGCCGCACCAAACAGTTACTCATAATGGGTGCATTATCTTCTGTAACACTACCGTTTGGGTTTTCTAAGCCTCAGATACGACAATATCACTTATTAACGTAGCCATCAAAGTGAAAATGAGCTTTAAGATGATGAAAAGCTGATTTTTTTCTGTGGCAAAATCGACATCATCGTGCAGTTTCACGTTGGCCCATCTATCGAAGCGGACACGAAGCAGATGGTCATGCGGCTTCAACTCTTGAAACAATTGAAGTTGGTAAGACGTTATAACGAGTTCTTTACGCAAAATTCAACATAAACTAATGCGTGAAATGTTCAATTCTTAAGAACGATAAAGAGTTGCTGTTGATGGATTCTAATGGATTCGGATGTACGCATTGTACGAGCACGCTCACATCTTGGCGCATCAACAATGAAACCGAAATTTTGTACACGACATTCTCATGTAATTTCCGCACAATTGTTTTTTTTGTTTTGGAAATAAATTTCCAATAAATTTCAATTTCAAATCGATTCATTATGTTCAGTGGAGATAATATGATGAATTTTGTGACCGAATATTATGACAGAGGTATTGGCAGATTCGATGACCCAAACGATATAATTGCCATGAAAAGTTTCTCAATAATCTGTGGTGCAGAGTTGACATTTAACAGTAGATTATGCCAGTGATGCATAAATATAAGACACACAATATGAGTGTTTTGAGAAGCTAGGTTGTGATCTTGACTAAATGGTTGCAAGGACCAATGAAGTAAGTACATGGCTACATTGATTAGATTTCCATTATTGCACATGAATTATTATTAACTTTTCTTTTTATTTTAATTTTTCTCTTTCAATAGCTTGTGTTTTGCATCGTTCGGCACAGATAATAAGGCAAAAATATTTTGAAAATCTTTAAACCAAATTATGAAAACAACTCTTTAAACATGTTGGCATCTCGTAATCGCTCTTTCGTTTACTAAATATTTGAAGTATTTTTTTTTTTATTTTTTTTTTATTTTCAATTTCGTATCTTTTCTTCAATAAAGAATGTAATTAAGAAGATAAATAAAAATGTTTTTTGTTTTTTGTTTTTTAAACACTTTTACTTTAAAAAAAAAAACATTCAAAAACTTTTTGAATTCTTCAATTAACCTAAAAACACAATGACTGTGAATACATAGTATTTCTTTTTTATTTTTATTTTTTTATTTTTTTTTTAATTGCAATTAAACTTTTTTAATGTCTCTTATCTTAGACTGGAATAAACAACAAATGTTTGTTTAGAAAAACTTTTAATTTTTTTTTTTTTGCTTCATTTTTGATTGCCTCTATAATAGTTAGCAAAACAGGGCTGAGTACATATAAATATGTATGTAATATGATTTCAAATATATTTTCATAGCTATGTACATATGTATGTAGGGATAAACATTATGTTGTATGTATCTGCAAAATAATTTTTAATTTTTATTTTGTTTTACAACTTTCGCTAAAACAATAAACGTGTCTTATGAGAATGACTGAGGGTATGTCTATCCATGCGTCCATTACAAGTCCAGTTATTTTTAATATTGTCGATTTAGCCTTTCTACTGACTGCGTTCATGTATGTATGTATGTATGTATGTATGTTTTCGTATTTTTTAAGGGCTTATAATGAAATCTACCATAAACAACTTTAAACTCGTTCTTATTACTCTTAATAAACACAACCACACACGGAAGAAAAAGAAAAAAAAAGAAAAGAAAAGAAATGAAATGAAATGAAAGAGAAACAATTATAAAAGTGTGGAGTGTACGAATATGTAAATATGTGTGTTTATGTTTAATGAGAATTGGAAAGGAAAAGTCAAATGATATACTTTTTCTTGAAGTACTTCTTACGTTTATCCATACACTTTAAGAAAATTTCAAAAATAAAATTTCAAACATTTTTTTGCTACTTTCGCTTTTAAGCGTACATTGATGAAATGGAAATTAAAGTGAAAGACCAAATCAAATCCAGACGGCATGTAAACCGAATTAGACACTCTTTAGAAATATGTTTGGAATACATTGAGGGTGAAGAGTAGAAAAACTATACAGCTTAACACTGTTCAACTCTCAGATAACGTTAATAGAAGTAATAGAGATATCCAGCTATCTCGCTATGCTCAACAAAGTCCAGAGATTGGCATGTTTGGGGATCACGGGCGCTCTGAAGTTCACTCTGTAAGCTGGCCTCAAGATCATCTTGTTTCTATAACCATTGAACATCTTCCGCTGTTAGAACTGCACTGAGGTTTAAGTTCCCAGATACGTTTAGGTCGTATATGGCGGGCCATGCTTCAATACTACATGAAGAGGAACCGTATGCCGAAGATCTTAGATACGACTGCAAACTGTTTCCGGACTAAAATACAATACTCACTCATCCACACGGATTGCTGAAGCTGTCATTCGTGAAGCTGATGGCTCAAAAATAAAATGTGCAACTGAATCTGAGTTCTATTTCGATAAACTGGCACTGAAAGAATCGTACAGATTATCTAACAAAAACAGCGTATTTCAGGCGGAGATTTGTTTGACACGCATGATTTAAACCGGGAACCTACTTCCTTCAAACTTAATCATACCTGTATGGACTTTCAATTAGCAATCAGAGTGCTGGGATTCCGTCTCGTTTAATCAATGGCCTTCATTAGTTGCATGGACTCCGCATACGTCGGCACAGGACCCTCCTCTACTGAGTGGCGGACCACTGTGGCATAAAGGGAAACGAAAAAGCTGATGAGCTGGCATGGAAGGGATCGAAGATGTCTAGGCAGGAGACGATAGAGCTGATATATGCATCTTTACATGAATACTGAATAGCAGTATAGAATACAACAAACCCTGGGTGGTCCAATATACCTGGTTGCCGAATTTCAAAACTGCTGTATCCAGCAGTGAATAGCAGGATATTCAAGGTCTATTGGAGTTCGACAAGAACACAATTAGTATTCTAAGAGAAATTCTAATGCGACACTGCTCTAGTTTGGTTGGATTACTGCAGAGGTTGCCATGATGTGGAGGAAAAGGAAACTTTGCAACAATTGTTATGCGAATCCCATGAACTTCAGGACAGAAATGATCGGTTTTTTGGATGACAGAACGTTTGATGATCTGCTAAGATCAGTGAGATCAGTTGCATCACTTTGAACTATTTTACTTGCTGCTTATTAAGCATTTAGGTACACATTTTCAAGATTATTTTGGAGCATTTGAAGCTGATTTCTTTGAGTGTATCTTTTGAACAAGTGCTGATTAAAATCATCATCACATATCCTCTTCTTTCAATTCATTTACGTATTATAACTCATTCAACCCATCAACATCATCATCATCATCAGCAGCAGCAATAGCAGCGTCATACTCAGTATCACTGTATGTAACTGAAGTAATATTTTGTACATGCCTGACTTGTCGGATTGACGGACTGTCTTCGATTCACATTCAATTATTCATATGATTATTATTACTTTTATTTTCTTATTTCTTTTCATTATTTCATATCTCAGTATTGTTTGAATCTACCAACAACACGTAGGTATTCAGAAATTTTTTTTATAAAGTGAAGTGAAATTTCATACGAGCATCTTAAATTTAATTTGATTTCATTTCATTTTTATACGTTATTAATAGAAAAAAAAAAAAAACAATTTCATTTAATTTCATCACTGATTTTAATTTTAATTTTTTTTTTTGTTTTGAGTTTTTTTTTCTCACATTTTTATGTCAATTTATTTTGAAGATTTTCCATAGCATTTTACCTACTTCTTCTTCTTGTTTTTTTGTTTGTTTAGATTCGAAGTGTGTTAATTAATTAATTAAACAGAAATATTGTCATTAAGACACACCTGCAATTAACTTTCAATTTACTTTTGTATTGCAGTGTATGTCTATGCTATACGCGCTTGATAATTAATACCCACACACAATCCATTATTATTAGCTTCGTAATTGCATAGACCGTTTACAACTTACAACGTCTAATTTTAAACATGTTATGTTTACAATACAGGTAGCGCTATATGTTTACGGTTTTTATGTAAGGTGGTTTAGAAATTTGATTCTTTGAGTTTTAACTCAAATCATTCGTTTATTTGTAGGGTAAAATGTAGGCATGAGACAAATGTTTACTTTCTTCTTTGATTGGGTCATTATGAACCATGAAAGTTTAGTTGCACTAATTGCAGCGGTCAATTGTCCGCCCCATAAGTTTAGGTTGTTGGTATTAAAGCCTCACAATTACTTACTAATTACCTATGATGACTTTATAATCATGTCCATAAGACAGTATCAAATACATAGAAGAGGTTCTTTTACATTAGCCGTTGTAAAACTGGCAAATGGTTGGAATGCAATTTAAAGTAAAGTTTTTAAAAATTTAAATTCCCTTTTCAAGCTGTCCTAAGCCATCAGTGCTGATTATAAAGATCGCTTAATCGGTATGCAACTTTGCTTAAGATAACGCAATAGGCCGCTATCTGTGCTTATGCGAAATTTAATTTTAACAAATATGTCACTCTTTCCTATTAGTAGAACACATAAAATGATTTACCTTTCTTTAGCAAAGTTCTAGAACAATAGGATTGCCATCTGCCGTTCGATAGAAACGTTTCTTTAAAGGTTAGTTGTTGTTTGAAGGGAAATTAAATGATTTTTAAAATTTAAGAAACTTTATTTGACTTTTTTCGTTTACTCCTAGAACCGAATACACTTGCGCAAGTACCAGTATTCAAATACAATTTAAGTAGTTGGTCCACATAGTTTGACTAAAAACAAGAACTATTGAATCATTGGGCATAGGCGTTTATATAAATAAGTTCCTGTAACACACTGTAAAAGTGTGTCTCAATAAGAGCGAATTTTTTTTTAATTTAAAGAGATTATTTTTTAAGCGAATGGCAACTCTTAAATTTGGCAAGTGGCAAAACAATGCGTGAAAAGTTCTTAGAAAAATTTGGAAATTTGTACTGAGACCATTCACAAACTTGGAAGAATTTTTTAGTTGAGAAAGTGCAACTAAGTGGTCAACATATTTGAAGAACCCAAGTGCATAAATGTAATGGTCGATCTCTTAAAAACATTGCTTCTGTAAATGA
>QOCX01000097.1:325364-337377 GCA_005959815.1 Sarcophaga bullata
TATGTACATATGATTGATTTCATTTATTTTTTAATGAGATGCACACATACAGTTTCAATGGTTAACAGTTATTTCAATGACATTCAAAAGAGGAAAATATAATGAAGAAGTAATCCGAAATCTGTAGATGATTAAGTCCGTCTATAAAGCTTTTTATCATATACCACTCTTTATACGTTTATGTAGAATGCAATAACTGTTGTTGTTGTTGTTGTAATATGTTAATATTCGTGATTATCTCCAGACATCGGCACCAATATCCCCCGGTGGCCGAACATCTTCAGCTTATTACACACATAGGACACAAACATCAACAAGGTTAGTTAAAAAGAGCTTAAAAGTGCATTCAGTTGCTTGTCAGCTTTTAAAGAAGAAAGTTCACGACGCTTTTTTCAGCTTTCAATTATACACCCAAAAAAAATATTACAATAGGATTCCCCATTTTCCTATGAGAATCACCAATGATATATTATCTCCATTTTTGGAAGAATATTTATCAAGTTAAATAGGCAGTTTTTAGGGTTTGACGCTGTAAATTATTTCTATATTTTCCACAACATATGCATATTATTAGATTACACTTGAAAATATTACTAACAATTTTCCTCTGGCATATATACATGCTCCTCGCAAATACACTCACACTTGTATTATGTTCTCTTTGCGCCGACGTCTAGTTATCTCAATAATTTAGCAAAGTGGTGAATGGTAGCAAAGACCTATTAATGTGAGCTAACGGTTCAAACCCCAGATCAGACATCTCCAACAAAGCGAAATATGAAAAAAAACAAGAAAATTTCTTAGGCGACTGCCTCTCACCAGATTTCTGGCGATAACTCTGAAAGTAAATGAAATTGCCAAGAAAAATTTCTTAAATATTTGTCCTTCAGAGTCGACCTTAAAATCTAACCCCCGTCACTTGTGTTTAAAATTCACACACACAACATAAGTGATACGAGAAGCTAGTCTTTAATCTTAACTGAAGTGTTGTAATGACCAATAATGTATGTTAAGTATGTATACAAAGATTACATTTAGGGGTCTATTCTGCAGAAATGCCATACGGCAGTATATTGAAGTGTACTCAGTTTCCTGGCTCGCCTTTTATCAGAAGAATGTGCATTGCGAACTTCTTAAGAAATTTTCTTTTATTCGTTGACTGTCCTAGTTCTTCTAGGACAGTAACATCACCTGCATGGATTTAAACGCTTTCGGATTTATTTTCCTTCCGTGTTTGCTATAATCTTGAACGTATGAATACAATATGTTCCCAAGTTTTGTCTTCTTTTGGACATTGAAGGTATCTTGTTGGGATTTAATGCCACAAGAATGTGAATCACCAGTTCTGTTATGCATTGGCACCTCATCACAACGAATTGCGGTTAATGAAGGTAACAATCGCATCATGACAAACGATTTTCTTGTACCCACTCTTCATCGTGTTGATGTGAACGATGTTTAGTTCCAACAGGAGGGTACAACTTGCCACAATTCATTAATTGTTGGCGTCAAATGTTTGATTGCCGTTTAATTAGCGGAAATAGTGATGTTAATTGGTCGCTAAGAAGTTGCGATTTGACACTTTGGGACTATTTCCAGTGTGGCGTGGCAAAGCAGGAACCATTATTATGTGTGAAGAAAAATTCGAATTTGAAAATGCAAGACGCAAGCCATAAATTTAGCAGCGCGACATTTGGCGTTGACAGAGCACTGTTAGCTGTTTAACAGTATCCATCTGAATAAGCCCACTTCTTTAGAAGCGAAGTTTTAGGACAAATACTAGGTCCCTGTGTACCATATCATATCATACTCAAAGGAAGATTTCAAGGCCTCTTAATATAATCAGCAGAATAAATTTGGTAAAAAATCCAAGCCGTTTTTATTTCACTGGATTTTTAAGCTTAAACCTTTAAGGGCCATTATTACAACTTGGCGCTAACGAAAGGGAGGATTTTAAATGGCAGATAAATTGTTTTTCGTTATTATATGTAGCCAATAAGATAGAAGTAAGCGTTAAGCTAAAAGGAGGATCATCCTATCGGTGACTTTAAAGTTAAGTTTATGCCTGTACTTGCCATATTTTCAATATGGCAACTTGTAATATAAACAAAATGAGCAAATACAACAAAAAAAAAAAAAAAGGAAGCCAATCGGTTTTAAAGAACTTTTTTAAAGTGGCAGAAGTTATCGATATTGCATCGGTATTGCCATATTTTTGAAAAAGTTGACTTTATTTTATCTGTAAATTTAAAGGTAACTTTACAATTCCCTTTAGCTAAAGGGAATTTGTCTTTACAAATTTTTGTATCATTTAATGGAATGGAATACAGTCCATATAGAGATGCTGTAAGCAAAATAATTGCTGAATCTATAAATAAATTTTGTCGTTTTGAAATTGAACTTTTAAGTCATTTGGTTTGATGAGTTTGAAGCAATAATGATTACTTTGAACAGCGATAAAACGAAATATCAAATAAAATTTTTAAAAGCAATATAAAGACCTCAATTATGGCAAAAGTTTACTACAAATATTGAGACACACTTAAATACTGACTGTAGATTAATGTTGTCAGAAGACAAGTCATCATTTTTATTGTACAAAACATAATGTCTACTGCAGCATGGCATAATAGCCAATGTTTAGTGGCTAATGTAGGTTATCAAATTATCATCGATAACTGTTGTTTCCATGTTGTTTATAATGATTTTCAAGTTATTGATGGTTTTTTATTTCTCCCTTTTAATAAATATTCATCTGTAACGAATTAGATAATGTTTAAATATTTAACTAAACAACCATAAACACAAGGAACAAAAAAAAAGTTTAATAAAAATGCCCAAAAAAAAACAGAGAAGGAAAACAAAAATCAACCATTAATTACCAAAAAAAAAATGCTTATAAACGCAAACACACTCTCCGATATGAAATGTAAAAATAAATTTTTTTTTTTAATAATAAAAACAGTTCCATCACATACCCATTCACATATGTACGTATTTAAAATTATAAACTTATACAGATGATGAAAGTGAAAGTTCATCTTTCGTTTTTGTTGGTTTCTTATTTATTTTTTTTTTTTTTGTTTCCTTTTATTCGCTGATGCCAATTTATAAGCGTGTTTGAGCAGATTTCAATGTGATTCCACTTGAATGAATGTGAGTAGAAATGCGTAACATGGGCTCTGTGTTGGCACAATGGTATTTCAGTGATTTAAATAAAATTTCTCATATAAAGCTGTACAGCTGTTGTTCAGTCATTGAATTGAAGAAAATTGGCTTTCAAAAACTGCCTATGTTAACAGTGTCTGGGTAAGATGATGGATGATAGCAGGTATCCCATTCAGAGAACAGCAATGAGTCGAATCATACTCATAATTTCTGGTAATTATACGCATTCCTACTTATTTTAATATCATACTCATAGTACTCATATTCAAAGTTTGAAGTACTTATCACACTCATACTTAACACTACGTTTGATGATTTTGATTTCTACTCTCCATGACTCCATAAATAGCATGCGAACACTACAATATTCACTAAAAGATTGTGTGTTTGCTCTGTTTGCTGCTCTGAGTTTTTTGCTTGTGTGTCAATTTCCAAAATCATTTGCGATATACCGCTAATTGGGTTTTATTAGGCTCTCCTTAGGCTACAATTTTTATATAGTTTTTCAATTTTCAGAAGAATTTCCGATTTGCCAGAACAACTGTTCCACTCAGGAACGTATGGAGCACAATTTTAGGTAATAAAATATTCAATTCTTTGATATCGTATATTTAGGTGCTTTCTTCCTTGATTATTTTTTGTATTTCCTGTTAACCACTTAACACTGTTCTGTTAACTTTAACATTAGCTCTAATACAATTAGTGGTTTCTGTCTTTGCTAGTTAGAATCGAATTTGTTTTTCAAGTGTAGGGGGTCGTATTTACGAATGTTGATCTTTAAATGCTCAATTGCCTCCAGTTTATGGGCATAACACTTTTCTTTAACGGTGCCCCACAGAATATAGTTAAACGACATCATCATTTCGGCTAATTAAACGGCCATCAAATGTTTAACATAATAAATGGATTGTGGCATGGATATATGGCCACTTGCACCATTCCGATGAAACCAAATACTGCTCACATCAATACCATGAAGAGCGGGTACCTAAAAATTGGTACCACATGAGGATTTGATGAGCCTCAAATACGGCAATTTTGCAGATTAATGTACCAACCAACATGAAAATAAACTTCAAACGAAAAGATGATTCTTTCTTTTTTAGCAAGATCGACATCCTCATGCAGTTTCTCGTTGTCCTAATAAATCACAACGTTGCTCAAGCGTTAATCGCTTCAGTACGTTAAGGGGAGATAATTTACTGAATTTTATGACAGAATTGAATGACATAAGTATTGCCAGATTCGAATAGCCGATGGTTCAAATTTATAACGATAGAAGGCCTAGCCGACGCTTATGAGAAAAGTCTAGGTCATTTGCATAACGAATTTTTTCGGAATTGTATGACATTAATCCACTCTATCTGGCCATATAATGCATTTTCTATCAATAGAAAAGAGTTCATGGATAAGTGCTCTGTGTAAATCCGAATTAATCTTACGTTTATGAAATTTAATAGGCGCTGCAAATTCACTCTTTACGTGTTTTCATTTCTGAACAAGGACTGTCGCAAAGTATCCTGTCCTCTCCTCTCCATTTTCTAATTATTTACTTCCTTTGTTTCTGTCCTATCAAACTAATCAGAGACAGGCACTACAGTTGCCGTAAAGTTCATATCACTGGTGACCTTGTATTTGACTTTACCCTCTGAAAGAGAAATAAGGCAGTAGCTTTGGATATTGCCAAAGCTTTTAAAAGGGTGTGGCCTGGTGTTTTTTTTTTTTTTTGACCAAAGTTATATGGTAGGGGTAGTCGCTTTCTCTTAATTTATATTGAGATTTCTCAGGGATTGCACTATGGGTTGAAAATAACCAATTTTTACTGAGCAGTTATCTTTCCCAAATATATCATCTGTTGTGATCAATTGGCCTGGCCAGTGGATGGAGCAATGCTTTACAGAAGAAAATTCTTTCTTTTGTCACTACAAACCTTCGATCTGGATTACGACATTGTTTCTCTATACCACTTATTCTGTGTGTGTGTGTGTTAATGTTATACATGAGTCGACTGCGAACGATAGATATTCGAATTTTTCCATAATCTATAATCAATTACCGATAAAACCAATTGAGTTGACATCTCATCTCAGATCTTGCTCCTTCTCAAGAAAGCGTCAAACATTAACATGTTTTCCTCACAATACTAATTAGTTGGAGCCAACTGTACTTGCTTAAATATTTCATTATAATGTTACTCTTTCATGTTTAGGTACCCAGTCTACTATGTACGCATAAGATATCAGATACGAGTATGAAAGATCATGTGTGTGTGGGCTTAATGATAAAGATTAATGACAGCCAGCCATCTGTCTGTCTGTTTGTTACTCTGGTTTGACTTTAAAATGCCAAATATTACATAAGTTTAGAAGTTCAACATCAAATAAAACAAAAGTTTTCTTTTTTTGGTGTTTTATTGTTGTTTTTGTTTTTTGTTTTGTAGGGAAACACGCTTATTTGTATGTAAAAAAAAATAATTTTTTTTTTCTTTCAAAAAACAAGTTCAAATTTGTTTCGTAATATTTTGAATATTAACAGGAAAGAAAGAGAAAAAATAACAACAACAAATTTCAATATTGGTTTGGTGAACACTCATGTAGAAAACGATACAGAAAAATTATCACTTTTATCGATAAGTATTTCGATAATCAGCAAATAAGAAGAGAGAAAAAAAAACAAATTCATTATGGAGTATGGATAATGAAAACCTAACACTTTTTAAAAATGGAAAAATGAATGCTTTTTCCATAAATTAAATGAAGGCAAAATATTTGGATTACCTAAAAACTAACCTAAAAAAAAAGTATTCTTTTCACAAAAATTTTAATAAGATTTTATGAATCGGTTTAAATGTGTGTTACAAAATCAGCCATGAAGAGAGAAAGTTAAGACGCTCATAATTAATAAAGCGTTTATTGTTTCGCATTAAAATTCTATAATTAATAGCCGAGTTAATCGTTGAAACTGACAGCTGACACTACGGCATACAATATTGAATGAACATTTTCAATTTCATACACTTGAAGAAAATGAAAATCGATTAACTTGGTCTTAGAATTTTGCATGTTGCCTCGTGCTTTTCATTACATTCTGATGATAAGTCTCTCATTAATCTGTCTTTTCTTTAAATTTAATGACTAAGTTACTGCCATTATGTGTGAAATGTGGCTTCGCATCCGAAATGTAAAATTGTTCCTGACTATGGCGCAAAATCAGTTTGAATTTGTTGGCATTAAGCTGCTCTGTAGCTTGGGACTTATTCGCTTACATCTGCAACTTAAGAAAACGCCACAAGAAAAAGTCAAATGAGGCCAAATCGCTTGTACTTCAAGGCTAGATCACATCATCTCCACGTGGGATAATCATGTGAAATATACAAAGTGATATGAGATTCATTATTTGGCATGTCAGATTATCAAATCATCAACCTATAGTACTCCAAACTCATTGTGAATCCAAAATCATCATCAAACAATGACTTTTGCGCCATACTTGGAATGTGTTAAAAATTCAATCAATTTTGATTCCGCCCTAATTCGCGAAAACACATCGTTGCTATGGTCGTTTGTGTTGGAGAGTTTAGATAAGCCGGGATTTTGTGAGCTGCACGAATGTTTTTTCACCAAAAACATTTTAAATAGACCCACCCTTCGGTAGGAGGATTGCGGAGATGGAAAAATGATCGAAGCGTGTGATATGAAACGAATTTAAATTCATTAGGACCTATAACGGCACGGTACGACAGGTTGTCATTGTTAGACCCTTCTTCGTACCTACTTACACAAGAGTTCTCATAGATTATAACTGACCTCAGCGTGTCATGGTGTCCAATCCTATATTTTGCCCCTATGGTTTACCCTTTTATTCTTTTTCATACTCCCTCGCTCTGATCTGTTGAGATTAATGCTCAAATGGCGCTACCGTAGACCAACTAACTACTCACCTTCAGTCCTATGTTGCTAAGAGTCTCTTTATATCGCCTCTACCCATGCTCCTTTTACAATTTGATTAAGGACTTATCCACAATACATGCTCTTTGCCTAGGTGGTGAAACAATTCACCTCCTACTCACCTCCAGTCCTATGTCGCTAAGAGTCTCTTTATATCGCCTCTTTCCACGCTCCTTTTACAATTTGATTAAGGACTTATCCACAATTCATTCCCTTTGCATATGTAGGTGGTGAAACAATTGCCCTTGTGGTTAACTAGTGGCTATAGCGACCCTTATTATTTCATTCACTGCATTCGTTTCCAAAGTTTGAAGAAATAGCAGCTTTGCCAGCCATCATCGAGAACATCGTAAGGAGGATTATTTATTCCTATAAATTTGAACTTAATTTCTATCGAACGTTAATTATTCATTTTTCAATAAACACTACGAAGCAAAAATTCAACACAGATTACGGATAGTAAGGTTAACACTTTCAGATGTTGGGAAATTAATTTACGAAGTAACATTGTCATAAGCGGTGTTAGAATATCCCGTTGATGGAGATGTCGGATTTGTACTCAGCGTACTGAAGTCGTTGTAGTCTAGTAGGTAATGTATAGGCTTATAAGAGATGAGACCAAGGTTTAAACCCCAGATTAGTTATCTCCAACAAGATAAAGCAATATGTGTGAAGATAAATTCGAATTTAAAAATCCAAGACGCAATCCATAAATTTTAGCGGCGCAACATTTGTCGTTAACAGACCGAAATTTGCTCTTAACATAACAAAATTTAGCCTTAACAGAGCACTGTCAACTGTTTAACAGTGGCAATAAGTAGAATAATCTTCTAATTTGCAATTATTGTAGGCTATTGACATGAAGTTTAATTGTCATTATGGTCATTATTATTTGTAAACAATAATGTTGAAACGAAAAGGATGGTTGGTGGAGATGGAGGACGGAATTATTCCAGTGGACTACCATTAACATATAGTCTGTTTGGTGTACTATTTCTTATATCTTTCAAAATGGCCACTGATCTTCTAGAGAATTTAAAAAATTGATAGTTTCAAAGCCAATTTTCACAATTTTCATAGCACTTTATATGCGATTATATTGCTGATTATATTAATGGGCCTCGGAAGCTTCCTTTGAGTATGATATGGAACTATTAGATCTAGTATATGTCCTAAACTTAGCTCCTAAACAAGTGACCTAGTTCAGGTGGATACTGTTAAACATCTAACAGTGCTCTGTTAAGAGCAATTTTGGCGCTGCTAAAATTTATGGTTTGTGTCTTGGATTTTCAAATACGAATTTATCTTCACACACATGACAAAACATGCGTAAAATCTTTCTTCGGCTGCATGCTCTTAGCAGATTTCTGGCTAAAAGTAGGAGAGTAAATAAAAAATTGCCATGGAAAGGTTTCTCAAGAATCTATCATTCGGAATCGTCTGTAAACTGTAGGTTCCGCCTACTCGTGAATAAAATTAACACACACACAATATAAGTGATGAAAGATGATAGGTCGTAATACTGAACAATAGTGGTTATTAGACAGAAATAAACTTACAAGACTTTAAAGCACAATTTAGAGGAAAACATGTTAGATTGAGAACATGATTTATGTCAAGGCATTATGAACGTGTCTTAAATGTATGATCAATTAATTTACATACTGACTGATGCTCATGCAAAATGCTGAAATGATTAATGCTCTCTAACAGACATTTGACAAATGATTGCTGTTGACATCTTTCATTAAATTGTCATGACAAAACCTAGAGAAAAAATTATTTTTAAACAAAGTATTTTTGTTTTTATTTTTTATTTTTTATTGTTAACATTATTCATCTGATTGTTAATAACTTTCTACAAATTTTAAGTGTCAAACGTACAAATAAACTACCAGAAGTCTTAAAACTTTTACAAAATAAATAATCCAATCCAATGGAAAAAAATAAAATAGAAAAAAATTTCTAAATAATATCCACACAAAATATCTAAAGATCTGGCAAAAACGAAAAAAAAAACCAAAAGAAAAAGAAAAAAAAATAAATCTCTTTAAACTTTAAAAGCGAAAATACAATAACCAAATAGTGTAGTAGTAAGTACGACACAAAGTCCAACTAAAACCAATCATAACAAGTCAAGTGGCAATAAAACTAAAACTGCCTTTAAAATTTGCCTGTTTGCTGTTGGCTGTTGATTGTTGACTGTTTGTCTTAATGGCACTATGACGGTTTATGCAACCGACCAACCAACCAACCAACTGACTCTGATTGTGTATTTTGCAATGATAATAATCCGTGTTCATGACAATGACTTTAAGTCAGTGAACGAACGTACGTACGATGTGTGGAAGTGTTAAAGTAACAAATAACACGATTGAATTGTAAAGAAATATAAACTTGGACTCTCTCAACCCAGTTGGATGCTGGATTGTCAGATGAAGCGTTAGTTGTATGCATAGATGGATGTATGGATGTATGTATGAATGAATGAATGGATATACGATATTTGAATTAATGAAATTATTTCTGTTTTTGGTTTTCTTTTTCTTTTTTTTTTTGTAATTGAAAATTTTCACTTTACAACACTTTAAAATTATTACATTCGATAGATAAATGAACTGAATTTCAACTCTCATCGAAATGTTACAATTATACGTATGCAAACATGCACGTAAAACGGAAATACTTTTTAATTTTATTATAGGATGTGATCAGATTTTTGTTTTTTTTGTTTTTCGATATTGAAAGATAAAAGTTTCCTGTTGACACCGCGGTTTCATTAGCCATCTATGGCTTTGATATATTTTTACCATGGATTTCTTAGATTTCTAATTATTAAAAATGATTTTTTTGTTTAATGGGTTTCTCTGTATAAGCAGAAAAAATTTTTATTAACCTCATTGGTATTTAAAAACATGCTTAAAGTTCTACATAATAAACTCAAAAACATTGGATTTAATTATTGATTTGCTAATACAGTATTCGGACTTTGATGTATGCTTACGAAACTGTGCTTATAAGCGGGGAAATCTTGTATCGAAATCTCACTTAAAAGCTAATAGTCACGTGTCATTCAAGCGGATGGAGTTGTATTTGTCTTAATGAAAGCCGTGACTACGTGTTCGATAGAATTTCGGCTCGTAGACGAGGGTTTTGATGTACAGCTAGATTGCGTGCCCGCGTGCACTGTTAAGAAATTAGTGCAGGAGCTAAATTCGGAGGAGGCTTTACAGATACATATAGTCAAGGTTCAGAAATCAAATATCTAAGATTCGAATTTTTAAAAATCCAAGACGCAATCCATAAATTTTGAGCAGCGCAACATTTGGTGTTAACAGAACAAAAATTTGCCCTTAACAGAGCACTGTTAGCTGTTTAAGAGTATCCATTTGAAAAAGCCCTTTTCTTTAGGAGCAAATTTTTAGACAAATACTAGGCCCATAAGTACCATATCATACTCAAAGGAATGTTCTAAGGCCTCTTAATGTAATCTGCAAAATAGTCCCTTATGAAGTGATTTAGTGTTGTGAAAATTGGCTTAGAAACTACCAATTTTTTGATTGAAAATTCTCTAGAAGATCAGTGGCCACATTATGGAAGATATAAGAAATAGTACATCATACAGACCATATGTAAATGGTAGTCCAGAGTGTCCTCTTTCCAACCGTGGTAGTGGGATAGATGGAATAATTCCGTTTTACATTCCCAATAACCATCCTTTTGATTTCAACATTATTGTTTACAAATAATAATGATCATAATGAGAATTAAACTTCATGTCAACAGTCTGCATTGCAATTGCAAAGTAGAAGATTAAACTACTTATTGTCACAGTTAAACAGTTAACAATGTTCTGTTAAAGGCAAATTTTGTTCTGTTAAGAGCAAATTTTGCTCTGTTAACACCAAATGTTGCGCTGCTCAAAATTTATGGATTCCGTCTTGGATTTCCAAATTCGAATTTATCTTCACACACATTGAGATTGCGTTGCCTCAGCTACTTCAGAATGCAACAGAGTGCAGTGCAATCAAAATTCTATGGAATTGCACTTTTTCTAATAAATCTGGCGTCTGGCTCTTATGGGAATATTGGCCCAAGAGTTGTTATTTTATTAGCATAACCCAATGACAACATATCCCCATAAAAAGAAATCCGGAAACGTTTTATCACACGAACGAGGGAGCTAGTGAACAGGATAAATTTTGAAAAGAAAGTTGTAACAAACTAGGCTCATAAGAAACGAATTTATTTAAAGTAGATTTAAAATATGACGAACAATTTTTCGTTTTTATAACAGTGGAATGCTTAAAAGCGGGATGCATATATCGAAATAATTTCAGTACATTCTGAAGTAAAAATTAAGATTGCATTAGTTTTAGTGTTACTAAGCAGGGAATTATAATATCTTGGTTGGTTATTTTCGGGGAACACTGTAATTAAATAATAAACAATAATCTTAATTAAAAATATCAAGATTTGTATAATTCACATCGGTAGATCGTGCGTTGGGTTATGGTAGGTCCGTATACACAGGCGATATTTAATGAATTGGTGACTTTGGGCCAAATGCCATTAAAGTTGCCATCGAGATTCTTGTTAACCTCACACTGGTTGCTATACATGGATTCTATTAAATTTGCCATCGAGAGTCTCGTTAACCTTACACCGCCATCTTTTTGTACTAAAGATGAAAGACTCGTATGGTTGCTATAATCGGATGCCATTAAATATGCCATCGAGATTTTTGTTAACCCTACAAAAAGACGGAAGTCTCCTTTGGTTGCTATACTCGGTTGTCATCTTTTCTACGAAAGATTGAAACATATGTGGTGCGGTATCTCATATTCTTTCTGATCACTTTCTTCAGATTCCGCGCAACTTTCAGACTATACTATTTT
>QOCX01000097.1:343692-360396 GCA_005959815.1 Sarcophaga bullata
TAGTTGTTGACTCCCTCATACTCAAAATTTCATGAGTACTTATGAGTAGCGAAAAAACGATTCATTGCTGATCTCTGGTATACACCCCACTTAAGTGATAATGTACATGGATTCTCATTATAAGCTGATAGATATCAAGAAATTTCGATTTAAAAATATAAGGTATCGCTTGCGGCAATAATAAACACAATAATAAATCGATTTTTTTTTGTTTTTGTAATTTATGAATGAAATGTGTTTTGAAATATGACAGGCGATTAAGTAATAGGAATAAAAATCTGTTAGAAATTTGTGTAAATCCCTATAAAATTTATTCAAATCAACTTCAAAGCTTTTGACACGATTATTTTTTGTAGCAAATAAAATTGGTAGATGATGAGGGAATATGTAACAAAAGTAGACTGTTGAGTTAGGAAAAAAAAGAAGAAAATATTTCGATTCGATTATGTTGTAAAATTCAAAAACCAAATATTGTTTTAGGTTTTGAGAAGCACCTTTTTAGAAAATCTTTTTTTTTTTTTTTTTTAGAGGCTGACCGGTTTTATTTTTATAACATTTTATTGCTTTTCTCTGGTTTTTTTTCTTGTATTTTCTTTTCTTTTCTATTCATATATCACTGCCAAGGTATCTTCATGATCATGCTTTTATTCCGCATGCAATTCGATGATTGTTGTTCGATGGTGTTGTCTCATGGTTTTTTGTTTCCTTTTTGGTTTCGCATCTCTTGGTATTGTTTTCGAAAACGATGCTATAATCTTGTTAAATACACGCATCTTTGTTTGTTTTTTTTTTTTGTTTTTCTTTCAAAGAAATAACGGATCAAATGAGAAGATAATAATAAAAAAAAAAAGACAACCGGTAATGAAACACAAAACGCAACTCAAAGTTAGCTACGACGCTATACGCAAAAGTGATAGCGTTTAGTTTAAATATGTAACTTTCCCTTTTTATTGAAATTCGAATATGAAAATATGTGTGTGTGTATGACGGACACGGGAGATTTGTATGGAATTCAAACAAAAATAAATAAATCGAACAAAACAAACAAATACTCAATAAAATCGAATACAAAATTCGAAAGACATAATGATGAAATAAGAAATTGTCATCATCTGGTTACTGATTGGAATTTTGAATTTGAAATTTTTTAAAGAAAAAAAAAAAGCAAAAATTATAGAAAAACAAAATCATTATTACGGCTACAAGTTAGTAACACATTTTTTTTTTGTTGTTTGTATTTTTAAAAAAATAATTTGAATTATCAGAGGAGGTGCTAAGAAATTTCAATATTTTTTTATACAAAATTTTTTCGCATTCTTTAGTGAAATGTTTTGGCAGAGAAGAAGGCAGAAATTGATAACGATATGAGAGTATGAAATGTGTGTGAAGACGCAATCCATAAATTTTAGCAGCGCCACATTTGGCGATAACAGAACAAAATTTGCCTTTAACAGAGCACTGTTAACTGTTTAACAGTGGCAATAAGTAGTTTAATCCTCTACTTTGCAATTATTGAAGACTATTGAAGTTTAATTCTCATTAGGATCGTTATTATATGTAAACAATAATGTTGAAATGAGAAGGATAATTGGTGGGGATGAAGGACGGAATTATTCCATATATCCCACCACCACGGTTGGAAAGAGGACACTCTGGACTACCATTTACATATAGTCACATATAATATTGCTGATTAGATTAAGAGGCCTTAGGACGTTCATTTGAGTATGATATGATACTCATAGGCTTAGTGTTTGTCCTAAAATTAGCTTTTAAACAAGTGGGCTTTTTCAAATGGATACTGTTAAACAGCTAACAGTGCTCTGCAAATTTTGCTCTGTTAACACCAAATGTGGCGCTGCTAAATTTTATGGATTGCGTCTTGGATTTCCAAATTGGAATTTATCGTCACACACATAAGTATAAAACATTTTACGCTCAAAAGAATAACCTTCTCGATGAAAAAAAATAAAGTTTTGTTACAAAAAATATTTACTTTTCCTCCCTGCTTCCCTAAATACATCTGTAGGTTTGAATATGCTATGAAGTCGCCATAGTCTTATAGGTAGTGTAATGGTTTATTACACGTGAGGCCACGCTTCAAGACGCAGGTCCATGAAAAAATATTTCTTCGGTAAGTTTCTCTCAACTATCTTCTGGCAAAGACACTGAGAGTAAAATAAAATTACGACCTTGCTTCTCGTGCCGCTTATATTGTATGGTGTGACCTACGAACGACAGATTTTTTTGGTTAGCTTGTCATTGCCAAAAATCCGCTGACATAGGCAGTAAACATCAGAGTTTCTAGCTAACCACAGCAGATCATTCCAAGCTAAGATTATGGTCACATTGAAAGCCTCAGAATGCTTAATGAGTGACAAGATTTTCATCTAAAATTTTTTGATTTACTCAAATACCCAAATTCAATCAAGGAATCTCTCAAATAAATTGCAAATAATTAAAGGGGACTGTCATCTGAAATAATGTTGCACAATTTCAGGCATTCTGGTAAGCTGAGAAGTTTCAATGGCTTCAGTTAAACTATGTATCATCTATTGCTTGTACAAGAAGCTTCATCCTCGTTGTCAGATATGTATCAAATGGAGTATAATTAGAGTCTGATGCATTGATCAAGCTAAAAAGGGGACTAGCATCCTTTCTTAAAAAGCATAGTTATCTAGGGGCACGCCTATATTCGCGTGCTAGGAAATTACGTTTCACCTAAGGTGTCTTGCATTGAAAAAAAAAGGGAAATTCTTGACGTTTTTTCTTCCGCGAGATTTTACTGAGCTTTTCAAAATGAAAATAAACGCCACAAAGAGGCGTTGTTTATAAAGACAGTTGGATTCCCGCGTAACATTTCCTTTGGCTTTAAACCATTTCGAAGAGAACTTGGGTTAGTTGGCAACTTCTGGAGAATGATTTGGCAAAATAGACAGAATACATGGCAACTAATCTAAGAACGTCTGTCTTCGAAGACCAAATATTTCTTTCCTTTTTATTTTTAAATTTTTTTTAAACACTTTTAATGCAGATAATTAGAGGCAACTGTCATCCTAATACAGAAATAAATTCACGTAACTATGCCAGCAAGTGGTTAAGTGTAGGGTATAACCATTAAAGTGTATCTGAATAAAAGGCACATTACAACAGATAGAGAGGGGGGGGGTGGGGCTAAAATGGTTTTATATTTTTATTCTTTATGGTGTGTTCCCCAGCAAATGCAATTTGATCCAGTGCGTGTGCAGATAGCCTTGCAGAGAAGGCAAAAATTAAGAAGAAGACAAAAAAACAGATACGAAGAAAAGAAAATTCAAAAATTATGATGAGAAATTTTTTAGGAAATATGCGCGTTAAAAACAATGCAACAACTTAAATAATCATTAAATATGACCCAAAAAACGAAAAAAAAAACGAACATGATTCGTTAAGACTGCACCCCTTTCGAGAAAGAAGAAATTTCTGTAATTACTTACAAAAAAAAAAAAAAAAAAAAAAAAAAAAAAAAAGAGAGAAAAACGAAATGAAGTCAAAACCATAGAAAGGAAATGCATTTCATTTGAAAATGAAAAGTAAAAGGGAAACAATTTTCAGACGAAAACAAAACAAAAAAAGAAAAATTAAATCAAGTGCAAATATGAAAAATTATAAATTAAATGAAACACATGCTGCTTAAAAAAAGTGAAAAACAGAAAATAAATTATGGCCATAACAAATAATAAAGCCAAAAACAATTATTAAACGAAACAAATTGGCCGCCAAGTGGCTGCTGTGGTTGATTTCTTAGGAAAAAAAGAAAGAATTAAAAGAAAAATGAATTTTTTTTTGTTGTTGTTGTTGTATTTTCTTTTGGATTCATAAAGAAAAAGTAACAATAACTAGAAAAAAAAACAAAGGAAGACACAAACATTTAAGGAAGATTAAATGGCCATAAAATTTTTAAATATGGTTATAATAACAATAACAACAAAGACAAACAGCAATGTTTACGTTAATAACAGTTACAATAAAAAAATAGGAATAAAAAAATAAAAAAAAAAAACACTAACAACGTCAATTGAAAGTTGTTAATGTAACATGAACTTGTTGCAACGACCATGTATTATGAACAATTTTTTAGCGAAAGCATTTTTCTACTGGCTCTGCTGCTGTTGCTGCTGCTGTTGCTGCTGTTACTGCTGCTGTTACTGCTGACAAACCCAAAGAGAAGATTTTTTTGTTTCAAACGGGTTTTGTTATTGTATTGTATTTTGGCAAGAAAAAACAACAACAACAACAACAACAACAACAACAGCAAACCAAATTATATTTAAAACCGTATGGAAAAGTTTTTTGTTTTCTTTTTTCGTTTTTGTTTTTTTTTTCTTTGTTTTTTTTTTTTCGTAGCAAAACAGTTACATACAGGCAGTCTTAAAGAGTTTTTATGCAAAGCAAAACAAAAGACTTAAGACACAAACTTGCTCTACTACAACCTACTGTGTTGATTGTATTGAATGAGTTCGTTTGTTTGTTTGTTTGTTTGCCTGCTTGCCTGCCTGCCTGCCTGATTGTTTACCACCGTTTGTAACATCAGCTTGGCTTTGGCTTGATTCAATGACTGCGCTGACTGCTTCGTACGTATGCTTGTACGTATGTTTGATAATGAATGAATACATGTGAATGAAAAAGAAGAAAATGTTGCTGAGCAACTCTTCCATGCCATACGTATACGTTTGAATGTTTGTGTTTTGTGTTGTCTTAGAGTTTTGTATATAAATTGTTGAGACCATGGGGAAATTGTATCATTTCATCCTTAATCGTTCAAACGTTAACACAAGCGTTTCGGCCAAAAACTATACAAAAAAAATAATCAAAAAATATTTAAAAATTAATACAAACGAACGGTGTGTTTATCGTACAAATATACGTTTAAAACCCGAAAAAAGAAAAACAAAAACGAAAAGTTATAGAAAAAACGAGAAGAAATTATTAAAAGAAAAAAAGGAAAAGAAAAGCATCATAAACAAAATAAAGTGTCAAGTGTTTCTTATTTTCCATACAAAACAAAAGGACTTTAATGAAAATTTAAAGAACTTTAACTAGAAAATACCAAAAAATAGTTAAAAAAAAAACAAAAACAAAAACAAAAAATAAACAATTAAATTATTACAAATAAATTAACAAAAAAAACAAAAAAGAAAAACAAACAAAAAATGGCTCACAAATTTGTTGCAATCAGTGTTGTGTGTTTAATTTCCCTCGCGGCTGCCTTACCTGCTGAAGAAACACGCGGCCATGCCCGTAATGCTGTAGGCTCGGACAATGACATTATGGATAGTATATACAGTGATTGTCTGCGCAAGGATTCAGTGTCCTGTGTAAAGTACAAGCTTTTCAATTTTGTGGATAAAGTCTTAGGGGCACGCGATCAATTTGCCTTGACCGAAGGCGTTACTGTTGTACGCTCGCCCGATGCTCCTGTGCAAGAGGCTGCCCGTGCCATTTCCGGCGATGAGTCTTTCGAATCTTTGGCCATGAATCGCATTGCTGGTTTCTTGAACTCTCACACCATTAAAGTTGAATTGAAAGGTGCCGATATCGTGCAAGCTGTTAGCTCTACTGGCCGTGCTTTGGAAGATGTCTCCGAATCTTTGTTCGGCTCTGATGATCCCAATGCCCCCGAAGAAAGTCGTGGTAAGAAGAAGAAGGCTGCCAAAATCTTGGGTCCCATCATTGCCTTGATTGCTTTAAAGGCTGCTGCCCTTTTGCCTTTGTTGTTGGGTGCTATTGCTTTGATTGCCGGTAAGGCCTTGTTGATCGGTAAAATCGCTTTGGTTCTATCGGCTGTTATTGGTTTGAAGAAATTGCTGTCACAAGAGAAACACGTCACCTACGAAGTTGTTGCCCATCCCCATCACAGTGCCAGCCACTCGGTTAGCCATGATTCTTACGGCAGTGGCTACAGTGCTGATGTTGGCTCATCTGGATCTTATGGCAGTTCGGGTCATGGTGGTTGGGGACGTTCTTTGGATGCCCAAGATTTGGCTTACAATGCCCAAAAGCCTAAAGCTTAAGTCGACTACATGACTACACTAAATGCTTATGCTATTCAACTACGTTTATGCTATTTTTAGACTATAACTTACTATTAAACGTTTACAACACATATTACAAACCGCTTTACAACCCAACGACTGTTCAAATAGTAAAAACATTTGACGACGAGACATAAACATGACGACTAAAGCCTATTTTTTAATAGGCTTGTTAACGAGACTTTTTCACTTTTCTATATCTCTCTCACTCTCATCTTCTCGCTCTCAATCATTAAGTTTAACAATGAAAACGGCATTATGAAGATGATTTAAATTTTTTTTGTTGTTAATTAATTTATTTATTTATTTAATATTAATTTATTTAATTTATTTGTATGTTTAAAGATTTAGTTCTTGTTTTCATTAGCAGTTTTTATTTTATTTAATTTTTTTTTTAAAATTTTTTTTTTATTTTTAAAGTAAATCAAATGAGATCAAAGGAATCTCCAAAAACTCAAAAAAAAAAAAGAAACAGAAAGAAAGAAGAAACGAAACAGTAACGAGCAAAGCAACGAAAGTAGTTAAAAAAAAATAACAGATAAGTGTGTGCATTTTTCTTTTCATATATACATACATACATACATACATACATACATACATACATACATACATATATTATGTTTATATACGTATATAATATTTATATAACTGTTTTTATGTATTATATAATAGAAGAAAAGAAAAGAAAACAAACAAACAAACAAACCATTTATAGTTAATACATATAAAAACATATTTTAAATGAAAAAAAAGGACCGTCTATCTAGAAGAAGAAGAAGAAGCAAGAAGTCGATTGAATAATAATTTTTAAATAACAATAGCTAATAATTGCACCAGTTTTAAAAATGCAAAAACAAAAGAAATACTCAGCATATGAAGAGATATACGCTCTCAAGAAAACCAACAAAAAAAAAAAACAAAAAAAAAACAAAAAAAAAAACAAAAAAAAAACAAACTTTTTTTTTAAATCTTCTATAAATTTCTTAAAAACTAAAACCTTTTACTAGATTTTCGATTTCAGACTTTCTCTCTTAACTTTCGCTCTTAAATTTCAAAAAAACTTTCTCTTTACAGGTCTTTCAACTTTCACTTTTATTTTCCTTAACATTTCATTGCTTGCTTGCTTGCTTGCTTGCTTGCTTGCCTGATTTTTATTACTCTCTCTCTACTACAACTACTACTGCTACCACTACCACTACCACTACTACTAGCACTTAAACGCTTATTTCCTTGACTCTTCTTACTCTGCTTATTTTAAATCTTTTTTACTCCTTTCTAGTGTTTTTTTTCATTGCTTCCTGCTGTAACTTCTTTTTCTTTTTTCTTTTTTTTTGAATTCTAATGTTTTTTTTTTCTATATTTTTTCAAATTCTATGACATTTTTCTTATAACTTCCTTCATTTACTGTTTTTGTTTAAAAGTCTAGTCTTAAATGTTATACAAAAAAAAAAACAAACGAAGAAAAGAATGAAAATAATTATTTTGCTTTTCGCCTTTTACTTAAAATAGCTTTATTTTTAAAATCTAAACTGAAGCTTTAAACATTTTTCTCATTTGCTCTTAAATCTATATTCTTTATCATTTTTTTTTTCTCACTCTCTCTCTCACTCTCTTTTGTTTTTCATATTTCATAACTATTTAGTTTTGTTTTTGCTAAACGAAACGCCATAACTTGCCATAGTTTCTCATACAAACTTAAATCATCGCTAAAACTACAATTGCTAATGAAATTTCACACTCATCTTCAAAATTAAAAGCTCTATCGAAACATTCCTTTACTCTACACTCTACTATTGCTGTCACTTTGCATTTCCTTTAAAAATGTTCCTTTAAGGGCTTCCTACACTCTTTATATTTTTGAAACTTTATTTTACTATTTGGTTCTTCATCTGAAGAAATCTTTAAAAAACAAAAACTTTGTTTTTTCATTTTTCATTTTTTCTCTTTTAAACTTTGCTTTTTTCTTTCTCATTTACACTCTTCTCTTACTATTCTTCTGTCCTTTTTTCTCTTAAATTTTGCTTTATTTTCCCTTTTGTCAACATTTTCTCTCTGTTTCTTTTTTCACTGCTGTTACATTACTTTTATTCTACACTTCTGACTTGACTTCTTTCTAAAACCCAATAGCCCGCACATATATAAAACATAAAAATGTTAAAATAATAATTTGTATCAATATTTGTTTTAAAATAGTGTAATAATTTATTTATTTATTTTATTTAATTATTTCTACCTTTTTTTTTAAAAAAATTTTTTGTTTTAAATAGTATTAGTTGTGTTTTATTATTCTTTTTATTTATTAAACAAATACTAAAATGTCTATCAAAAAAAAAACGAAAAAAAAAGGAATACAAATCAATGACACACTCTATAGCTGGCATTATAATTATTATTATTTTTTTTTTGCTACGTTTGGAATTGTATACTACGTCACAAAAATAAACAGACATACAACATACACATATAGAATTAATAAAAAACAATAGTTAAATTTAAGTTATAAATTTTTGTCATAAAAAACAAACAAACAAACAAACAAAAACAAATCAACATGCATTTCATTACAAAAATGAAACAAAAATCTAAAAAAAAAATAAAAAAAATATATTTTAGAAAAACAAACAAATAAAGTAATTTATTCTACGAAAAAAAAAATAGAAAAATTCTTTTAATGGTACATAGTGCAGAGATCAGCAATGAATCACTTTCTTTGCTATTCATAAGTACCAAGTATCTCATGAAATTTAACTACATAGTCTGATTCATTTGTACTCACTACATCGTTGATTTATAAGTACAGGTTGCAATGAGTATGAAGTACAACGTTGACATCGAACTCATTACCATTCGAAATATGTTTGATTCATACGCCTACCTCATTCAGATTCATAAATTTAAAAAAATTCTTATAATACTCATAAATGATTCGAGTGATTAGAATAATTCTAATAAATTTACAGTCTTAGTTACTGTCGCAACGAAAGAAAAAGACACACAACAAAAACCACAGAGCAGCAAACAGAGCGAAACACAACAATTCTAGTGAGTATTTTAGTGTTCGTATGCGATTCAGACTTATTTTGTGATTCTGGTATATGTATTGTTAAAGTATGAGTATGATGAATACTTCAAACTTTGAATATGAGTAGTACGAGTATGATATTAAAATAAGTATGAATGCGTATAAATATTAGAAATTATGAGTATGATTCGATTCTAAACATCTTTTTGAATACTCATTGCTGATCTCTGACAACAGTGTTCTATCAATTAGAAAAAAATTTATGCCACCTTTTTAATTTTTCCCAATAATAAACTGGCATACTTTTTTTTTGCTTCAAAACGGTTAACAAACCTTAAAAATTCATTAAAATTTTTGCATTATTATTTCTACAAAAAAAGAAAAAAAAGCCTCATTATCTTGGCCATTAACATGAGCCATTAAAAAAACAAAGAAAAAAGGGAGAAAAAAAACCGAAAAGAAATTAAATAAAGATGACAGTGAAAGTAGTTTTGGACTTCATCAACCATCAAACTTCATCAACCTCAAAGCCAAATGACCACAAAAGAAAAAAAAAAACTAGTTAATAAACAGCATGCTGCAGACTCATTATATAAACACAACTAAAAATGATTTCCCTCAATACCCGATATTTTTTTTTTTTTTGCTTTAAGCATAGCTTTTGCTTTAAGCATAGCACTGCAGGTATAACAATTAATTTGACTTTTATTTTACACGTACAATATCTCTATAATTGTATGGCAATGGCCCGTAGTGTTAGTAGCTGGGCTGCTTATACTGCCTCAATAGTGGCCATGCATGTCAATTGTAACAACCGTAAGATATAGTCCTCACCGTCATCCTCTATTTTAGGCATTAGAAAAATATTTTTTTTTCTTTCTTCTTTTTCTTAAATTTTTCTCCTTGTATATCCAATTGAAAATGTATCAGGCAGTGTACTGGATGCTGAATGTTTGTTGTTTTTTTTTCTATTCACCCAATAGAAATAATTTTAATGTTATTTTAAATTCAGTTTTGTTCCTTCTTTCTGTATTTATTGTTTTTATTTTCTTTATTTTTTTTAAATCAGTCTTCTTTTATTAAAAACAAGAAAAGAAGAAGAAGAAGAAGAAACCGTGTCAAATGTTTAAGAAAGTTTAACGTGTTCAGAGAAGCTATTGCTAAATACCAAGCATTTTTTTTTTTGTTGTTTTTTAACATAAAAGCCAGTTTGAAACTGTTTACAGCTTAACACATACAAATTATTTCCATATCTGGTTAATTGGAAGCATTTCATTAGGAATACAAAAAGATAAAAATTTATTTTATAATCCATTAACAAATTGAAATTCCAGACAGAAATCATTAGTAAAGTATTGTTTTTGCAGGCCTATTTTTTTTAAAAACGAACTGAATTCAAAATAAATTCCACATTCAGACATCATAAACAATTTCTTAATCCAAAAATGTATATCAGTATGCCCGGATATAAGCACTTAGACCAATATGCTTTGCATGCCAGTGATTATAAACGAATTCTTGTATCGAAATCACCGCAACTTGAGCGTGCTGTCTTGGCGTAGAAGGCTTTGAATAGTCTTTTTATCTCTCGCTGCGATAGTGTTTCTGGTCTCTAATGTCACTTCGAAAAAATTTTTGAAATAAATCGGACCTGCAGCAGATGTTTTTAGTCCATAATGAATGGCTTCCCATGCAGGCAGTCAGGTCATTTAATTGCTTGAGACCTGCATCAGGCCAGATTAGTAGAAGAGCTTTACAAATTACGCAAAGCAAACATTGATTTCCCTATTGGAAAGGGAATCAATTATCTGAGAATTATCTGATCTGCCTCGAGGAGTATGAAACCATAGGAACATTGTTTGGGAATTGTATTGTGCTGTCGAATTTTTTTTTAGATAATTTTTCCAAGTAAGGATCGTGCGCTGCTGGTGGCAATTGATATGGTTAATATTTGAACCCCATAGTTTGCCCGAAGTAGTTCCTATTTTAGGCAGCAATAACCCATAATAAAGGAATTTTTAAATAATTTGCATAATTCGATGCGACTAAGCGTGCATTTATTATTATTCCGAAGTGCTTTAGTCCAGTATTTCATCAAATATGTTGTTGATTGGAATATACTTTTCCCCAAGGTTCAAATAATGCATAGGCTCAATGCAAATAATTCATTTAAGAGTCCCACTGAACGCCTCAGAACGCATGATATCACTAAGCTAATATCATAGGGCGCATACCATCTTTCGAAAAGGTTTGTGACTTGATTAAGGAAAATCCGCAGCTTATATTTTGAGAAAGAGTTGAACTCCTACGAATCACCCCCGTATTGCGATTATACGTGTTAGCTTTATTTGTATGTCTAATTACCAGCGAGTTAAAAGATTTAAGTTGCTTTCTTAACCTAATCACTATGATATGTAAGAGCGTTAATTGCTTAGTTGGTTTACACTTCAAGTGATAACAAATTCGTTCAAAAATATATAACAAGAAGCATAAGCTAAGTTCATGTCCATTTTCTACTGGCAAACTCTTATGGAGCTAATATATCCTTGGTTTATAGAATTGAAAATAATGTCTTTACCTTAAACACCCTTTTGTTCACATCCTGACTATACACAACAATAGTTGTACCCTGCCCATGTATATCACACACAAAACATATGTAGAAGTAGTGGTCAAGAAGCTAGATCGGAAAACTGACTAAAAGGTTAGTCATAGTCATTTTGTAATTGTATCCGGGTTGCATCTGCATTGTAATTACAATACTACTACCCCTGAAGCTAAGACCCAAATCCCATTACATTTAACGCTATGATAGCTACGTCTTCGTCTGTCGCTTCTCCTGTATCAGAATGTAATCCTTGTGGCAATCCATGTGGATCTTGGATGAAAATTGCATAAACTATGTCTCATGGACATGGAATTATAAACCCTTTGTCTTCGGTACCGATTGATGTGTATGGTCTTATATCACCATATGGGCCAGGTGTCTCTAGGTATCAATCAGTCAGAATTGTATCACTGCAATGCGAAAGTTAGCTCCTCCTCAAAACCTTTAGAAATATGTATTAGATGTCTCAAAGTTAGATGGTAAGTGTGTATACTGCGACCTTGGATCACTGTATCCGTGTGATTAAAGTGGTCTGCTTAGTAATCGAAATTATTTTCCGGAAAGTATTTAATTTCGCTTTTTCTAATGTCTCCATTAAATGGTCTCCACATTTAATACTGTGGTAGGCGGACGTACGAAGGCGCAAAGTGTCTCTAGCCTAACGATTAGATTAAAAAATCAGCAGGAAAGAAAATTTTTCTCTTGACTAACCTTTGCTTAATTTCGCCCCCGTAGGTTTGATAATCGTAGGCCCAGAGTGGACAAAATATGCCTTATTTTTACCGATTTTGGCATTCATTGTGTGATCTCTGTCATCGAATTGTCAAATTAAGGAAAAGCAACAAATAACAGCAAATCAAGCAGTGAGGCTTTAAAAGTTGCCAGATTGAAAAGATATGAAGTATAAAATAATCGAATGCAAAGTTGCCAGTAGGTAATTGTAAAAATTTTTGAAAGATAATATATACGACAAAAGTTTTTAAGTTTTGAAGGCATAGAGATTGTGTAAGAAAATGGTAGGGGCGATGCCATCCGATTTTAAAATGTGGTTTTTCATTTAATAAAAATTCTCTTAGCCTTAAATGCGATATAGATGTGATGATACCAATTAAAGATATGACTTTCTAAAATAAATATACTGACATTTATATATACGATAGTATCTTCTATAGATTCTTTTAATCCGTTATCATAAGTCTATGTTTGCAGTAATAAAGCGCCTTAAATGACAAAATCATTCGCTTCTTGTTTGCTTAAGTAATTGTCTGGTTAAGCTTAAACAAAAACAAAATGATTATATTGAAAGAATAAAACTCATTCAAACGTTAAATAAACTAACAAATAAAGGCCTAAAGCCTAAACAAATATAACAAAAAATAAGAAAAATTGTAACTAATTAGCATAAAAAATCACAACAACGAACACTAAACTGAAATTCAACTTAAAATATGGAAAACAAAAAAAGAAGAATCAATAAAAACTGTATGAAATGTGGCATAAAGTGTGAGAGAAATAAGCAAAAAAAAAAAAAAAAGAATTAACGAAGCGAAAAGTGTTAAATTAATGAATTAATGAAATATAATATAGACAACAAAACATAGTTTTACCAAAATCTTGGAAAGAAACGGTGCATTTGTAGATGAAATAAAATATTTTTTCAGAAACTTCGCAAAGTAGAAATTTCCCATGCCCTTTATTAGGTGTAATTATTTTTGGGCGAAAAATATAAGTTAATCTAGCCCGCAAATTTTTTGAATTTTTAATGGGTTCAGTACATAGAACAAACCAAGAGCTAGTCAAATAGAAGACAAATTGTCAAAGCCATAGGAAATCCAATTGTTCAGCATAAATTTTGAATCCGCCTTGAAGATCGGTTCCATGTAGTTCTATGACATTGTGGTTTACACGAATAAAAATCCGAATAAAGTCAACGATTCTATATGAAAATCATTTTGAAAATCTTATTGATGGCCATTAATAATATGTTATAAAAATAAAATGGTGTAACATGGTTGAGGCCCATCAAAGGTTAAATAAAAACGAACTTGTTTAACCGCAATTAAACAAATAAACAAAAAATAATAGCAAAACATCGCGATTACGAAGAGCGAAAGGACGAACCGTAAACAAGACACAACAACAACAAACAAGCTCGAACGTTCGGCATTCAGAAACCTTATCAGACTGTTGTAACGTCGCTAAATAAAAGGCAAAGCATGAAGAGCGGAGTAGAAGTCAAGTCAAGTCTTGTGCGAGACGCGTTTGCGTGCTGAAGTAAAGCAATCGTGGTTTGGACAAATTTCCATTACAAAAGATTTAAGAACAATTGTGTAGGCAATTGTTGTTGTTAGAAAATCAGTTTTGAGAAAAGTGGCATAACAAATTGTGCTGAATAAACAAAGAAATTAATTAAGAACTGAACACAAATTTATTTTTATTTATTTACGATCTTACAGCTCATATTTCAAACGTTTTTAAAAACCCGTTTTAGTATCGTTCATAAATCGCTAATTGCCTTTCGGGTGCAGCATTTCAGGCAATATTCAAATTTTCCATGAGGTTGGCTTATGTTGGCTTTGTGGACGCATTGTGGTTTGTGGGCCTAGTCTCTCACATTCACTTACGTTGTGTGTGTTTAATTTTATACATGAGTGGCGGGACTTACTCAGTTTAGGTCGACTTCGAACCCCGACAGATTTTTTTTGAAGAAGCCTTTTCTGGCCAATTTATTTACTCTCAGAGTTTTTGCAGAATCGCTGAGAGAAGTCCGCTCAAGAAAATATTTTTTTTCATACTTCGTTTTGATGTCTGAACCCGGTGATACGAAGAACTTTCGTCTAATAAGTCAACACACCTACCTAATCTAGAACTACGGGACTACAGAAGCAACGTAAGTATAATATTTCTAATGTGAGCGCTATTATTGACCTTTATTTGATGCTGTCTGTTTCTTTTCTTGGTGTAATATCTTCCTAATAGAAAATGGTCCTTTGGGCTTCCAGTAAGACTTTGATTAAGCTTCTTCATTTTAGAATTAAGACACGGGAATTATTGGAACAGATCTTCAGGTTTATAGTCGAGGCCCACTTTAAAGCATTCGCCTCTGATTGCAGTAAATATGCTTAGTATGGACTCAAAAGAATAAAACTTTATGTTCAGAGCCAGCCTTTTTCTAAACGTATTTTTCCTAAAACTGAGGTAGCCAAACTTTTGTTAATTAAGTCATAAGAATTTCGTTTCAGTATTAAAAACCTAAAGAATAAAGTTTTTTTTTTAATTAAAGTTTAAACCCGCTTACAAACATACCGTCCATTAATGATGATTATTGCAATTGAAGAACGTGAAAGGCCATTCATAATGTTGTAAACGTACGAGTCTGTGTCGGACGATGGATACACGTTCTACACCATTCCATACAAACAAGAACCAGTTCTTCAGTTCTGCATTCAATACTGAGTGAAATATCAAGTTGACAAATCATGCAAGCATAAAAAACCGGAATAGTGTCAAATGAATGATGATGCCAATGGCATGGCAACAGGTATTTTTGTTTTTACGCTTGATGAAGTTGTTTTATGCTTCAATATGTTACTTCTTTTCGTTCCATACTTTCGAATATAACATGATTGCAAACTTTGTTTTGTTTTGTGATTTTCTTTGCTGATTTATTTAATTTTACGATTATTTTAAAGTTTTTCCAATTGTTCTGCTGACACAGTTTCTGGATTTCTGTGGTACCCCTGTCTTGGTTTTCCATTCTTTTTTTTTTTTTTTGTTTTTATTTAGTACGACGTATGAATACTTGAGTTTATTTTTGTAATGCCACCATCAAGTGGCAATGTTGCATGATATGTAAGGAAGAGTTGTTGGTTGCATTGTTGCTATAATTTTTTATTTCAGTTTGTTTTTGTTTTAGTTTTTGTTTTTTTATTTGTGTTACAATTCAATGTTTAAAACTTGAGATGCATGTGTGCATGCAATATAAATTCACATTGAATTGAATTGAATGTAGTTGCCGCAGTGACAGTGAATTGTGCATTTGTGGGGAATTTAATTATTTCCTTTTTTCTCCCAAATATAATCACAACAATTGACTTTTTTTATGATTTATAAAAAAAAACAAATGAAATGAGATGAATCGGCAATAGTCAATAATGGTGCTAAAAACTCATTAAACTACATGCGTATCTTACTTCATTGAATTCAAAAAAAAAAAAAAAATCCACAAGAATTTAGGTTTTTCTTTCTGTCTTAATAGAATCGCAACCTAAAATGATTAAAAACTTGAATTTGGAATTTTTTTTCTTTACAAAATTTTTTTTCCAGGTTCACAACCAGCATTAAGATGTCTTTCGCTGCCTTACCGCTGCCTTATCATGTTGGTTTTGTTTGCCAACACCATGCCTGCTTGTGTTTGGGCTGTCTGAAGTCCTAAAATATTAAAGTTTCCGCCAAACCGAAGAAATTTTTTAAAATTGCAAAGACTTTGTTCTTTTTCCCTTTTTGCCTAATTACACTTAATAATGTGGCTCAATCCCTACAATTTAATTACAAAGAAATATTTGATTTGTGGTACATTTCCTGTAAACGCAAAAAAAAAAAAAGAAAATCTGTGTGGGAAAGTGTAAACAGATTGTAAGGTGGTCGATGATGGTTTGAAAACAAAAATTCCTTAAAAAAATAAGTTCTCTAAGCTTAATACGAAAACATTAAATCCGATTCTAATGGATCCATATTTTTACACTACAGACCGATATCGCGTGGGTCATCGAATCGGGTCTTAAATTGAACACCGTTTATTTCGAATTCTGGCAGAACTTTGTTATTATATATTATTTTTTGTTTTTTCTTTTTCTTGAATTTATGTTTTTGTATTTTTTTTTAATTAATTAGGAGTTATATTAATAATATTTGTTTTTATTTTGTTCTTTTTATTGGTATTTATAATTGATTATATATATTTTTTTTTTTTTGATTATTTATTTAAATGTAATGATATT
>QOCX01000097.1:362332-377262 GCA_005959815.1 Sarcophaga bullata
CAGAGAGAGATACTGATCTGTCTTTTAGTCATAATAATGCTTCCCATGCAGGCAGTCAGGTCATTAATTGCTTGAGACCTGCATCAAGGCCAGATTAGTAGAAGAGCTTTACCAATTACGCCAAAGCAAACATTGATTCCCTATTGGAAAGGGAATCAATTATCTGAGAATTATCTGATCTGCCTCGAGGAGTATGAAACCATAGGAACATTGTTTGGAATTGTATTGTGCTGTCGAATTTTTTTTAATAATTTTTTTCCAGTAAATCTGCGCTTCGGCATTTAATGGTTAATATTGACCTCCAATAGTTCCAGAGAGTTCCTATTTTAGCAGCATAACCCATATAAAGGAATTTTTTTAATAATTTGCAATAAATTTCGCGATGCTACTAGAGTCGTGGCATTATTATATCCGAAGTGCTTTAGTCACAGTAATTCATCAAATATGTTGTTTGATTGGGAAATCACTTTTCCCAAGGTTCAATATAACTGCATAAGGTCATGCATAATTCATTTAAGAGTCCACTGAACCCTCAGAACGCATGATATCACTAACTAATATCATAGGCCATACATCTTTTCGAAAAGAGTTGTGACTTGATTTAGGAAAATCCGGCAGCTTATATTTTGAGAAAGAGTTGAACTCTACGAATGCACTCGTATGCGATTATATCGTGTTACTTTATTTGTATGTCTATTACCACGAGTTAAATAATTTAAGTTCTTTCTTAACCTAAATTCACTATGATTGTAGAGCTTAATTGCTTAGTTGGTTTACACTTCAATGATAACAAATTCGTTCAAAATATATACCAGAAGCATAAGCTAAGTTCATGTCCATTTTCTACTGGCAAACTCTTATGGAGCTAATATATCCTTGGTTTAAGAATTTGAAAATATGTCTTTACCTTTAAACACCCTTTGTCACATCCTGACTATACACAACAATAGTTGTACCCTGCCATGTATACACACACAAAACATATGTAAGTAGTGTCAGAAGCTAGATCGGAAAACTGACTAAAAGGTTATCATAGTCAATTTTGTAATTGTACCGGGTTGCATCTAGCATGTAATTACAATACTACTACCCTGAAGCTAAGACCAACCATTACATTTAACGCTATGATAGCTACGTCTTCGTCTGCGCTTCTCCTGTATCAGAATGTAATCCTTGTGGCAATCATGTGGATCTTGATAAATTGGCATAACTAGCTCCATGGACATGGAATTATAAACCCTTTGTCTTCGGTACCGATTGATTGTATGGTCTTATATCACCATATGGGCAGGTGTCTCTAGGTATCATCAGTCAGAATTGTATCAACTGCAATGCGAAGTTAGCTCCTCCTCAAAATCCTTTAGAAATATGTATTAATGGCTCAAAGTTAGATGGTAGTGTGTATACTGCGACCTTGGATCACTGTACTCCGTGTGATTAAATGGCTGCTTAGTATCAAATTATTTTCCGGAAAGTATTTAATTTCGGCTTTTTCTATGTCTCCATTAATTGGTCTCACATTTAAACTGTGTAGCGGACGTACGAAGGCGCAAAGTGGTCTCTAGCCTACGATTAGATTAAAAATCAGGAAAAAAATTTTCTCTTGACTAACCTTTGCTTAATGTTCGACCCCTAGGTTGATAATCGTAGCCCAGAGTGGACAAAATATCTTATTTTTTTCACCGATTTGGCATTCATTGTGTGATCTCTGTCATCAATTGTCAAATTAAGGAAGAAGCACAATAATAACCACAAATCAACAGTGAGGCTTTAAAAGTTGCCAGATTGAAAAGATATGAAGTATAAATAGATCGAAATGCAAAGTTGCCAGTAGGTAATTGTAAATATTTTGAATAATAAATACGACAATAAGTTTTAAGGTTTTGAAGCATAGAGATTGTGTAAGAAAATTGGTAGGGCGATGTCATCGATTTAAATGTGTTTTTCATTTAAGAAAAATTCTCTTTACCTAATGCTGATATAATTGTAATACCAATTAAAGATATACGTTCTAAATAAATATACTGACATTTATATATACGAGTACATCTTCTATAATTCTTTTAATCGTTAGTCATAGTCTATTTGCAGTAATAAAGCGCCTTAAATGACAAAATCATTCGTTCTTGTTTGCTTAAGTAATTGTCTGGTTAACTTAAAACAAAAACAAAATGATTATGATTGAAAGATAAACTCATTCAAACGTGTAATAAACTAACAAATAAAGCCTAAAGCCTAAACAAATATAACAAAAAATAAGAAAAATTGTAACTAATTTAGCATAAAAATGCACAAACAACGAACACTAAACTGAAATTCAACTTAAAATATGGAAACAAAAAAGAAGAATCATAAAAACTGTATGAAAATGTGCATAAAGTGTGAGAGAAAAAAGCAAAAAAAAAAAAAAAAAGAAATTAACGAAGCGAAAAAGTGGTAAATTAATGAATTAATGAAATAATATTAAGACAACAAAAACATAGTTTTACAAAATCTTGGAAGAAACGTGTGCATTTGTAGATGAAATAAAATATTTTTTCAGAAACTCCAAAAGTGCAGAAAGCAACTTTCCGCACTGCCTTCTATTGCGCGCGCTCGCGCTTCACCTCTCACTCTGTTTGGCGAGAAAAATAAAGTTAATCTAGCCCGCAATTTTTTTGATTTTTAATGGGTTCAGTACATAGAACACAACCAGAGCTAGTCAATAGAAAGAAAAGTTGTCAAAGCCATAGAGAAATCCAATTGTTCAGTAAATTTTGAATCGACTGAAGATCGGTTTCCATGTAGTTCTATGATCATATGTGGTTTACACGAATAAATATCCGAATAAAGTCAACGATTCTATATGAAATATATTGAAAATCTTATTGATGGCATTATAATATTGTTATAAAAATAGAAATGGTGTAACATGGTTTAGCATCAAAGTGTTAAAAAAACAACGAACTTGTTTACCCAATTAACAAATAACAAAAATATAGCAACAACATGCTATTACGAAGGCGAAGGACGAACGTAAACAAGACACACTAACAACAAACAAGCCTCGAACGTTCGCATTCAAGAACCTTTATCAGACTGTTTACGTCGCTATATAAAAGGCAAAGCATGCAGAGTCGGAGTAGAAGTTCAGTCAGTCTTGGTGCGAAGCAGCGTTGCGTGTGAAGTAAGCAATCGTGGTTTGACAATTTCCATTACAAAAGATTTACAGAACAATTGTGTAGCAATTGTTGTTGTTAGAATCAGTTGAGAACAGTGGCATACAAAATTGTGCGAATAAACAAAGAAATTAATTAAAACTGAACACAAATTTATTTTTATTTTTATTTACGATCTACGAGCTCATATTTCAAACGTTTTTAAACGTTTATATCGTTCATAAATCCGCTATTGCCTTTCTGGGTGCAGCATTTCAGCAATATTCAATTTTCCATGAGGTTGGCTTATGTTGGCTTTGTGGACCATTGTGGTTTGTGGCCTAGTCTCTCACATCACTTACGTTGTGTGTGTTAATTTTATACATGAGTGGCGGGACTTACCAGTTTAGGGTCGACTTCGAACGACAGATTTTTTTTGAGAAACTTTTCATGGCAATTTTATTTACTCTCAGAGTTTTTGCCAGAAATCTGCTGAGAGGAAGTCGCTCAAGAAATATTTTTTTTTCATACTTCGTTTTTGATGTCTGACCGGTGATACGAACCTTTCGTCTAATAAGTCAACACACTACCTACTAGACTACGGCGACTACAGAGCAACGGTAAGTAAATATTTCTAATTGAGCGCTATTATTTGACCTTTATTTGATGCTGTCTGTTCTTTCTTGGTGTAATATCTTCCTAATAGAAAATGGTCCTTTGGCTTCCAGTATAGACTTTGATTAAAGCTTCTTCATTTTAGAAATTAAGACACGGGATTATTGGACAGGATCTTTCAGGTTTATAGTCGAGCACTTAAAGCATCGCCTCTGATTGCAGTAAATATGCTTAGTATGACTCAAAAGAATAAAACTTTATGTTCAGGCAGCCTTTTCTAAACGTATTTTTCTAAACTGAGGTACCAACTTTTGTTAATTAAGTCATAAGAATTTCGATTTCAGTATTAAAACTAAAGGAATAAAGTTTTTTTTATTAAAGTTTAAACGCTTACAATACAACGTCATTATGATGATTATTGCAATTGAAGAACGTTGAAGGCATTCATAATGTTGTAAACTTGTACGAGTCTGTGCGATGGATACACGTTCTACACATTCCATACAAACAAGAACCAGTTCTTCAGTTCTGCATTCAATACTGAGTGAAATATCAAGTGACAATCAATGCAAGGCATACAACGGAATAGTGGTAGCAAATGAATGATGATGCATGGCATGCAACAGGTATTTTTTGTTTTTACGCTTGATGAAGTTTTGTTTTATGCTTCAATATGTTACTTCTTCGTTCATACTTTCGAATATAACATGATTGCAACTTTGTTTTTGTTTTTGTGATTTTCTTTGCTGATTTATTTAATTTTACGAGTATAAAGTTTTTCAATTTGTTCTGCTGACACAGTTTCTGATTTCTGTGGTAGTCCCTGTCTTTGGTTTTCCATCTTTTTTTTTTTTTTGTTTTTATTTAGTACGACGTATGATACTTGAGTTTATTTTGTATGCCACCATCAGTGGCAATGTTGCATGATATTGTAAGGAAGTAGTTGTTGGTTGCATTTGTTGCTATAATTTTTATTTCAGTTTTGTTTTTGTTTTAGTTGTTGTTTTTTTATTTGTGTTACAATTTCAATGTTAATAACTTGAGATGCATGTGTTGCATGCAATATAAATTCACATTGAATTGAATTGAATTGTATGTGCCAGTGACAGTGAAATTGTTGGCATTTGTTGGGGAATTTAATTATTTCTTTTTCTTTCAAATATAATCACAACAATTGTACTTTTTTTTATGATTTATAAAAAAAAAACAAATGAAATGATATGAATTGCAATAGCAAAAGGTGCTAACAAACTCATTAAACTACATGCGTATCTTAGCTGTCATTGAATTCAAAAAAAAAAAAAAAAAAATCCACAGAATTTAGGTTTTTCTTTTCTGTCTTAATAGAGCGCAACCATGATTAATAACTTGAATTTGGAATTTTTTTTCTTTACAAAATTTTTTCAGTGTCACACAGCAATTAAATGTCTTTCGCTGCCTACCGCCTGCCTTATCATGTGGTTTGTTTGCCACACATGCTGCTTGTGTTTGGCTGTCTGAAGTCTGAAAATATTAAAGTTTCCGCCAAACGAAGAAATTTTTTAAAATTGCAAAGACTTTGTCTTTTTCTTTTTGCCTAATTACACTTAATAATGTGCTCAATCCCACAATTTAATACAAGAAAATTTTGATTTGTGGTACCATTTCCTGTAACGCAAAAAAAAAAAAGAAAATCTGTGTGGGAAAGTGTAACAGATTGTAGGTGGTCGATGATGGTCTTGAAAATCAAAATTCCTTAAAAAATAAGTTCTCATAAGCTTAATACGAAACCATTAAACGATTCTAATGGATCCATACTTTTACTACAGACGATATCGCGTGGGTCATCGATCGGCTTAAATTTGAATCACCGGTTATTTCGAATCTGGCAGAACTTATGTCATTCTATTCTGTCACAAAATTCATTATATTATCTTCACTGAACGTAATGCATCGATTTACACTTGAGTTACGTTTTATTTTCAAAACAAAGACAATTATTCGGAAGTGGCACGAAAATGTCATACAAAATTTGATTGCGGAGAAGGACCAACAGTGCCCGGTATACGCAAGTTTATTGCTAAAGGTCGTGAAAATGATTTCCTTGTTGATACACCTAGACGTTAGCCTGCTCGTACAGTGCATGCACCCGAAAATATCGAAGCTGTGTCTGAGAGTAAGCATGAGAATCTACCAACATTAACTCCTCGTCGTTCTCAAGAATTAAGCATGTCGCGCACAACGAATTTTGCGAAAAGATCTCATTATGAAGCCTTACAAAGTTCAATAGGTTCAACAGTTGAACCCGCATGACCATGGGATTTGTGTTGTGTGCTGGCCAAACGAAAAACCGCACAATGACAAAAAAATCATCTTTTCGGATGAAGCTCATTTTCAATTTGGTGGGTATGTTAACAAGCAAAATTTGTTAAATTTGGTGCTTAGAACACCCACACGTGGTCTTATACAAGCCAATGCATCCATTACGAGTTACTATTAGGCACAGCTTGCGACATCATTGTTTGCGGAGACATCATTGTTTCTATGAAAATGAAGACGATGCAACCATTACAGTCAATGGACAGATCTATCTCACCATGATAATCGATTTTTTTGTACCCGCTGTTTACGTTATTGATGTGAACGATGTTGGGTTTCAACAGGATGGTGCAACTTGCCACCCAACTCATGCCACAATCGATTTATTTCTTCAAACAATTGATGGCCGTTTAATTAATCGAAATCGTGATATCAATTGGCCGCTAAGAAGCTGCAAATTGACATTGTTCAACTATTTTCTGTTAAGGAAAAGTGTTATGCCGACAAACATTGCCGACATACGATCCCATACACTCGAGAAAGTGCACGAAAATTGGTTCGATTAAATGAGAGGTACTCTAAAGACAGCCGTGGCAGTTGTGTGAATGAAATCATATTCCTAATCTGAATAATTGTACTTCCCAACAAAAGAAATAAATTTGCCAAAATATCAAACCGTGTTTGCTTTATTGCATTTATAAATTTAAATCATCGACATTTTATTTAAATTTTTCAAATGTGAATGATTTTAAAAGGCTTATAAAATAAAAGAATATTAAAATGAATTGTAATAGTCTGGTGGACCAGTTCACGGAACTTCTTTTTTGACTTCCCTTTCTATTAAATGTGTACGTATGGCGTCTTTGCTAGACTAAATGTTATCCTTCAATGCTTCAACCAATGCCTTAAACCAGTGACTCATCTATATAGCCCTATTATAAGAAACGCAAAGCAGTAAAATCAACTAACGAGGTGGCAGTAAACAGTAAACAACATCTGGAATGAAGTTATTATTTGTCAAGAGCACTTCTATGGCATGTTGCAGCATTTTGTTGGCACCAAATGTCGTTAGTGCTTAGCTGATTAATATCTAAAAAAAATATCAATCTGCATGACTGGATAACGCATGTGATTTACCGTAAAGGCAACTACTTCCACACTTTGAAAGAAATTAAGACCGATAATAACGGCAGCTTATAAGCTGCACTAAAAAGTCAACTTTAATGAATGTAATGGGCATTCGTTGTCAACTTGAGGAGTGTTTTTAATTCCTACACGAACTGTATTTCATTGCCTTCTACAAGACTTCACGCTAAAGCTGCAATATTTGGTTCGGCACGTACATTTATTTTTCGCGCTAATGATGGTGAATTGAGTAAAATGAGTGCAAAAAGATAACTGCAACAATTGCTTGTTTACTAAGGCATTTATGTTGACTATAGAAGACTGCACGATGTTAAGTCGTCGTTGTCTAGTAGGTAGTGTGTGTTGAGCCCGTGGTTCAAACCCCACCTCAGATGTCTCGAATAAAACGAGAGCAGACTTCTGGCAAAAACGCTGAGAGTAAAAATAAAATTGCAATGAAAAGTTTCTCATAAAATCTGTTGTTCGGAGTTGACTTTAAATTGTAGATTTTTCCACTAACGGATAAAATAGGTCGTAATCCTGACTAAAGAGTTGTCATAAACAATTAAGTAAAGTAAGGAAATAGAACGGACGAACTAATATATGGACTTCGCGAACAGATTTCCATAATGTAGAAGTATTGTTCTGACTTTACACAATTCGTGATGACTTGCCAAAACCTTAGTGATCAGCAACATCAACATAATTTGATATGCTCTTAAGCTTGAAGCTTTAAATGAACGCCTGTTATGCTATTCAGAAAGATTGTTTCATGTTAATATCGCAAAGTATAGATCGCCCATCCAAGGATTTCCAATTTCGAAATAATTTTTTTAATATTCCAGTCGTTATCTTATCCAGTCGGTTGTTTTCCAGAGCTAGACTTGTGATTGAGTTGTTCCTGTATATCAGACGCTTCAGATATTAACATCAAAATACTTTTGTAGGATCAAACGTGAAATTAATTGCTTATCAAACTTTTCAACATAATCATACTGTCAAGTGCCTAATAATAGGTAACATCATCTTGTTGAAACCTCAAGTCGATCAAATCGAAGTCTCTCATTGTTGGCAAAAGTCAGTAATCACACCACGGTACCTGACTTTGTGTTTCTTTTTTCGCACTGAAACAAGAACGGACTAATGATGACGTCGGCCTTCAAACCGCTCTAAAGAGTGGATCAATAATTTTGTTTTTGGCTCTTAAGCTGCCTTCTCACACTAAATGCAACAATTTCATTTGTTGACGAATCTATTGAGACAAAAATGTATAACGACGTTGCCAGTAAGATATAGTAAAACAGAGAGATGTCCTATACACTGATATATTATGCACTGTGCGGTCTGATATTTATGGTAAAGGGATCGTATAATCTAATTATGGTAAAGGGATCGTATAATCTAATCATGGTGTTTTCAATATAAAATTCTGCTGTTCATTTCAAATATAGAAAGGATTCTTATTTAAATAGAGAGAAAAAATAATATTTTTTTGTTCCAAAATTATAATCCTCTAACAACAGGAGGAAATACTCGTTTTTAAGAAACCAAAAGGTTAGAATATTATTCAAAACTAAAACAGCGAACTACTCTTATAATTACTGTAAAGCAATCTGGAGAATAAAACACGAATGGGAAGAGAACAATTATATAAGCCTTGAAGAACAAGGAAGGCTACCACATGGTTATTAGTAATTCTGAAGTCGCTGTAGTCTAGTAGATAGTGTGTTGGTTTATTAGACGTGAGGCTATGGTTCCACAAAACGATATATGAAGGAAAATATATTTTCGGCGACTTCCTCTCATCCGATTTGTGGCAAAAACTCTTAAAGTAAATAAAATTGCTATGAAAAGTATCTCAAAAAAAAATCTCTCGTTCGGAAACGAATTCAAACTGTGTTGAATTAACACACACAACTTGAATGGTGTGTTCAAAACTCGATTTTTTTTTTCTGAACCATTTTGAATTAAAAAATTTTTTTTTTTTTTACATATAATGCCAGCTGAAATATATGCTCGATTTTATAGAAAAAAATTATGTTTATTGACGAAAATTAATTAAAAAATCTCAATTTCACTGTAGAAACATAAGAATTGAAAATAAAAAGGTTTGTGTCTTAAGTCTTTTGTTTGCTGCTTTCTTTATTTAGTTTAACGCGCCTAAGTACATGCTTTAAAACAAACAAAAAAGGAAAGTAAGAAAGTACGAAAGCTTTGATTTAAAAACTTTCTCACTTACTCAATATCACTCTCTTTCTCACTCTCTTTAATGCTTTTTGTTATTCACACAAATTTACACAACTACATACGAAGATCGCTAATCACATGTATTTAATTGTATTTTCAATTGAAGTGAATAAAAAAAAGAAACGCTATATTTTGTTTCTTTAAATGGCTTTGAATTTAACACTCGTTTGGTTGATAATTTATTGAGCGTATGTATGCAAGTAGTGTGTGTGAATTTGTGTGTGTGTGTAAAGCATTTGTTTAATAAATAATTACAATTGTAAAGTATTTTTATGCACATTTAACTATAATATTAGCCATTAACAAACTTTCATTTTCATTAACAATTAACAACAAACGAATTAAAGAAACATGGCAAATGTATTGTAAAATATCTAATTGCCTGCTGTGCACATAAGAATTGACAAGAAACTTTAATATTTTTATGTGGGAGGGGGGTCTTTAAACAAGTAAAAATCCTTTTCCTTTGATTGTTGAAAAACATCAAAAGCAAGAAGAAAACTTTCCAAGAAAATAGTGAAACTTTACTTAAACAAAATTTCAATTAGTTCTACTCTGATTAAAATTTCACCTACGAAGTTTGAGTGTATCGATTTGTGTTTTTTTCCTAAGAAACTAGAACAAACTTTTCTTTGTAAAATATTTCTTCTTAACGAAATAAAATATTAAAATCATGGTTATTTTTTATTTTCTTCATTCGAATTGTGATGGTGATGGTGGTAATTCTTTTTTTCTTTGTTCATTTTCTTTTACTTACAAATAACAATTACGATAAACGTTTAAAAAACACGCAATTATGTTGGATTTTCAATAAGCACTTGTGTGTGTGTGTGTTTTTTTTCGGTATCAGACATGAAAATTCAATAGATTGGAACCGCGATATGATACATTAACACTACACCCATACTCCAACGTGCCATGTACTCTATAGCAGCAAAGTAAAAAAAAAAAATAAAAAATAAAAACAAGATGCATAATTATAAAATAAATAAACATCATAACATATAGAAATTCGTAGTAATAAGCATAAGCATAAGCATTATAAAGGCTTTTGGCTTGCCTATGAGCATATAATTTTTTATAGGATTCTTACTCAGTACAAGACGAGAGAGTTTAATTCAATGTGTAATGTGGTCTAGTCTTTTTTTTATTTTCTTTTAAAAGTTTTTTCTTTTTAAACACAATACATTATTACACTGAGAAAAAGATTAGATTCGAATATCTGTAATTGAACAGTGCAAGAAATCAGAAAATAAATGCAACAAAATGTTGTATTTACGAACAAAAAATTTCATGTTCAATAAATCTCAAGTTCTATTGCGGATTGACATCTTTGTTTCATTGAAAATTACAAACCTTAGTAGCAGTAGTACAAGCCTTAGTAGCTTAGTACAAGCAGTAGTACATTGGCCACTCCAGACTATGGGTTTAAACTAGTGGAGTTTTTATGAGTACAACTGAAGCATCTTATATAAACGAACAACCTAATCATAGCTGCCATTGCTGAGATACTGACTGGAATATTGAAAAAATTATGTCAATATTGCATCTCATAGATCGACTATCTATGCTTTACGATATGAACATGAAACAATATTTAAAAATAATACAACAGGCGTTCATTTAAAGCTTTAGGCTTAATTGACGATTCTATAAAAGTATTTTGATGAGGATAACTAAAGCATCTCCTATGCAGAAACAACTCAATCACAAGTCCAGCTCTGGAAAACAACCGACTGGATAAGATAACGACTGAAATATTAAAGAAATTATTTCGAAATTGGAAATCCTTAGATGAGCGATCTATCCTTTGCAATATTAACATGAAACAATCTTTCTGAATAGCATAACAGGCGTTCTTATAAAGCTTAAGAGCATATCAAACTATGTTGACGTTGCTGATCACTAAGGTTTTGGCAAGTCATCATAAATAGTTTAGCACCAGAACATTACTTCCAAATTATGGAAATTTATTTTGGAAGAAAAAAATATTTTCATGAAATTCATACAAAGAAATCTTGAAGATGGCTATGAAATATAATGCGTGCAAGAACTGAAGCCCTCCTTTGTTCATTTGAAGCTTACTTCTGTTTAGGATTATCTCTTAACCGTTACACAAATGGCGATCACATTCATTAAACTTTACGCTCTAGTGCCTTTATTTCTTTTGAAGTGAGAAACAAGCTGTCTTTGAATGACAAGCGCTATCGAGTCGTGCGGACTGAATTTTTGTTTCAAATATTAACCAGCTAAACATCAACGACATTTCGTTTCAATACAACGCTACAACTTGCCGTAGAGTACATACATAATTGGTCAATTACAATTCTTTAGTCAGGATTAAACTTTGTTTCTCACAGAACTTATGTTGTGTGTGTTATTTTTGTATACATGAGTGACGGGATTTACAATTTAAAGTCAACTGCGAATGTTAGATTTTCGAAAAACTTTCTCATGGCAATTTTATTAAGTTTTTTAAAATCTTTTGCCCGAAATCTGCTGAGAGGGAGTAGTTTTGTTTTTTGTCTGAGCTGGGATTTGTTCTGTATCCTCACGTCTAATATGCCAACTTACTAGAGTACTAGACTACGGCGATTAACGCTGACAATAGATACGATAACGAAGGGAGCATAATTCTCGTAATATTGTTAGCTTCCTAGCTTTCAAAACAAGTATTTGCTGTGAGCTTGTGTATTGAAATTTTGAAATAATAACAAACAGATTACTGAACTATTTACGGTTGGTAGTTAAATTATCAACACCCTTTAATTAATAATATAGCGCCACCATTTTTATTGTAGTGTTTTTCTGTTCTTTTATTGCAAAGAACAAACTTCACGATTTTAAACGTACACAGTGAAAACACTTCGCGATTTCACTGGCAACGTTATAGTTTCTATTATTTATACTTCATTTATTTTTGGTATGGCAACTTCTAGAATTTTACTCTTGCTTTGTTATAATTTTTTTTTCTTCCTTATTCTATGGAGCAGTTATGTTGTAAACCTTATTGAAGGGTTGTAATGATTAATTAAGTAAAGTAAGTAGGCTCACTATAAGTAAGTAGGTAAGTAGAAGCACTCTTTGATATTTAAATGTAAATACACGACTGCATTGAGTCCTTGGCCAGAATGGCAGTGTTAAATAACTTGGAATAACAAACTGACTTCATTGGTAAATTAGGAAAAGTGTTGAATACCTTTCGAAGTCTGGGTAGTCGTGTGTTGGCTTATTAGATGTGAGGTCACATTTCAAACCCCAGGCAAAGAATCCCGAAGGAAGCGAAATATTAAAAAAAATAATTCTGAGAGTAAATAAAATTGCCATGAGAAATTTTCTCGATCATTATCTATTATTCGCAGTCGACTTTAAACTGTAGGTCCCGTTACTTATGAATAAAATTAACACCCACAACATAATGAGGTGTTGAGGAACATGGTCGTAACCCTAACTGAATAGTTGCTAGGACCATTTAAGTAAGTAAGTAGCACTGTTTGATATTTGAATGGAAGTTTATGGCTGAATTGAGCTTGTAGCCTAGAATGACATTATTAATGAGCTTAGAATAACTAACTCCCTTCATTGTAGAGCAGGCTAGAGAAATTAGGAAAAGAGTTGAAGAGGGTTTCGGGAGTCAATTTGTTAAAAGAAGGCAGGTTAGTTTCGTCTCTAAAGTATTCCTAGTTTTTAATATTAATTTTCTCAACAGTGTACACCTTATGAGTTTAAGTGATTTAGAGTAAATACAAACGATGTTTATATATGTTTTCTTTTTTTTTTTGTTTTTGTTGTTATTTTTAGTTAAGGCACGATATGTGTTGCACTTAAGTTAAAAACTAAAATCAACAACAAAGAGTAGCTAATTTATCAGATGATGAATTTTGTTATAATAACGAGTGTTGTTTTTTTCACCACATCAGATCATCAGACATAGGTTTTTGGAAGAAAAAAATTAAAAAAAAAATTTAAATTAAAATGAAAAATATGTTTATAGAGAGATGCAATAATTATGAAGACAAAAAAATTCAAAAAGCGAAAAAAAGAAACGCATTCGCTTTAAAGAAAAAAAATTTTTTTTTGATCGCAAATAGAAACAGAAATGAAGAAATGGAAACAATAAACTTGAGAAAAATTCATGAAAATTTACAACAAAATTTTTATTAATAATTTTATAGATGGTGGTATAAAAAACACGAACAATTAAAATACAAGATCAGTATAAAAGAAAACGCCATAGAAGTAAAAGAAAATTTAGCACCCACATGTACAGAAAAAAGGATTAATTTTTACAGAAAATCAGAAATCGCCGGAACAAAAGAAAAAAACCAAAACAAAAGGATAAAACCAAGATAGAGAGCATATATGATCCATTGGGGATCATATGAACAAAATTCAACGTTAAAACAAAAATATTGAAAAATCGAAAATCAAGTTCGCCTAAGAGAAGGCAAAATAAGACCACAATATGCTTAAGTACGTGTGGCATGTGGCAGTGATAACAATAGTGTTTTGTTGGCTACATACAACGGTGGCACGCAGTGCCACAAATTCCAATTCAAATAATTATCAACATGCCAACAGCATTGCTGACGACACCGAACATTCACAAGAGACAGAAGCATCCACGAGCAGTAGTAGCGGTGGTAATGCTGCGAGTCCATCGAATGTCTGGAAGGATCTATCAATGGTTTACCGGCTGTATCAACAATGCTCGGCAGAAAATCTATCAATCTGTCTCAAAGTCAAGCTATTAACTGGCCTGGAAAAGGTATTCCGTTCTGCAAAAAAGGTCAAACTAATGGAAGGCATACAGTTTGTCAAAGCCGATGACTCTGAAGTGAATACAAAACCTGTGCTTACGGAACAAGAACTAGAAGCCAATTTGCCTAGATCTCTAGAAGCTAAGGAACAGGTGCTTACTAACATGATATTCAAGAATTTAGCTGGTTTCCTGCAGCATCACACATTACAGGTAAGCTAAAAGTTTAAGTTTCATGAAAATTTGCGTTTTTAATAACGAAAATTCAACATTTTTCAGATTAAATTCCCTGACATACGCCCGAATGACTCATTGTCCGCCAATAGTGTAGAGGGTCGCAAGAAGAAGGACAAAAAAGGTGGCGGTGGTGCTTATATCATGATACCTTTGCTTTTGGGTGGCACTTTTGTGCCAATTGCTTACGGTGCTCTAGCCATGTTAGCCGGTAAGGCATTAATAGTTAGCAAATTGGCCTTAGTATTGGCCTCAATTATTGGCATTAAGAAACTATTAAGTGGCGGTGGCAAAGAATCCTCTCATGAAGTTGTAGTTTCATCTGGCGGCCATTCTGGTTGGGGTCGTGACTTCGATTTAGCCTACAGTGGTTGGAAACCGAAAGATACAAAAAAGACTTCTTAGGTCTCCTCCTAGGTGGTTAGTTTTGAAAAAAAAAATTGGAAAATATTTATTGGCAAGAAAAACAAAAAAAAAAAAAAGTCATTTAAACCTAAGAAACAGTCCATAGATTA
>QOCX01000097.1:380695-410966 GCA_005959815.1 Sarcophaga bullata
ACGTTAACGTGAATTTATTACACTTACACTTACCAAAATACGTGCGTGCCAAAAAGCTAAAATAAATTGTGACTTTAAAATTTTTCATGAAGCATAGACGAGTTTAATGAACACTACAATGCACAAGTGTTCATCGAATTGACGACGATGCTTGATCATGTGTAATTATAACACAAAAAAATTGTTGACCGTTGGTACCATCAATCAGAATGTAACGGTGTCTCTGAGCAATTTTCTGGCAAAACCTCTGAGAGTAAAGTAGAATTGCAATGAAAAGTTTCGCAAAAAATCAGTCACTCGGAGGAGACTTTAAAGTGTAGATCCCGCCACTAATGTATCAAATTAACATACACGACATAAGTGGTATGAGAAGCTAGGACGTAACCCTAATTGAAGGGTTGTAATGACCAATTATGTTGTGTATGTATGTGGAGGAGTAATAATCCAGTTGTACTCCCCCGAAGAGTAAAAAAATATCGTAAAAGTTGAAGAAAGATTTCGAACGCCAAGAACGTCAGATGCTGCTGCAAGATTTCAGCAGAACATTAACACTCGAAAATATTTAAAATTGTGTTTTTTGCCTTTTGGCTTCTTGGCATCGGAGATGATAAGATTCTCAGGAAAAAAAATTCTAATTCAATGCCGCAATAATCTTATGTGGTCTGATCTGGTTTAAGAATGTTCTCGGCCTGTGTGATTAAAACACAAACTTATACGTGTGCTTACGAGCAAAACATATGATAAATGCATTATGCTGCCAGAATTAATTGTAGGGTATAAGGTGTTTACTACTTATAAATGATCACAACAAAGTAAAACAAAATTCACTTTCTTTAAAAAATAAGGTGGAAAATATTTAAATTTCTTATTAAATTTCAAATAATTTTGAAAAAATAAAAATAGTTTCCGTATTGCCCAACATGTGGCACTCAAACGGATTATATTCTCCAAAGGCTTAGCAGTTACTTTTCTCTTTCTGACCGCAAACAAAACGATAAGGAGTAGGGATAGAATTGAATGTTGTTGTTATTGTTGAACGGGATGTTAAAGTTAGTTACACGTAACTACAACAGGTAATGAGGACTTGGAATAGGATCCCTCAAAATGTTGCAGAAATATATGGAGTATGCACACCAGAGATCAGCAATGAGTACTCAAATAGAAGAGTAGATTTGAATCATAATCATAATTTCTGATACTTATACGCATTTGTACTTGTTTTAATATCATACTCTTAATACTCATATTCAAAGTTTGAAGTACTCATCATACTCATATTTAACAATACTACGCATGATGTTTTTGATTTCTACTCTCCATGACTCAACATATCCAAGAATCACAAAATAAACATGAATCACGTACGAACACTACGATACTCACTAGAAGGTTGTGTGTTTGGCTCTGTTTGCTGCTCTGTGTTTTTTGCTTGTGTGTCTTTTTTCTTTTGTTGTAAATGCAAAAATAACTAAGACTGTACATTTTGATGAATGATTCGCATCATTCGAATCATTTATGAGTATTATAAGAAGTATTTTTTCTAAATTTATGAATCTAAATGAGTAGGCTGGTGTATGAAGAAAACATATTTCGAATGTTATCAGTTCGATGAGCGAAAAAGTGATTCATTGCTGTTCTCTGATGCATCATACACATGAAACACAATAACGATAATTGCATGCTATTCAAACGCTGGATACAGTAGGATGGTGAATAGTGTGCAGCCCTTGCGCTAACCAACTGCTTCCCTGGGTTTGGTGTAATTTGATCAGAAAATGACTGTATTTACTTGTGGCATCACAACGGGCCACTCTAGAGAGCTTTGGTATCAAAGCTATCACTCCATCCTACCTATCTATCTAGTACGGTGAAGGTGAATCAGCAAGATGCTAACAGTCAATCAATCAATATAATGAAGTGCTAATCAGACTATCTGATTCGTGGTATATCGTTTATCTTAGAAACCTTTAATTCATTCAGTAAGAACTTTGACGCTTTAATGAAACGCTCACTCTATCACCCTTTTAACGTTCATCGTTTACATGTACTAAGCGCATAGCTAATCTTACACACTTATCAACGTGTATGGAAACCATAAACAACTTTAAATGTAAGAAAGTACTCAATTGAACAGGAGTGTTTACGAACAATGGTAGGCAAAGCCAACTATATCCTGACACATTTGTGATCTATCTGATCCAGAAAAAATTTTTCCTTGTAGAACAACGTGATCACGAACAACGGTCTGTAAGGCAAATTATATCTTGAAACAGTTGTGATCTAGCTGTGACCAGATAAAATTATTCCTTATAAAACTAACCACCGAATTGCTTGTTAAGGTCGAGTCACATGGAATACGTGATACGTAAAATTTTAAATTTTTCAACTGACAGTTGAGTTGGAAAACATGTTTCCCTATACACTTTGTCTCATTGGATATTTCTGCGTTAACGCATCGAATAAAGTTGACTAATTTTTAACTTTTGGCTGGCGTTCAGTACTTTGCAGCAATTTTGTTTTGTTTCTTTTTCTTAAGAATTTTATGTTGTTGTGTAGGGAAATTCAATACGCGCCAAAGTACTGCTTGCATTACCTTGACATGTGGTTATTTCAATGACAGTTGAAAATTTCAAAGAGCATCTAATGATGAATTTTATTTGACTGGGTCTTTAGATGCTATACATGAGCTCTAATAATTTCATTGTATCCTACAGTTAACAGAAACATAGCAACAGTAAAAAATATCGTCGGATAAGATAGGGATAATATACGACAACTGTGATAAGTTCCCTGTAAAAATTAAGACTGACATACCTAATGACATGATGATACAGAAATTTATAGTTGAAAATAATTCCAAAGAGACGGCAGTCTTGTAAGTAGTGTATTGGCTTATTACGTGTAAATCTTAGCTCAGAGATCTGCATCAAAACGAAATAAAAAGAAGTGTTATGTTGGCGACTTTCTCTCAGCAGGATTTCTGATGTAGTAAATAAAATTGCCATGAAAAGCTTCTCTAAAATCTGTTGTTCGGAGTAGACTTTAAACTGTAGGCCCCGACACTCATGTACAAAAATTAACACACACACAGGTGGAGTGAGAAGTTAGGTGTGGTAAGTCTGACTAAAGGGGTATAATGACCCAAACGGCCAAACTAAATGGTAGCCAATATAGCACATCGCTGTTTTAAGGCATTTAAGCCATTGCCTTATCAGACATTTTTAATATTCTTTTTCTGCGTTAAGAAAAGATTCATTAACACATTTATTACTCATACTCATATGGTAGCATCGTTTCTTTCTTTTTTTTTTTTTGTTGTAGTTGAAGTTGTTTACATCATGTCAAGAATACTTATTCAATTAAATGCTTTTTATTTAACACATTTTGTTTTTGTGTGATTTTAATTTTTTTTTTTTTTTTTAAGTAAAAGTGATTTTCAAATGAAAAAAAAATGGGAAGACGAGACAACATGTTGTTGTACATCAATTTAATGTTTGTATGCTCGTTAACGGTTAACATTGTTGTTATTGCGCTAAAGTATTTGACAGTTTCACTTTTTTTCGTGCTCATTTTTTATTTTTTTTTATTTTTAGTTTCTAGTTTTTGCTAAAATTGTTGTCAATTTGGTTAAAAAAAAAAAAAAACAAAAAAAAAACAAAAATCAGACAATAGAGGCAACAACAATAAAACAATCTGTGATTATCTTATAAGCAGGCAATAGAAGTGAGAAGCAACAAACGGATAATGGATTAAGCTTTTTAAATCAATTAACACTTGCCATTAATGCCAGCAGACCGTCCGTTGTACAAACAATTTTTACGACAATAGCAGTTAAACATTATCAAGATCTTTGAAAATGCTAACTTAGTTTTCTTTCTTAATGGCTGTTAGTTTGTTTGTTTGTTTGTTTGTTCATAAACTTCATAATTATTTAATTACAAGCACATAACATGGCAATAATCATGTTATGCACATACACATAAATATGTCAGTTGATATGTTTATACATTATGTACATCCATATGAAAGTATTTAATTACAATAGTAAAGTACACGAAGTAATGCTTTCAGCCGATGTCTGCTGTAATTATGTACATTCGACTTGCTCATCCTCCCAACATGTGCTTACGTTTTGTTTGATTTTTACTTTGTGCCTAGAAGTAATTCTCGGAGCCATTTAAAATTAAATTTTCCATGAAGATCGAATAAATCTTGCTGGAAATGCAGAAAAGCTTGAAAAAGTGGATATAAAATTCGACAATTTGCTTATGACGTATGCCAATAAGTAAATAAATAATGTTTCTCAACATGTTGCAAGTAAGAGGGCTTTGAAAATTCTAGATATTAAGCAGAACGAACTGTGCATGAACATTGTTCTTTCAGTCATTGTTGACTTAACAGATAATTTTGATTAACTAAAGAAGCCCCCACACCACGTGGAAATGGAAGAGAGATTACTTCACAGGAGGATCAGGCTGTGCCGTCACCTAGTGGGTAAAAAGGTAGGCGTCAACAAGATTTCCCAAAATACACCAAATACTCGAAGGGCGTTGTTTCTAGGCAATGATAGATGGCTGCCCAATTATCTGCTAAGCTGGAAATAAATTAAAGATACTAAAATAAGACACAGAAATGATTTGTGGTAACCATATGCTTCCAAGTGGATTACAGAAAAAAAATGTTTTAATTGATGACAGTTTACCAGAATACAGCAATAATTATGGCAATTGTTCAGTTGCCTCTCAAATACCAAACACTTTGCATCAAGATTTTATAATGAAGGTAATGAGAGAATACGCTTGAGCTACGTTGGGTTTTATTGCACGATGATGTCGATTTTGCACAAAAAAAAATCATCTTTAGGGATGAAGCTCATTTTCACATTGATGGGTATGTTAAAAAGCAAAATTTGCTTTTGAGGCTCAAGCAAACACGGGGTCTTAAAGAAGCCAATGCACCGATTACCAGTGACTGTTTTGGTGCAGACCCTTACGGTCAATGGAGACACATATCGTACAATGATAACCGATTTTTTTTTTTGTACACCCTCTTTATGGTTTCAACAAGATGATGTAAAGGGCCACGTATCTCATGCCACAATCGATTTTATTTCGTCAAATGTTTGATGTCAGCTTATTTAGACGAAATGGTTTTGTCAACTGGCAGCCAAGAAGCTGCGATTTGACACTGTTAGACTATTTTCTGTGGGACACGGTAAAAGAATGTTATGCCGATGAACCAGAGACAATTGAGCATTTCACATTGGCACAATTCGTAATGCCATTACCGAGATAATACCCCCAACATTTGAAAAAGAACACGAAAATTTTTCCCTTAGAATGAGATACTGTGAGGCTAGCCGCTGCAGTCAAATAAATGAAATAATATGGCATTTCTAAGCGAAACAATTGTACTTCACAAAAAAAGGAAAAATTTGACAACATTTCAAACCATTTTTCAATAAAAATTTTAAAGATGCAAACTCTTTTAATCTAGAACTTGCTATGCAAGGAGCCAATACATTCTACAATAATACTGAAGCAAGAAAAAGAAAACATCCAGTGTAGGGATGCAGATGTACAAAATGATTTAGAAAATGATGAAAATTTCTAAAAGATCAATCCAATGTAACTCAATGCAGGTTAAAACTTGTTTGTAAATGTTCATTAAAGGGTAGGCACAACTTTTTTTTTTTTTTGGTGTTTTATCGATAGCAAATAAAACCATTAAATCAATATTCAGATCTTCTCTAATCGTTAAATCTGAATATTTTCGAAATTTTATTGAAAAAATACAAAAAAAATAAAAAAAAACAAGAGAAAAAAACTTTCACTTACTTTCAGTACCCTTCAATGGCGACATTTAAAAATAAAAAAAATCTCTAAATCTCTACAAATAGATAGGAATGCGTGAAAGTATTTGAAATTCGAATTGTTGGCAAAAATCAAAAAAAAAATTCAATTCCATTTAAAATTTCCTCTCATTAACAACACGTACCTACCTACTACCACTGCCACTTACACTGAACTGAAAAAAAAACGAGTAAAAATTTCCCAAAGACCCCAATCAAAAAGTAATTCATCACCCAAAATACTCGATATGCATACACAATTAAATATTCTCTTTGTTTTGTTTCTATTTGAGGTTTTTTTTTTGTTTTTTTTTTGTTTCTCTTTTTTCATTTCAATTCTTTATTTCTTTTCGTTCAATTGTTTTCCATTTGACTTGAAGTTTTTCATACAAATTTCATTCTTTGTTATGCTGTTTCCTCGTACATATTTAACTTGTTTGACTAAAAGTCAACATAGAAAAAAAGTCAAAAAAAGAAACCTTGAATGTATTTTACAACATCTTGCGTCACATACGGCTATTCCAAAGCAAAAAAAAAAAAACAAAAACAAAAAAAAATAGAAATTCTAGAATAGAAACCATTTTGTATACATTAGAACACATTACAGTTACGCTTGCTACCGTTTACAAGGGCGGATACCAAATTAGGAAAAGAAGAAAAAAAAAACCAAAGTCACGTTAGGGAACATTAGTTTTCTGTTTTGGGAAAGCCATCCATCCATTCTCACACACAGGCAAGGCCAAAAAGGAATACGAAAGTTGGAATGAATAACATACATACTCTAGAGATTTGTATTAATTTTTATTTAGTATTCATGCTATTGCATGTTGAACACATTAAAATCTATGTCACTTAGGCTCAAGCGAAATAATGGGCGAATGTGGAGATAAGAATAGATGTGCGATTAACAGTGATGGCATGAAATATAGGTAGGCAATATAAGTTTGATTTTTTTTTATAAGAAAGGTGAGAAGATGAAATGAAGTTGGTCAAACTTCAAACTCTATACATCACACGTGTCTAGAAGAATTTGTGTCTGTTTAGGTTTAGGGAAATTAAAATTTTATACTTAGGGGAGAGTTTCTACCACAGATTAGCAATGAATCACTTTTTCGCCACTCATAAGTACTCATGAAATTTTGAATATGAGTTAGTTAATAATATTGAAATTTAACTGCTCTGATTCATTGGTACTCACTACATCGTTGATTTATAAGCACAAGTTGCAATGAGTATGAGTACAACGTTGACATCGAACTCATTATCATTTGAAATATGTTTGATTCCTATGCTACTCGCTCAGATTCATAAATTTAGAAAAATTACTCATAATACTCATTCGAATCACTCGAATCATTCATCAAAATATACAGTCTTAGTTATTATTGCATGTACAATAAAAGAAAAAAGACACACAAGCAAAAAATACAAGACAGCAAGTAGATCCAACACACAACCTTCTAGTGAGTATAATAATATTCGTCTGAGATAAAAGAATATGTGTTGAGACATGGAGAGTAGAAATCAAAAACATCACGCGTAGTGTTAACAGTAAGAGTATGATGAGTACTTCAAACTTTGAATATGAGTAATATGAGTATGATATTAAAATAAGTACAAATGCGTATAAGTATCAGAAATTATGAGTATGATTCAATTCTAATCATCTTTTTGAATACTCATTGCTTATCTCTGGTGTATACCATCTTGTGTGCTTATATTCTAAAAACTGAATTAAAAAATTAAATTTTAGTTCAGGGATTGACTTAGAGCAATACCTTGATTACATTCATTGAATCTTTATTCTTTTCTAAATGGTATTAATTATAATATTTCGTGCCTTTAAGGAATATTACATCCTAACATACATACGTACATATGAATATGATCCGAATCTACCTATCTTTTTGAATACTCATCGCTGTGTATTGTGTTAGATCCAGGAGTCCAAAGAAGAGACGAAAAAGGGGACTTGTGTTTGAATCCATCGCAAGTCGCAGGAGAAATTCGAACATTAGGCCACACCACATACTAACAGTGCGACCGAATAATTAATATTTCTTGCAATGCACGCTACGTTCTACTTTAAAATCGATCACCAGCCAAGTGCTTAGGTAATTATTGGAAACAATTTCCTTGATTTTGCTAGAGCAGAAGCCATTGCGGTAGAGCGATAGAATAGTGAATAATAACAATTTCAATAAAAGGAAGCACTAAAAATGCAAATTTCTGACTAAAGCTCTGAAAAAAAAAAAACAAAAGGGTGCCTAGTAATGTATCTCAAAAATTTTGTTGAAAAGAGTAACAATAACAAATCAAAGTTAAGATTCTAGAAGTTGCCAGACAGCTAACGTTGTCAATTAGTCGTAGTAAAAACGTGAAGTATATACCATGTGATGATGATTGATGTTTGTGGTCAAGTGATAAAAATTAAACACACTTTATTATTTTAAAATTCCAGATCACGACTCCTTTATAGATTATTTCATCTCAGCAGCGTAAAAGTGAAAAACTTAGATGTAAAACACTGGTTAAAAATTTTTAAAATTCTACTTCAAAAGTTTTGTAATTTAAAGTGGGTTCGTTCGCTTTTTCTTAAATCTGGAAATTTGAAAGATTTTGTTTAACATCAATCTGTAAATTTGAAAGTAATTCTATAGTTAATAAAAGACAATAATAAAATAGGAAGATCGGTCACCCTAGTCTAGTAGATAGTGTACTAATTTTTAGATGTTAGGCCATCTCGAATAAAACTTCCTCTCTGTAGATTTCTGGCAAAAACTCTGAGAAAAGTTATTCTCTGTACTGTAAATTTAAACACTATTGCTTAAGCTTAACGACAAAGCGTGGAAATAAAAAATCATCGCAGTCATGTTAAGTTCCAAACAACAACAATATTACCCTGCCCTGTCTAAATGAAAATAAATAACCGAGAAGACAAAAACAAAATTGACTAACTTAAATCGTGTTGTATGCTTTTAGAAAAAAAAAAATTTTATTCTTCTTATCAGTGATTTTCAAGATGCTTAACATGCAAGCCATACATGTTGTACACGCATGAACAAAATCCCAAAGTTTAAAAGGACATGCATGTAAATTTTCATCAAAGCAGTCTCTATAAATTCATTATTTCACGCAATGGGGGGGTTACAGCAGTAAAACGATAGAAAAACAAAACATATCGCTGCCTTAAATTAAACATAATATAAAAGCATACAAATTATATACTCAGAAATATGCTGAGATACATAAAGTGTTTCTATGGCAAACATTTTAAAGATTAAATTACAAAAAAATTAAATCCTGCAGGGATAAATATGTTTCCTTAAAACCGTTACTGAAATACTGTTTTGAATTTCAGGTTACAGCATTTAATATAGCACTTGTATGGTATCTTTCCGTTAGGAAAAGAGCTTTTTGTGTCCGCCAATACATTGGCTTGTGCAGTATTTTATAATATTTGCCCTGGCGGGAATATTTCCTTTGTGCATATATTTTAAGCTTAACACCATAGTAATGCTATTCGAAATTATTCAACTCTTTGTAGCAATATCTTGGATGTTATAATTGTATGGGTGAGTATAAGTTTGCTTTCAATGATGGTACTTAAGTAACTTCTCAAAGGAGTTCTCTTCAAACTTTTCAAATAAACTAGAGATACTTACATACTTAAGTTGTTAAACTTTTAACTTTAAGAAGACATGAATGATTCAACTAAAGTTTAAATAAATTGATAAATTTTCGAAAGTGATATTAAGTTTAAGTTATGCTTTGGAGACTTTTATAGTTTTTGTTGGTAAATTAGAACACCAACTGCTAAATGGTAAATGAAATGAATGGTAAAGTGCTTCAAGCGATTGACCGAGAATACACTATCAATGGCAAGTAGATGCTGCATGCAGTTTCCAGAAGAAAAAGTTAAATTGATAACGCTAGAGTGTAATCTGTGCACAAGAAGCCATGGTTTATTTAGGAAAACAGAATAACGCATGTTTCTCTAAGAGCTCAGTCCCTAATACATCTTGTATGAGTAGATAGGAAAATAAGAGCAATAAACCAAGATGCTGGTACTTATTGGACACAATATTTGTTTTAGAAGTTGTCGTAATCAAGTAAGTAGTAAGTTGGCTTATTAGACGTGAGGCCGTGTTCAATAACCAGGCCAGATTTCTCGTACAAAAATAAATAGAAAAAATATTTCTTCAGCGAATTTCTCTCAGCAAAGTTATGTCATGAAAAGTTTTTCAAAAATGTGTCTACTTAATACTGGAGGTCCCACCACATCGGCCAAATACCCACAAAATAATTGGTGTAACAAACTAGATCGTAATTCTGACTTTGTAGACAAAATCACTATAAATTACAAAACTTTTAAAGTAAAGTTTTAGAAATTCATTTCGTATATGTTAGTCTGAAGATCAAAATCGGTCTTCTACAACTAAGTTTATCATTTTAAGGGTGGCAAGGTGAACTAATCTATACAGGAGTTGTGGTCTGGAATTTTGCAAAAAAAAACTTGTTTAATTTTTATCATTTGACTACAAACATCAAACTGTACAGTGTATAATAAAACACGGTCTATATTTCACATTGGCAACGTTGCCTTAAGCTCTATTTATACTTCATTTATTTTCAGTCTGGCAACTTCTAGAACTTTTAATATGATTTGTTATTGTTACTCTCAGGCTAATAAAAACCGATGAATATAATTTATAAAGTTTTCGTCCGCCACTATTGGCAATGACTTAGGTATCAGAAGTTGTCTTTAATAGGATTGTCTTTCGTAAGAACAATTTCTTGGTTGTCTATGTCTATGTCTATATGGTTTACTATCTTTATGATTAAAACCTATTCTGTTAATTCTAAAGCCGTCTGTATACACACTTTGATTTACTATTTTTATTATTAGAACTATTATGTTGCAGTTAATTCTAAAGCCGCAGCTTTTAACGTATGTCATCTAGGCATATAGTAGAGCAACTAAATATTTGTGTAGCCTCTATTAAATTGGCTATGGAATTTTCGGAGACCATTCTCATTTTTAAAAATGTATACAAATGCTAGCAACTAAGTGTGGAGCTATCGCCACATAGTTTTTAAGCTTGCGATCCTCATGTTTGTTTAGTTGATTCGAATTCAATTGAATTCTAAACGGTGCAGTAATTAGAACTCTGCTTAGAGAGGAATTTTAATAAGTTGATAGCATCCAAATCTAATTTCCTAACAATTCTACCACTACCGGATTATGACAAAGGGGTCTCACTTCACACAATGGACAGCCGAGTGAACTTGCCGGTGAACGACAAGCAACCTGGTAGCCTAACCTAACAATTTTCGAATTTTCTGAATTTCTCTTGACGAAGAGGTTATATTGGATGTTCAGAAATGGAATAGCTTTAAAAATGGTGGGGTAAGAGAAATATTTTTTTGTTTTTCGATAATTTCACAATTAAATGTAGGCGTTCGGTTATCTAAAATTCCTGGCCTATACGGAAAATTCAAAAAACAAGAGATTTTTGGCATATTGCATGCAACATATTCACTGACAGATTGACTTTAAACATTTCAGGGATTTTATATTCGCTGTAGTTCCATAGATTCTGAGAGGACTTGAAAATTTGTTCTACAAATATAATTCTGTTAAGTACTAATGTTTTCTTCCTGTCAGTGCATTCCTTTATGATTTGTTTTAATACAAAAAACGTAGCCATTGAAGTCGACCTAACAGCTCTTAGTTTTATTCTTGATTTTACTTCGTAAATTTTAATGTCTTCCATGAAACTTTTATGCTTCTTATCTCTAGTATAAGAGAGGAAGTTTTAATAGTTCAATTTTAAATAAGTTTTATACACCTAATACTCTTTTTACGCGCTGGATAGGTTGTTGAATATGCTTCGTGCATGAGTCGAAGAACATCGCCCTATGTACTCCATGAAAAGTGAATCTTTTTTTCATGTTAAATCAAATTCGTTTAAAAAAGTTCGCGTAAAAAAAGTATTAGGCGTAGTTTAGTTTAAACTCTTAAGACAAATACTATTAACAGCAGTTAATAATACTGCGGGAATAACAACAACTACAGAGTAAATCTAATACTGCAAGAAACTAAAAATCAGCACAAGAATTGTCTTTTTCATTACGTGACAGTATTTTATATGCGAAAAACGCTTTTAAAGATAATTTGATTAAAAATTCCAAGAGCAACAAAAGCTTGGCAAAGCCTTATAAAGCTAAAGCACATGACAACAACGACGTGATGCATATACATTCATAGCTATATAGAGTCTTTAGTAATGGATAAAACTACAGTTAGAAAAAATATTTGGCTGATGCTGCTTTTTTCTCCCTCTCACTCTCCCTCTCTCCCTCTCTCTCTATCTCTCTATTGTATTTCTACGCCGGTAAGCCTGTATATTTGTATGTGTGTATAGTAAAATTTCTATTTTTTGTTGGCTCTCTCTCTCTCTCACTCTCTCTGTCTCTGCTTGTTAAAATACAATACTTTTATGCAATTTATTGTCATTGTTTTACACACATTGCTACTCAAGTTTAAAGGCTCGCCGTATTGGTGGTCAAAAGTCTTTAAATTTTTATTCAATTTTTTTTCTTTTAACTTCGTTATGAATTTCTTTGTTAATTAAATAAATTTTAACAACCAAACAAATATTTTATTTCCGGTTTAACAGTGTGTGGTAATTGCAATTGACGTAAGCTTACCACAAACTGTTGGACGAATTGCTGAAATGATAAAAAAAAAAAGTGAAATTTATTCAAATATGCTCATGAAAATAAAAAAATAAAAAAAAAAAAAATTATAATAATAATAGCAGTTTATAATTATTTAAACAATATTTCATAAGAAATATTTATAACAGAAATAAAATGAATAGAAAATAGCAAACAGTTTTGCTAATCAAAATTTTATTCAACAAAATATTTGAAGATTGCATTACAAATTATCGGTTGTATTTGGTATTTGATGGTTAGGAAAGGCGTTTTCCTATTTTAGCTGATGACATCGTGTCATTTGCGGTCTTTCTATAATGTCTCATCAACTTTAAAAAAATCACAAATGTAATCATTAGTGTTTACTTTAAAGCATATTGAAGTACCAAATGTAGTATTGTAATCTTAAAACAGATGTAACATGGTCGCTCGTAGTCTAGTGGGTAATGTGTTGGCTTATTAGACGAAAGGCCAGGGTTCGAATCCTCGGTCAGACATCAAACGAAACGAAATATAAAAAAATATTTCTTCGGCGGCTTCCTCTCAGCAGATTTCTGGTCAAAAACTCTGAGAGTAAATAAAATCGCGATGAAATATTTCTCAAAAATCTGTCGTTCGGAGTCGACTTTAAACTGTAGGTTCCGCCACTCATGTTTAAGTTAACATACACGTCATAAGTGGTGTGATAAGCTAGGCCCTAATCCTGACTAACCTTTTCCAGATTTTGGCGTTGTAAATATATTCTGACAATAATACATATGTCGGATGGGACTTCTTCTATCGGCTTAAATTTGAAACATTGGTTGTTTCGAAACTGACAATACTAATGTCATTCTATTCTGTTATTAAATTTAGCATATTATCTCCAATGAACGTAATAAATCGATTTCAGATTGAGCAACGTTGGAATTTATTAGAAACTTATTTCCAAAACGAAGACAATTGGTCGGAAATTTCACGAAAATATCGTTTAAAATTTGGCAATAGAGAAGGCCCAATAGGCCCAATTATTACTAAAGTTCGTTTAACTGGTTTCGTTGTTAATACGCTAAGATATGAACTTGCTCGTGCAGTGCGAATACCCGAAAATATCGAAACTGTGGTCAAAGTGTGCATGAGAATTCATCAACATCAACTCGTCATCGTTCTCAAGAATTAAACACGCACCAGTTTTCGTCGAATTATGCGAAAAGATCTAGGTAAGACGCCTTACAAAGTTCAATTGGTTTAAGAGTTGAAATCGTATGACCATCCAATTCGTTTTCGCTTTTTGCAAAAAAAAAATCTTTTCAAAGCACATTTGCATCTTGATGGGTAAGTTACTAAGCAAAATTGTCGTATTTGGGGCTCAGAAAACCCACACGTGGTCTTTCAGAAGCCAATGCAACTATTATGAGTGACTGTTTGGTGCGGCTAATGGAGCGCAGGCATCACTGGCTCATATTTCTTTCAAAATAAGGACGGGTCAACCATTACGGTCAACGGAGACGCCTATCGCACATTTATATTCGATTTTTTTGTACTCGCTATTCAGAGTATTAATGTGAACCATGTTTGTTTGATGCCACGCATCTCAAGCCACAATCGATTTATTGCGTCAAACGTTTGATGGCCGTTTAGCCAAAATAGTGATGTCAATAGGCCTCCCAGAAGCTAAGATTTGACAGCGTTTTAATATTTACTGTGGGGCGCCGTTAAAGGAAGATGTTATGCCGACTAGCCAGAGACAATTGAGCATTTGAATGCCAACATTTGCTCAATTTTCCAGTATAAGAATTTTTTTTATTAAAAACGCTTTGAAATACAATATTATTTGCACTTTTCAACATAAGAAGGCTTCAATGAAATATTTTAATTTTCTAAAATGCTGTTGTAATTTCACGAACAATGTGATGGACAATGATAAATCACTTTCAAAATTTCTTAAGAAAAAAAAAAAAAAAAAAAAAAAAATTCTCTCTTATTTTCGAATTTATAAAATTGCTATTCTAACGCCAGCTATTTGATTGTCATCAATTTACAGAGAATTGAATTTTTGTAATTCAAATACATTTCAGATGAATGTCACACGCAGTTGAAAAATTCATTTTTAGAAAATTACACTGTGACACTGACACATTTATTTAAATGACATGACCCAGCGGGTGTTGTGATCTTTTGTTTTACATTTCGTGTAATTCGGTTCAAATGTGTATTTTTAAAACAAATGGTTTCTACAATACATTACAAATTAAGGAGATTGGACTACCTCCAAAAAAAAAAAAAAAAAAAAAAAAAAAAAAAAAAAAATTGTTTTTCATGTTAATCTCTCTTTAATGTGCCATTGATTTGGCAATGATATTTGCAAATATGCTGGTAATTAAATACAAATTTTGTCTGCAATAAAGTAAGATGGTTAGGAAATCTTTGCGTAAAAGAAATTGAAAATTAAAGTGAAATTTTATTGCATATCATAGAGAGAGTGAGAGAGGCTAACAAACAAACAAAGAAAACAAACCAACGTTACGTTCGAGTATTTATTGAAATTTCAATAAAAACTAGTTAATTTTCTATTTTACTCCAATTTAATATTTCTTAACACTTTCAGTCATTCGTTTCAATTCATTTCATTTCATTTCATTCATTTACTTACACTTTGGCCATTATTCATTTACGCAGTCCACTTTTAAAGTGGATTTGATTAATTTTTGCTAGTCAAATGAACAGTTAAATGTATATAAATATGTGCGTTTATACACTATAAATATGTATTTAAACTTTACTGTTATTGTTATAATTTAATAATGTATACTCACGCGTATAACGATAAAATGTCAATCCATAGAAGAGGATTTTATATGAGCACACACTCTATTCACATACAGGTTATATGAAGTGTATTAGGGTGGTATTTAACGTTTTGAGTTACACCGTGTTGAGGTAATACAACGATTTTGGAATTTATGCATTGTATTGCATTAGTAATTGAAAGATGGATTGTGTGCCATATATTGCAGAAAAGTCTTCTGTAGGAGGAGTATTTCACAATTGAATTGTTCATCTAAAAAAGAAAATCTCTCAGTAACGAGATGTGCTCATTTCGAACAGATGTAGGTAGTCTCAGAAAAAATAATGAATTTTTAAGCAAAATTTTCCTTATTTTACTAGAGCGTATTCAATTGTAGAGCAGCCGTTTTATAGTAGGTTTATTAGCTTAGTAGACATGAGTACACGGTCCAACGAAACGAAATATGAAAAATTATTTCTCTGTCCACTTCCTATCAGCAGATTTGAGATAAAAACTTAAGAGCGTAAATAAGATTGCCATAAAAAGTTTCTCCAAAAAGTCTATCCGCCATCCATGAATAAAAATTAACACACACAACATAAATGGTGAGAGAAGCTAACTGAAGAGTTGAAATGACCAATTATGTATACATTTATGTATGTATGTATGTATGTATGTATGTATGTATGTATGTATGTATGTATGTATGAATGAATGTATGTATGTATGTATGTATGTATGTATTTTGCCTTTGGCCGGAGGTGAGAATCTTCGAAAGACACTTTTGTTCCAACAAAAGAGTGCACGATTCACCACCACTGGTGCCTACGTACTAAACCCACCCCCTACACACTTCAACCACTCTTCCCCCGTGGTACTGCCGTAAGGGCTGGTTAGCTTTAAAGCCTTATCGCACCAATTCAAATTTTGCCATTGTTCATCCAACATTCAGAGTTCCAACATAACTCTGGCTATATTGGCTCCATAGAATCCTTAAATTCAACACCTCTTCCATAAGCCGGCTTGGTCCAAAACTCGTTTTCGAGGGCAGCACGTTAAAATATGGTCTGCATTCTCCTCCTCATCTACACAATTTGAGCATATATCTGTGCAGGTACTACCTGAAACATCCATGACCAGTTAGGAACTGGGTCACGTAATAGTTTAGCTTACAATGTTTGTTCTCCATTCAAGGGGTTATATCAGCGACAAGGCGAAATGTCCATCGCCCATCGTGACTGCCATTTGTGTATGGAAATCCTTCGTTTTTTCGCTTTTATAGTTGCTATTTGTCCTGGATGTACGAGACGGCGAAAGTTTATCATCGTCACCTCATCCGCCATTATGTCCATCGGTATTGTCTTTGCCAATACCAGTACCGCTTCATCAGACACTGTCCTGAAGCCACTTATCTGCTTAATTGTATGTATGTATGTATGTATGCATGTATGGATGTATGGATGTATGGATGTATGGATGTATGTATGTATGGATGTATGTATGTATGTATGCATGTAGGTATGTATGTATGTGTCTATGTATGTATGTATGTATGCATGTATGTGTGAACAACCACAACTTTTGTATTTTGAGAAACGAATTTAAGCTGTACGACTACCAAATTGTCCCATTTTGTTTAATGCAGCAAATATAATACAATCATTGTATCACTAACTCATATACATAGAAAGGGTGGAATAGATTACGCATACAAAATAAGCTTACCTCTGTGCTTTGTTGAATCTTTCTTTATGACACTTAGTTGGTATACAATTGACTATGCAACAAACAACATTATATTACAATTGACCGACAAACAAAACGATGAAATTAAAACGAAACTAAACAGCTCTTACTTATCACTCCGCGACACTAATCACCAACAGAAACGCTAAATAGAACAACAACACACATGCGTATACGTTTAGAACAACAACGTATAGTGCGAAAAAGAGTACTTAACGAAAAAGCACCGACGCATTGAAAATAAGACCTTTTTTTTTAAATTAAAACAAAACTAAATACCCTTTACTTATCACTCCTTGAACCCTAAACGCGACTAGCAAAGACATTTAAAATAACAACACATATGCTCATACGTTTAAAACAACAACGAATATTCCGTACAAGAGAAGAGAACTTAACGAAAAAGCAACGACGCAATAAAAAAAAAATTTTTTTTGTCTTCTTTCACACTTTTTTTGCAAGGAACTTCACATCACTTTTCTTTCTTATTTTCCTTTCTTATTATTGATATTTTTGCAAAAAAAAAAAATCTTTTCAAACACATTTGCATCGTTATGGTAAGTACAAGCAAAATTGTCGTATGGGGCTCAGGAAAACCCACACGTGGTCTTTCAGAAAGCCAAATGTATTATGAGTGACGTTTGTGCGGTAATGGGAGACGCAGCATCACTGGCTTTCATTATTTCTTTCAAAATAAGGGACGGGTTCACCGATTACGGCTCAACGGAGACGCCTATCGCACATTTATATTCGATTTGTTTGTACTCGCTATTCAGAGTATTAATGTGAAAACCATGTTTGTTTTGATTGCCACGCATCTCAGCCACAATCGGATTTATTGCACGTAAACGTTTTGATGGGCCGTTTAAGCCAAAATAGGATGTCAATAGGCCTCCCAGAAGCTAAGATTTTGACAGCGTTGAATATTTACTGTGGGCGCCGTTTAAAGAAGATTTATGCTCGACTAGCAGAACAATGAGCATTGAATGCCAACATTTGCTCAATCTTTCCAGTATAAGAATTTTTTTATTAAAAACCTTTGAAATACAATATTATTTGCACTTTTAAATAAAGAAGGCTTCAATGAAATATTTTAATTTCTAAAATGCTGTTGTTAATTTCAGACGAACATGTGATGACCAATGATATCACTTCAAAATTTCTTTAAAGAAAAAAAAAAAAAAAAAAAAAAATTCTCTCTTATTTCGAATTTATAAACAATTGCTATTCTAACGCCAGCTATTTGATTGTCATCAATTTACAGGAGAATGACATTTTTGTTAATTCAAATACAATTCAGATGGAATGTCACACGCAGTTGAAAATTATCTCATTTTTTAGAAAATACACTGTGACCACTGACCACATTTTTAAATGACATGACCAAGCGGGTGTTGTGGATCTTTGTTTTACATTTCGTGTAATGTCGGTTCAAATGTGTTATTTTTTTAAAACAAATGGTTTCTACAATACATTACAAATATAGAGATTGGACTTACCTCCAAAAAAAAAAAAAAAAAAAAAAAAAAAAAAAAAAAAAAAAAAATTGTTTTTCATGTTAATCGTCTCTTTTAATGTGCATTGATTTTGCAATGATATTTGCAAATATGCTGGTAATTAAATACAAATATTTGTCTGCAATAAAGTAAGATGGTAGGAAATCTTTTTTGCGAAAAAGAAATTTGAAAATTAAGTGAATTTTTATTGCATGATCATAGGAAGAGTGAGAGAGCTAAAAACAAACAACAAAGAAAAAAACCAACGTTACAGTTGCGAGTATTTATTGAAATTAAATCTAACAAAAATTATCGTAGTTATTATTTAAATAATATAACAGTCTTGTTATTGCTTTTTTATGAGTCATCTTATCAATGAACTTTTAATTTTTGTTGAATCTTAATTGTTTATCAAAAAAAAATTTGCCATTTTCACGCTTGATGCGATCACTTAAATTCGGCTAATTTTTGTGAAAAAACGAAAATATTAGCCGACTTCTAATAATTGCTCAAACGTGAAAATAAGTGGTATGAGAAGCTAGGTTCTAAGCCTAACTAATGGATTGTAATGACCAATGATGTATGTATGTATATATGTAGGAATGTATTCCGTTGTTGTAGTGATAAAGTAATAGACATAGGCCACTTTGCTACAAGGTTTGAAAATGTCACTAGCTTTGTATAACCCAGCTAGCATTGAAACTACTTTAAAAAAGGCCAAAGCATTGTGTAAATTAATTCATTTCGAAATACTTAGAGTTTGGTAATGGATTTTAGACTGGCAATGTCATCGGTTGGCCAAGCCATTGCTATCAACGGTAAGCACATATTTGCCAATGATTACCAACTTCACGGCCTGTCATACGACAATGAACATTCTCCCAGAATGATTTAAACGCACGGCTCACATGTGAGTTAGTGATGTATACTGGCCGTCGAGATCATGTAATTTGACCCCGTTAGACTTTTCTTGTTTGGTTTTCTTTAGAAGTTATTCCCTATAATGATAATTGAGTTGCACCCTAATATTGTTCAATTGCTTTTGTCATATTTAAACGATAGAGAGGAAATGCGCTAAAAACTCAAATGCAGTAGAAATAACGATAATGTAACACACACTTACATACCCAACACATCCACCACAACACCCATATTACTCCACCCAAAGCCGTAAGCCATATATGAATTCCAACACACATACATACGTGCATTCATAAATATTTGTAGGTTTTTTAATTTACATACTGTTTGTGAAAACCTAACTATTACGGATGCAAAGCTTCCATAAAAACTGCTTACGCTTGACGCGTATTCATTTATCACGTGTCTGCAATACTTAATCTTGTGTGTTAACACTTAATGCTTGGCATTTTGTTTTTTTTTTCCTTTTTGTTTTTCTTTTTGTCGTTTCTTTTTTGTTTTCTTTCTGACGATATTGTTTTTAACATAACAAGACCTTCTGTAGAGGTAATAGATGGTAGGCTTATCGATTTGTAACGGAGAGGGAAATGCATACCCGATAAGGGTATACAGTGCCCGGTATACGCAAGTTTATTGCTAAAGTTCGTGAAACTGATTTCATAATTGATGTCCCAAGACATGAAGGTGCTCATACAGTGCGAATACACGAAAATATCGAAGCTGATGCTCAAAGTGTGCGTGAGAATTCATCATCATTCTCATCGTTCTCAAGATTTAAGCATTTCGCGGATCAGTTTACTTCGAATTTTGAGAAAAGATGTCGGTATGAGAGTCCTACAAAGTTCAATTGGTTCAAGAGTTGAAGCCACATGATCAGCAGTTTCGTTTTCGCTTCGAAAGTTGGGCCAACGAGAAGCAGCCTTATTTGGGACTCAAAAACTCCCAAGTGGTCTTACAGAAGTCAATACAGCTACTACGAGTAACTGTTTGGTGCGGCTTGTGGAGCAGAGGCATCACGGACCCATATTTCTTTGAAAATGAAACAATTGTGGTCAATGGAGAAACCTATCTCACAATGATAATCGAATTTTTTTTTTGTACCCACTCTTCATGGTATTGATGTGAACAATGTTTGATTTCAACAAGATGGTGCATCTGGCCACACATCTCTTGCCACAATCGATTTATTGCGTCAAACGTTTGATGGCCGTTAAATTAGACGAAATGGCCATCAAGAAGTTGCGTCTTGATTTCGCTGGACTATTTTCTGTGTGGGGCTGTTAAGGAAATATGTTATGCCGACAAGCCAGGCAATTAAGCATTTGAATGCCAACATTCCCATACAATCGAAAAGTACACATTGGTCACAGAAATTTTTCTATTGTGAAACTTATTCTATGCAGAGCACACATAATGCTATGTAGGGTAACAAAAACCTTTAGTATACCCACTGTCTTTCAGCCGTTTAACTGACAGTTCTTCTACTCTCATCATATTGGCATGATTTTAATTTTTTTACCTTCAATACCCTGGCAACTTAAATACGTTTTTAATCAATCAATGATTGATTACACTGACAAGCTGCTATCTTCGCGTAGTCTTTATGAAAAGAAAATTTAATGAAATTATTTTCAAGTACTTAATGCTAACAAATGTGGGCAAAAAAAAAAACTCTTCATTCATTTCAAAATATGAGAATAAGAACAAAGCCGCGCCTTTTCCTTTTGAGGTGGCCCACAATATCCAAAAAAAAAAAAAAAAAAAAATTTTAAAAAATGACCATTTTTAAAAAATGACCACACCTTCTTAACAATTATTAACCAGTGATCAATTTTTAATTAATTGACCTCCATTATGCTCATATTTTTTGCAGAATGTGGCTTATAATACATAAATACATTACATGTGCGCATGTGTACATGCATATGTAAAGAATTAAAAATTTTTATTGAAAAAAAAAAAATTTTTTTTTTTTTTTTTTTTTTTGCTTTTCAAACATATTTTTCGATGGCACCCAACAATGAAAGTTTTTCGTCGTGGGCTGATATGAACTATAAAATATTACTCGAAACTAATATTGTGAATAGTAAAGAAAACTAATAAAGAAAAACGCACTCGCAATAATAAATGAGCATTTGAGTTTAAAGTAGTGTGTGTGCTGTTAGTAAATTGTTCAAATGCTTTGCATGAAATCGAAAAGTTTGGCAAAGGGGAAAAGATATTTCCGAATCAGTCAATTTCATGTATTGACCATTTCATGTATTGACCACTGCCTAGACACTATTTTGAAGCATTTGAGAGAAGCATATATTATGGAATTATTATTTAAGCTATAAAGACATATACTCCTTGAAAATAAGCAAACTTCAGTTTTCACTTAGTAGATCTTTTCTGTAGACCCTCACTTGTTGCTTCGGAAATCTATTTTGTAAAGAGCATTGCTTTACCTAACATTCGTAAACCTAAACTACATTCCGAGCAACAAAACAAGCCTCTCATCTATACGTATGTACGTAGTTATGTAGTGAGCTAGATCGGTTAAAAAGTTAACTTTGATGCCATATAGCTTGAAAATATTTCTGCCCCCAACCAATAAGAAATATTTCGTTAAGACACTGCAAAGGAAAGTAAAATAATAAAAAGAGGAACAGTAAACATGTTTAAACTGCAACTTATTTAAATTCTAAGCTTTAACTTGAGGAAAAATAACAAGCGAGAAGCTCTAAACTTAAATAAACAAGCAAATATTTCACTTATAAACATACACACATTCATACATGCACGTACATAATAGAAAAACAAACAGAAACAACTACGTATTGCGACAACAACGACAACCACTAAAATTGTACACCATAAAAATGTAAATGATTGAGAGTGTATTGTGAATGGTTGTTAGCCAATAAATATTGTTGCAACAATAACAATAACTATTTCAAAAAAAAAAATGGCAGTTATTCTATGGCACTCACTTGACTCAACTCAACTCATATTGAAAACATTAACAAGACAAGTGCTTTACATTTAGCACTCACTGTACAATACAAGCCTGTATGGTTGTTTGCTACAAGCCATACTTGTAGATGGCCAATGTTTTTGGCTTTCTCAATATTAGCCATGACAGTATGGCAGACAGCATGAATTTAAAGCTCAGGTTTTACATACACAAGCGTAGAGAGCATAAAGCTGCTTGCAAAAGAGAGAGAATGAATGAACGATTGAATGAATGACAATCACAACGACAACAAACACAACAATGTGCTCTGTACACTTGACTGTTGATTTTTATTATTTTTAATGATTTGTTGTTATTGTTGTTGTTGTTGTTGTTGTTGTTATTGTTGTTTTTACAATTTGTCTTCATACAACTTGTCTGCTGCTTGGCTTAGCTTAGCTTGACTTGGCTTGGCTTGGCTTGGCTTTTTAACTGTGTTTGTTTTTGTAGTGCGTATAACGTTTTTAGTTGTAAGTCGGGAATAAAACTCGATCAACGAGCGTCTTCTAGTCACAGTTTACCGGTTGCCTTCTGACCGATCAATCGATCGTTTTGAAGTACTCTGACTATTCAAGTGGAATAAGAAGAAAGAAAAGAAAAATTCAAAATTTTGTGCCAAAGAAACAAAACTCAAAAGGATATTTTTGTGGATTTAATAAAATTAATTAAAAAAAAAACAAAAAACAAAACAAAACGAAATAAAAAAACAACAAAAACATAAAAATTAAATTAAATTAAAATAAAAAATTAAATTCAAATTAATCATGTTCAAGTTTGTGTGTTTATTTGCCCTTGTGGCAACATCTGCTGCTGCCACCCACCAAGCCACCGAAGCCGATAGCCTCTTGACCAGCGCTTTAAGAATGGTCAAAGATTGCGGTGATCGTTCAGTGGTTTTATGTTTAAAGGTATGAGAGACATGTTAATAGAAAAAAATACAAAAAAAGAAAAATTTCAATTCAAACGACTTTAAAGTGAATTCAAGCAATTACGAACAGTTTATTTCAAGGATAATATTTTGGTACACATTACCGTGTGAAACTTTTTGGGCCTTAATGTGCTCTTAGTTCAGTGCCTACTTGTTTAAAACGAACTTTACAAAGTAAAATTAAGAAATTATAGAAAATAATTATCCTTGACAGTGACACACACACAAATACAAAATGAAAGTTGAAATTATAAGGAAGCAAATGAAATAAATTTTTAAAGTATTCAATTATTAACACGTGTCAGCTTATAAAATAATTTCATTCGAACTGAATGCATAACAAATCAGATGTCATACGATTGGAGGGAGGACATATATTGAACCTGGAACCTTATTATCAGCAATACAATAGTGAAAGTTGTTTTAGTTTTTCAAAATATTTTTATTCAGTTTTAGTTTTTCATTTCAAAGCCTGGATACATAAGGTTACATTTAACACATAAAAGAGCGGACTGCTTCGTCACAACTGTGCTTTATGTTAGGTATTGTAGTACCATGGAAAGTAAGGAATTTCTTAAGCTAATACTTTCGAAATATGAAGCAAGAATCCAGGCATATAGTCTGGTCAACATAACCCCTTAGTCAGGATTACAATTATTGCTTCCAACAACACACATGTTGTGTGTGTTCATTTCATACGTAGAGAGCGTAGGCCAGTTTAAATGCAATTCCAAACGACAAATCTTTTTGAGAAGCTTTTCGTGGCAATTGTGTTTCTTTTCTTACAGTTTTCTGACAAACACTGTGGAAGTAAGTCTTCAAGAGGAATATGTCTTTAAGTTTCATATTATGCAAGTTGACTCCCGTCTATTAAGCCACCACACTACCTATTACACGACATTCTGAAATATTTGGTGCATTTTGTACTATAAAGTTTGTTAGAAAAACCAAAAAAAGTACTTTTTTGACTATCATGACCTTATAAAACTAGAAGCGTGGTTATAAGACTCAATACATTGGAATGAAGGCTTTTCAGCTAATGTAGTCTTTTATTTTTTAAATTTTAAAGAACATTTAAACATTTGCGATAACTTTTTATGGCACCAAGAAAAAAAGTACTTTGAGGAACTCATTGAGGAATCTACTGAAAATTTTACGGTAGTTCCAAACGATTTACGTTTCAAAAGTCATTTTAATTTATTTGTGGTTCCAAACGTATTCATTTTAATTTATGCTCAAAGAGATAGAAATTCAGGAATAGCAATAATTTACATATTTTACTTCATGTAAAAAATTAATATTTGAACTAGTCAAAAAGCAAAAAAAGTACTTTTCAGGTACCATAGTAATTATGCTCTCTTATAATTTTTAATAATTGTAAAATAATTTTCTTTTTAAATCCCTAAATAAAGTACAATTTTTGACAAATCTTATGAAAAGGTACTTTTGCCACTTACTTGCAATTGTATTAAACTTTATTGTAATTTTAAAGCAAAACAAAAACAAATCTAACTGAGATACATACTATGTAAGGAATATATTTTCCCCAAATTGTATAATTTTCAATAAAAATTTAAAAAAAATTTCGTAATTTAAGTACTTTTTATGTATAGTACTACAAAAAAAAAGTACTTTGAAAAAAAGGAACTTTAAATCTATTTTCCTAACGTATTTATAAATTGCAAGTACTTTTAACTTTTTTAACTTGAAAGTACTTTTTTTATATTTAAGTGCTCAGAAGGACTATAAATTTCCCAAAAAAAAATACATTGTAAAAAAATACATTGTAATTGAAAATTTTTTAATTCCTATTTGTGTTTTGTACATAGCATTTTGAAAACACTTATAAGGTATTATTTTATTCTAAAAAAAAAAATAGTACCAAGTACTAACAATTACTTTTGCTACCCCTACAAATACTGCCTTAAGCCTGCAGTTTAAATTCGTTTTGTTTACGACAAACTTGATCAGCAACTTTCCCTTTCCCTTATATTTGCAGGAACGTGCCCTACACTATTTCGATAGTGAAAATGGTGATGTTAAACTGACTGAAGGTATTTCGCTTGTAAAAACCGATGACATACCCGTTGGACGTGCTCTAAACGATGTTGTTTTGCCCGAAGATAATGATGCACGTGAAAATGAAGTCGATTCATTGTTGGTTGAACGTATTGCACGTTTCTTTGGCACACACACTCTACAATTCAAAGTACCCAAGGATTCCATACAGGATATGCAACGTGCCTTAGAAGAATGTAAGTACAATTGGCCTTTTACAATAACAACAACAATTAAAAGCAACAAAAGATATATAAACGTATGCAATGACAGGAAGAAAGTGTGTAAAATTTTTTTATTGTAGAATTATGTCTGGCTTGTTGTTGTTGTTTTTTCCTTTTTTTTTGGCTGCCAATACACACGTACATATAACGTTGGCTTAAATGTAGGTCAACGAAATAAACAGAAATCCTGTTTTCATAAGTTTTCTTGATTGAAAACGGCTTTTGCAGAGAAATAAAATGTGTTACGATTAAAGCCTGATTTTTGCTTTCAAACAGCATCTTTCTTTCTTTTTTTTTTTTGCATTTTTCACTCTCTAAGCAGTATGTTGTGTCGATTTTTGAGGTCAGTGTAACGGATAAAATAATTTCTTTGCTTTCATTTCGACAATAAATTACACATTTTCTCGAATGCAAACAAAAACACAACGAATATGTCATGGAGACATACATACATACATACATACATACATACATACATACATACATAAATGTGAACGAGTATAAAAATGCTTTCATTAGCTAGTTTGTTGCTTTAATTTTATTAATTAGAGTTGTTTTCCAATTAAAAAGAAACTTACGGTTAAAGAAACATTAGAAATTGATGGTACAGTGCAGAGCAGCAGCAGATAAAAAAAAAACAGGAAAATAAACTCAAGACCATAAATGATACCGTTTGTCATCGTTAGGAAAAGAATGTGAACAAAAAGGAATTCTTTTTTCTTTTTTCTCTTTTCTTGATTTACATTCGCTTCTCATTCAGTTGGTTGGTGTTAATAATGTTGGCGAAATTATTCTTTAAAATATTGTCTGCTACAATATTTTTAGGCCGCCTAGAAAATTAATGGCACAATTTCTTTATGATGAAAATAAATACAATATTAAAACAAATTTACATTTAAATTACTTGCAATTTGCCCAGGTAAATGTAAATCTTCTTCTCTAAAAAAAAAAAAAAATAAAATCATTTCACGTACTTAACCCAAGGCAATATGTAAAATAATGTAAATATTATTTCTAAAAATATCTCCCATGTACACAGGGATAATACAAAAAAAAAGTATGTACATAAATAGCCTTTTTAAAATGATTATAATTTTATTTGTTGCAATAAAAATCAGTAATTTATATACATAGTTTACATGGTGGCAAAAGTGTTATCTATTGTATACACCTAGTATACAATAAAAGACATTGCAATAATTATTTTACATTTGTTTACATAATCCTTAGTTTTATTAAGAATCACTTTAGAACTTGTTATTTAATTTTTACACATTTTACATAGTGTAAAAAATGTGAGACTAAATGTCAAACTATGTTAATGCCCCCCAAGCCAAATATACCACTAAAACAAACAAAGTTTTAAGAGCTTTACAATTGTTTACATATTGAAAGTCTACTGAACTTAGACATCAAAGAAAATCTTGTTTTAAATTCTTACATGGGTTTTATAATTTCCACTAAAATGTTGAGTATTTAAGAGATTTAGGATACTAATAAATACAGTGTATTTTCTTGTCTCTTTTTCTTTTCATAACAAATTTTTTTCAATTATTACATAGTTTACATGATGCATCAACAATGTAAAGTATTAAAATATTTACCTGCAAACAATGCTGAATAATAATAATTTTAAAAATTCTAACACATTCTTCATACGGTGACTTTGATATACATTTGAAATGATGTAAAATGTGCTAAAAGAATTCAAAACCATTTGAAATCATGTACAGTAAAAATACTGTTTAATATGGTAATAAAATAAATCAACTTTATTACGTTATGATTTAATACTTTTCATATGTCAAAAATGTAAAGTATAAAAAAACAATTCATATTGAATGTTTTCTTCTTCAGTAAACAAAATACAGTATCCTGATTATTTAAACACACGTTATAGGAATAAAATTTACAGCATATATCACATGTAATGTAAAATATGGTAAAGAATTTTGAAATGCCTTTGCTGTTACGCATCAAAGTTTAAATTTTTTACATATTTTTATAAATAAAAGCAGGCCTTTATTGGAGTTAATTGTTTCATACAAAGCCAAAAACATATAAATAAAAAATAAACTTAAAAAAACTATTTTTATATGTAAAAAAATTAAGAAAAAAAGATTATGTATAGAATGTAAAAAAGTTTACATTCTTTTCTTGTATCTATTAAAAAAAACTAATGGAAGAGATTTTTTTATAAGGCTATTAGGCTTAGTGTTTATTTATTTACATTGTTTACTTAATGTAAATAATGTAATTATTTGTGTAAATATAAATTATTTACAACTTTTGTACATTTTTACATGCTGAATTATGTACAAATTTTCTTTCTTTATCCTTAACATAAGAAAAAATATTATATTTCTTTCATTTCGAAGTCGCTATAGTCTAATAAGTAGTGTGAGCTTCCAACAAAATGAAATATGATAAAATATTTCTTTGGTGTGTTCCTCTCACCAAGAATTTTAATAATATTGCAATGAAAAGTTTCCCTAAAACAGAAAAAATAGGGACAGATTAACATACACAACATAAGTAGTATGAGAACCGCGGTTGCAATCCTGACTAAAGGGTTGTAATGATCAAATGGTTATTTCTTTCAAGCATCTAAATTATGTCACGTGGTGTAGAGACCCTAAAATTATTAAAACAAATTTTATTTCTATTATTTTACATATTTACCTTGTGTAAAATATGTACATTTTAAACAATTTTTCGGTTTTTTACACAAAATTAATTTTTTAAGATTCGTATTCGTATAATTTTGTTACATCTACCACATTAAAAATTCTGACCGAATAATTTACCCTATTATTGGTAATAATTTTCTAAAAATATTCCCTAAATAGATACATGTGCTCATGGTAAGTTTGATTAGTTCAAATATTAATATTTTACATAAAGTAAAATATGTAAATTATTGCTATTTTCGAATTTCAAGCACTTCTTTTTTCTCCTTTTTTTATTGAATTTGAAATTAATATAATCCACGTAAAATATGTAAATTGATACAGAGAGACGTTGTTTTCATTTCTCATCACAACAAATTCTATTTAAAGTTCTACAGAAATTCTGTGTAGTTGGGTAAATTTAATTTATATTTAATGTCTACACAGTTTCATGAATATATCCTTTCATACTTTTCATATGATACATATTAAATATTTACTAAGTAGTAAGTTTTTTTTTTACCATTATTAAAGCTCCCACAGCGTACTTTATTTACATATTTTAATAACTTTATGTATCTGCCTATACATACATATGTATGTATGTATGTTAACTTTTTATTACGTTTTACCTACACGTTTTAATTAGTTTGTTTTTTTTTATTTTTTACATATAAATTTAACATACAAAAAATTTAATTTATTTGACACGTAATCGTATGAAATTTTTTTAAAAGTACTTTTTTAAAGAAAATTAAATTTCGTGTAAATTTGATGTCAACGTAGTCTACTAGGTATGAGGTCATGGTTTAAACCCCAGATCAGACATCTCCAACAAAACGAAATATGAAAAAAATACTTTTCGCCTCTAGAAGTACTTTTTTTTTCGGAAGTACTATATATTAAAAGGACTTAAATTACGAAACAATTTTTCAAAATTTTATTGAAAATTATACAGCTTTGGGGAAAATATATTCCTTATATATTACGTATGTCAGTTAGATTTGTCTTTTTTGTCTTGCTTTAAAATTACAATAAAATTTAGTACAATTGCAAGTAAGTGTCAAAAGTACCTTTTCATAAGATTTATCAAAAATCGTACTTTATTATCGGATTTTAAAAAAAATATAAAGTATGAGATTTTTATAAAAATTTGGTTCCTATGAAAATAAACATATTGGTCTGTATCGGCACTTCCTCTCAGCAGATTTCTGGCAAAAACTCTGGGTGTAAATAAAATTGCATGAAAGATTTCTTACAAAATCTGTCGTTCGGCATCGACTTTAAACTGTTGCCCGCCACTCATGTATAAAATTAACGCACACACATAAGTGCTGTGAGAAGCTAGGCCGTAATCCTGACTGAAGGGTTGTAATGGCAATTATGTTATGTTAGTATGTACGTACTATACCCACTTGAAATATTTCCATGGTCTTTAAGAATATAATCTTGCGACCTGTAAAGTAAGAGTAAGTCCACCTCTCAACACATTCTCAATACAATATATGATCTGGGCAAAAATATTGTTAAATTGGGCAAAAAAAAAAAAAATAAATTGACATTTTACTTTAAAAAATGTTACATTTTTTACACGATTTAAAGCTATAATTTAAAAAATTTGATTTTTGTTGAAAAAAAAAAAATCCAAAAAATAACATTTTGAGACTTTTAAAAATTTATATTTTTTACACGATGATCTTAAAAAATATTTGTTTTTATTTTTTGTTAAAAATTCATTTAAATGTGATCAAACAAAGTACATATCACAAAACAAATATAACAATTGTTCACATTTATGCAAATACCGATTATTTTTTTTTTTTCTTACAATATTCCAGTCGTCTGTCTTATACACTGCACGTTAACAATTAATTCGTATATTTTTTAAAATTA
>QOCX01000097.1:410991-442972 GCA_005959815.1 Sarcophaga bullata
GAAAATTTTTACAATTATTGAAAATTATAAGATAGCATAATTATTATGGTACCTGAAAAGTACTTTTTTGCTTTTTGACTAGTTCAAATATTAATTTTTTACATGAAGTAAAATATGTAAATTATTGTTATTCCTCAATTTCGATCTCTTTGAACATAAATAATATAAAATCGTTTGGAACCACAAATAAATTAAAATGACTTTTGAAACGTAAATCGTTTGGAACTACCGTAAAATTTTAGTAGATTCCTCAATGTGTTCCACAAAGTACTTTTTTTTCTTGGTGCCATAAAAAGTTATCGCAAATGTTTAATGTTCTTTAAAATAAAAAAAAATAAAAGACTACCTTAGCTTGAAAGCCTTCATTCCAATGCATTTCAAATGCAAAATGAAAACTGTATTGATCTTATAACCCCGCTTTTATTTTTATAGAGTCACGATAGTTAAAAAATACTTTTTTCTTGGTTTTACAAAAAAATTTATGGTAGGAAACAAAACAATATTTCGAACATAGTCTAGTAATTAGTGCACGAGGCAAAGTTCAACTCCTAGCCAGATATCTCCAACAAAACGAAAAAAAATTCTTTAACATCCGCCTCCCCGCAGCAGTTTGCTGGCAAAAACTCTGGAAATAAATAAAAAATTGCCATGAAAAAGTTTCTCGAAAATCTGTCGTTAAAGTTGACTTTAAACTCTAAAAATATAATAACAGTCTTAGACTCTACATACATATGTACATACATATTTGGTATTACAATCTGCCTCTCACACCACTTACATTGTGTGTGTTTAATTTTATACATGACTGGCGGGAGGTCCTACAGTTTAAGTCGATCCGAACGATAGATTTTTGTGAAACATTTTCCATGGCAATTTTTATTTGCACTCAGAGATTCGAAACAAAATCTCTCAGAAACCTGTCGACAGGCAGTTGTCGAAGAAATATTTTTTTGAGCTTCTTTTTATTTATTATGTCTGAACAGGTTTGGAACCGTAGCCTCTTTTCTAATAAGCAATATAACTACCTACTAGTCTTAAAAACCATTTCATGTATATATCGTCCACGTTATTTCGTTAGTAGTCCATTTAAGTGTCTTAAATGGCATTTGTAATGCTGTCTTCTGGCTATAAAATTATGCCAGACTTTAAGAATGACTGTACGTACTATACAAACAGTAGTAGTAGTCTAGTAGGTAGTGTGTTGGCTTATTAGCAGAAAGGCCGGGGTTCGAATCCCCGGTCAGAGATCAAAAACGAAATAAAGAAAACAATATTTCTTCGGCGACTTCCTCTCAGCAGATTTCTGGCAAAAACTCTGGGTGTAAATAAAATTGCTTTTTTTTTATTTTGTTTTCTTTTTTTCCGATTATTTTCCATCTCTTTCACTGTATTTCCAATAAATATTGAAAAACTTTCTCATCTAAATATAGAGTTTAAAGCAACAATTTATGGCAAACAATTTATGGCAACTATTTTGCAAAAGTCTAAACAAATACAGCCAATATATGTCTATGTATTGTTAATCAATTTAAGATATCAAATGATAAATAAAAATAAATAACGGACGGACGGTGTATTGTAGTTACCTTGGCCATTGCCAAGTGAATTGAAAGTGCGTATCTATAACGGGCGTACAATAATTTATCAAGTCAATAATTTTTATTTTCTTTTCTTTATACGGGTATCATTAGTGTTTATGAACAACAATATGAGATATTTTACCTGATAGTGATATTTTTAACGTGAAAAAATTATTGCAAAAAAAAAAAAAAAAAAAAAAAGAAAAGAAACCTATTTTCTAAATTGGTAAAACCAATATTGTTCAATTAATATTTCAATTGTAATCCCTCACTTTTCAGATTAAAATAATCTGTGAATGAAAATGATTGAAAAATATTTGAAAAATTAACACAGAAATTTCATAGAAATTTTGTAGTGGTAATACTAGTCCTACAGGAACGTGGAGTAATTTTGTTGACAAGTGGCAAATTGCTTCATAACCAGGACTGAAACGTTGTCTAGGATCTATATAACCTTGATGACTAAAAGATTTCATCTGCAAGATAATGAATGGGGAACTGCACACACTCTCTGCAATCATATTATTTTTTTTGCTTGTCATCTAGGTGTCCTTCTTCTATTATGCTCGCCAGCAATTGATGATACATACATACGTAACATAATTGGTCATTACAACCCTTCAGTCAGGGTTACAATCTAGTTGCTCATACCACTTATGTTGTGTTTCTTTATGTGATACAAGAATGGTGGCAGCTACAGTTTAAAATCGACTCCGAACAACAGATTTCTTTGAGAAACTTTAGATTTTTTTAATAGAAATCTGCTGGGAGGAAGTCGCCTAAGAAATATTTTTTCATATTTATTGTTTGACCCGTAATCTCACGTCTAATAAGCCCACAGACTACCTACTAGACTACGGCGACGTTCATAGAATTTATGATGACTTACATAATCAAACTAGACTTAGTTCATGAGCTAAAAAAAACCCTTTGTCTTCTGGATTGGACTGATTGTTAAGGAATTTGTAGTAAACAAGCGATTGGCATTGCATGCTGTTTTCTATGAGGGTTCAGTGCTGTCTGGCAGTAGCTAATGAATGTTACAATCAGATATTAGAAGATGCTTTATTTCCTAAAGTTTTGAATATCTTTTTCGAGCAATTTTGTGTCTCATTTAGCGAAACAAAAAGTGACATTCAGCACTGATAACTACAAAAATTTCTTGTTTAAGGGATCATGATGATAAACCATTAGATGACGGAAAGGTCAAATTAGCATGCACGTAATGGTATACCGGACTTTATGTCAACCTCCTCTGCGTTACGTACGTCGACAAGAGTTATTAACAGTTTATGAAGTCGCTGTCGTATTGTAGGCAGAAGTGACACCACGGTTCAAATCCCAGGTCAAACATCTACAACAACACGAAATACGAAAAAAAAATATTTCTTTGGCAAATTCGGAGCTAAGAAGACTACTTGGAAACGGTTGTTGAAAGAAAGAGACGAGTTGAAAAGTCAAAGGCCTACTGTAGTAATACAACACACTATCCACTATACTATCGCGACCACGGTGACATTTGTGGATACTCTCTCTGTTGAATAAAGCGAATTTAATCGCAATTAAATTATAAATCCAACGGTATTATTATGATTTAATTTTTGTTTTGTTTTTCATAATTACTGTGATCTGATATGCGGGTAGGACAAATAAAAACTTTAAGTTGCCCTGCTTTATAGGATCTCTTTTTTCACTTATTCCTAGCCAAACAAGAACTTTCTTAACTTTTCAAATATTTTTTCCTTTGCCTTTGTTTTATACAATTTTGCTATTACCATGAACCATGAATTTAAAAGAAAAAAAAAAATCTTCTTTTGTTTTTAGCTCGCGGTAAAAAGAAGGAAAAGAAGAAGTACTTGATGCCTTTGTTATTGCTCTTCAAATTGAAAATGGCCGCCTTGTTGCCATTGGCTATTGGTTTCTTGGCTTTGTTGTCCTTCAAGGCATTAGTTATTGGTAAGATTGCTTTACTGTTGGCCTCCATCATTGGCTTGAAGAAATTATTGGAAAAGAAGGAAGGAAACTATGAAGTTGTGTCACATCCACATGCTGCCCATTACGATGAACACAGTTACGGTCGCGCGTTACGTGATGCACAAAATTTAGCCTACAGTGCTTACAAGCAATAAAACAGACTATAAAACAGCATTAATCTACAACCTACCCAATACCAATATCCATAGTGTTCCCTACATTCTGTCTAACCAAATAAAAGAAAAAATTTCTAGAAAATTCAACAAAAAAAAAAAAAAGCAAAGATAAAAACAAAGTTGATTTAATGATAATCATAATAAATAATAATAATTTTAAAGTGTTTATTTTTTTATAATAATAATAATAAAATTTATTATTTATTATACTCGTTAAAATCTAAGAGCCTCTGGGAGTGCAATACATCCTGATTTAATTTATTTATTTATTTATTTAATTAATTAATTAATTAATAATAATGATTAATTTCTTTTTTATATATAATTTAATGTATTTATTTATTTATTTTAATTTATTTAGAAACAAAGATAGAAAGAAATTTTAAAAATCTAATGAAAACTGTAAAGCAAATAAATATTGAAAGAAAAAAAAAACAAAAAAAAAATCCAACGACTGGATATGATTTAATTCTTTACATAAACCAAAAATACGTACATACATACATATATACATACATACATCCATACATACATACATACATACATACATACATACATACATCCATACATAATTGATCTTTACAACCCATTAGTTAGGATTACAACCTGGTTTCTAACACCACTTATGTTGTGTGTATTAATTTTATACATGAGTGGCGGGGGAGCTACGGTTTAAAGTCGATTCCGAACGACAGATTTTTTTAAAGAAACTTTTCATGGCAATTTTTTATTTACTCTCAGAGTTTTTGTCAGAAATCTGTTGAAAGAAAGAAGCCGAAGACCTTTTTCCATATTTCAATTGAAAACCATAACTGGGACCTAAGAAAAGGCGTCAAAGAAAATATTGCTGCTGTAGGGCAAAGCCTTGAAGAAGACTTAGAAATACAGCTCGAATTTAGAGAATTGAAATCTACTGTTTGCATCGGACTTTTGCTGATTCGACTGAATCTAGGCAAAGATAAAACAGAGCTTAGTAACGAACCTTACTTCTGGCAAAGACAATCTACAAGTCGTCAACGAATGACCACGGTATTCACTAAAGTGGACTATTAAGTGCAGCTTGTATGCTGGCAGCGTTCTTGGCATTTATTTCTTTTGAAGTGAGAAAGAAGCTGCCTTTATGGTGATGAAATGTGGAACATTAACTGGACATTAGAATGTTTCCCTATGTTTGAGATATCTGACCTGGGGTTTGAACCGAGGCCTCATGTCTAATAAGCCAACACACTACCTACTAGACTACGGCAGCGATTTAATTTAAAACAAAAAAAAAAAAAATACAAAATTTTGTAAGACTTGGATAAAAAATCTGACCTGGGCTTTGAACCAAAGCCTCATGTCTAATAAACCACAAAACTATCTACTAGACTACGGCGGCTTGGATAAAAAAAATATTGTGTTCTAAATTCTCCTTTAGGTTTATAACTACATGTCGGCAGCCATAACCCCCAGTGGTCGAACATCTTCGGCTTTTTACACACATAGGACACGAAATTCAACAATGTTCGTTAAAAAGAGCGTAAAATTGCATTCAGTTGGTTGTCAGCATTCACTGAATTACGGTGTCGTGGCTTCTCTTTAAAATTTTCTTTTATTTCAATTATACACCCAAAGAAAAATTAAATTAAAATGTGTAATAAAAACTGAAAAACAGAATGTTTTTCTTTTGCTTTAAATATATTGGATGAAGTTGAGTGTTTAGCATGTTCACAAATAATAATAAAAAAAAGTGTGAATACACATTAAAACGTCATATTATAGAAGTTGTCAAACTGAACTTCATTCAATAATGGCCTGCAAACGGAAACATTTGTTTAAAAAGTTAGTGCACGGTTTTAAAGCTATGAGATATGAAAATAGAAGTCCTATTTCTAGGAGCCAACAAAAGGCAACATATGCAACAGCTTTAGCATTGGCGATAAAAGGTCGGCCTTTTGAATATGGCGAATTTTTTAAAATTAATTTTCCCCTACTTTGGAGAAGCAATGGGAAAAATTCAAAGCCTTTTCATTGAATGTTTAAGTGAAATAAGTTTATTATTCCAAAGAATAACAAATGCCATCAAAAAGCACAATATTTTGCAAACAACATTTGTTCGAACACTGCTTGAAACAAAAATTACTAACAATTTTCCTCTGGGTTATGCACATGCCTCTCACAAATACACTCTCTTTGTGCTGACGTCTGTTTATAACCTTCCATTATACATCCTCTTCGCTTTCAGCTTAAGACAAAATTGTTTCTCTTTTATTTCTCTATTCATTCTCTATTATTTGTAGAATACATTGTAAACGTTATTATCGTTTACTGGTTTTGAGTGTTAATATCGCTTCATAGAATATCTCTAGGGTGGGCCATTTATTGGTTTAAATTTGATTAATCGGTTATTTTTGGAATCTGGCAATACTTATGACATTTTATTCTGTCACAAAATTCCAGTAGATTGTCTCAACTGGACTTGGATTGGATAGATTTACGCTTGAGCAACAATTGAGGTTTATTGGAAATTTATTTCTAAAACAAAGACAATTGGTCGGAAAATGTCGTACAAAATTTGGTCGCAAAGAAGGACCAACAGCTCCCGGCATGTGCAAATCTATTGCTAAAGTTCGTGAAACTGGTTTCATTGATGATGCGCCAAGACATGAGCATGATCATAGCAGAAAGTATCAAAGTTATGGCATCAAAGTATCAACATCAATCTGTCATCGTTCGTAGGAATTGAATATTTTTAAATGCCCCACCCTACATTTCTACAACTGAGTTCCGGTTGTTCTTACTTTACATTTTTATTTGAATTTATACAAACACTTGTAGTAAACATACAGCATTTAAATGTTGTATTGTATTGTATTTGAAAATAATTTGAACTTTAAGTGTGTAATTTATATTCCGAATACTTCTGGTTTCTTAGCTGCCTCACCGTATGGCAAGAATAACATGAAATTTCAAAGGAAAATTTTTTCAAGGTTTTTCACATATAATGGAAATAGAACTTGGTTTATAGAAAAATTACTTTTTTTTTTTTTTGTTAAAAGTTGTCAATAACGTTGTCAATTTCATCTCCTATATCTTACAATTCTCTGTATTGTCTTTCTTACCTACCTACCGTACGACAAGAATAAATTGAAAATTCAAAGGAAAATTTATTGAAAAATTTTTGAAGGTTTTTTCTTTTTTTTCTTTTTAAACAAGAATAGAAACAGAAGTTGGTTTGTGTAATATTTTGATTTGAAAAGAAATTAAAAATTTGTTGAAAAATAAGTTTTTGACTAAAAGCTGTCAATAACATAAACTTCATCTCCTGTATGTTACAATTTTCCCTAGTCAATATCAAATCAAAGTCTTTAAATTACGGATAAAAAATATTTGTAATGACTTTTCAGTTTACTTCACATCAACATTACATACATAATTTGTCATTACAACCCTTCTGTCAGGATTACAACCTAGGTTTTCAACAGCACTTATGTTATGTCAATTAATTTTATACATGGGTGGTGGGACCTACAGTTTAAAGTCCGAACGGCAGATTTTTGTTGGACTTTTCACTGAAATATGCTAAGAGCTGCCAGTCGGGAAAATATTTTGTTCATATTTCGTTTTGTTCGAGATGTCTGAACTGGGGTTTGAACATTGGTCTTACGTCTAATAAGCCAACACACTACTTATTACACTAAGGCGACTACTGTTCATCACCACTGTTCATTTAAAATAAAAATATTTGATTCGAAATATCTATAGAGTGGCCTTTTAAGAACATAATACAAGAACGACAACACAGTCCAGAAACTTTATTGGAACGCAATTGAAATTTGTAGTCAAATTCAAAATTTGTTGATGATTTTGAATCAAGAAGCTTATGGATATGATCAGTACTTGCACGAGCTACTTACTTACTAAGCATATTATGTTGACCATATCTCGGTCAACATATATATGTCGGTGTTAACAATGGCAATTGTCTGCTAGAGCTTGATACCTGTCCTTTTCCGATGCTTTAATGCTCCATTGCTTTCAATAATGTGTTCCGATGATTCATTCTCATTATCATATTAACCACATGTTGGCCCGTAGACAACCCCGATTCTAAATAAATGTAACCTTAGTCTACGGTGCCCTGTCAGATTATTCCTGGATAACCTGATGCATGACTTAGATCTCATCCTGTTGAAGTTTCCCAACAAAATCGTTTGTTTTGAGAAGAGTTTTTTGCTTTTCATTCGTTAAGCAAACCTTTCCAAGCATTCGCTCTATAGCAAGGTTCTGATTCGATTAGAGCCGTTGAAGCTCTCAACCATACAAGTTCGTCTGCTTGATTTTTGCTGAAAGTTGCAATATGACCTGCCTAGCAGTGGGTAACCTCCTCTATCTATCCTCCTCTATCTAGTCGATTTAATATAATTTTTTATAAAAATTTGTTCCATGAATATGGGAGTTAAGCTATTGAATTAGGTTATGTTATCGGGTAACTTCCCGTTCACTTGGTGGCCCATGATCCGAACTCCGGACGAAACCAGCTAATTCCCTTAGTGACACGTGCGTCACCTTGGACAGATTTTCAAACATTCTGTCAAGAGCAGGGCACTCACATAACAGTTATTGTACCAATTCCGTTTCTTCCATCCTGTGACAGCTTCTGCCATTATCCTGGTGGTGCATACAGAACTTGTCAGAACTATCGTTAGAATGCTTGTTAGAATCTATTGAATTAAATTTTATTTAGAAAGAATTATTGGCAGAAGTAGAGTAATGTGATAGTTGAAGAGCTAGATGTGTTTCGAGGAATAGACGAAGCAAAGTTACTGAACATCATTTTCGAAATTTATACATAAAGGTGCTACGTGTCATATCTTGATAAATCAGAAAAAGAAAAATTGCTCAAAATATTTAAAATATAAAAATAATAAATTTCCATATAAGTTGCTGTTTCCAGGCAAGGGGAGATGGCAACCCTATCATTCTAAAAAGTGCTGCAATAGAATTATGCTCACTTCTTTAGCTACAAGAATTTGAAAATGAAACAAAGCAAAGAATTGCTAAGAAGAATTCTAAATAGCCTTGTTACGAGGGTGGCTCAATAAGTGCTTAAACTGTAAGGAGACTCCTGGCAAATTTTGAAGCAGTAGATATTATTTTGTGGAAAAGAATCATCACTCAAACCTAGACTAAGCTTGATAAATGCAATGACAACTCGGTGTCATCAATTTTAATTGTAGAAAAGGAGTTTAAAATCTGAGTTTCATACAATAAATCCATGTAGGTATAAAATAAATTCTATTTGTTGTATTCGTTTAGGTCTAGGTTCTCATTTTTAATTTTTTGATAAATATTTGCGTGAAAAAAAAAACGATTATGTAGGCCTCAATGTGATAAGTTCTTGAAAACTGAAACAAAATGCAGAGAAACGAAGGCAAGTTTGTTTTAAAAATTAATAAATGACTAACTAAACGCCTAATTATACCTAAATTAACTGATTTCTACCATCAAAATTTACCAGAAGCAAGGATATAAATCAATTTACATGAAGATAGTCAGAGAGATTGAAGTAGTCGTAGTCTAGTAGTTTGTGTAATGGCTTATTACATGTGAGGCCCACCTTTTCTAATAAATCTGACCATATGGCCTCAATGTGTCTTGAATATTGACTTCCAGTTTGCTGGCAAGATTTTCAACTTTGCAAGCATAAAGCAATGACAACACAGCTCCATAGAAAATTATTCTGACTCGTCGAATAACATGGGCGAAATGTTTGATAAACAGGAGTATTCCTAGAACAATAGTTGCCACCAAATTGATTTTGCAATAAATCGATTGCAAAACACAATGTGCAGCAAGTTGCATGATATTGTTGGAACAAGTAAAAAAAAAACGGGGTTCACAGGAACCACAGGGCCTTTCATATTTCCACAAAACTAAAGACCAATGATGCGGACAGTGTGTAAACTGCAAAAAAAACACACTCTAATTTGAATGGAGGTAATACGAGTCACCGTAGTCTAGTAGGTAGTATGTTGGCTTATTAGATATGAGACCAAGGGGCAAACATCTCCAACTAAACCCAATATGAAGAAATAATTCTTCAGCGACTTCTCCTTGGCAGATTTCTGAGCAAAAACTCTGAGAATAAATAAAATTGCCATTAAACTGTAGCTCCTGCCATTTGTGAATAAAATTAACGCACACACAACATTAATGGTGTGAGAAGCAAGGTTTTGATCCTGACTGAAGGGTTGTAAGGACCAATTAGATAGCAGTAGTATTCGTCTATTTAAACCAAACCAATTGCTATTTCCTGTGTTCTCCTATTATTTGTTCTTTGGATTTCTTTTACGTTCGTAACATATGAATGGCATTCATTGTAGCCTTATATGGTCATACATTTTATGAAAATATTCGCCGCCAATTAATAAAAAAAAAAAATAATCAAACGAACGATAGAAATGAATTGAAAATAAATTTTCAGCATGCTATTGTTAAATAAACATTTTGTAACCATATTTCTTGTACTTCTCTACTTATTACTTGCAGTAGTAGTCGTCGTATCATTGTGTTCATATTGTCTTTAACTAGAGTTTCTATTTACAGAATTGATAAATTAAACGTTTTGAAGAAAAACGCAAAAACAAAACCAAAATGATAATGATTAATGCAACATAATTTTATTTTATTTTTTTATTGCTTTCTGGTTATAAGCAAAACGCCACTCTTTTCTGTTTTTTTTTTTTTTTTTTTTGTTTTCTTTCTTTCAAAAGCCACACAACACATCACACATCATGTGCATTAGAAATTCTACACCTGGTCACGCAACAGTGCAAAAATGTGGTTTTCATTTCTATACCACCATCACCAACAGCAAGCAAAACCCCACAAACATAACCATCACTATCACTACCACAACAGCCAGCCATCATTGTTTTTTTGTTTTTTTTTTTTTTTCGAAAAAGAAAACTTTTGCTGCAATTGCCACAAACGCAAGTACTTTGAAAATAATAGAATGGCTTTAAATGCAACACATGTTTGTTTTTGTTGCCTGCCACAAAGCTACTTAACGCAGCCAATTTCCAGTGGATGAAAATAATCAAATCGTTCTGAAGAGTATTCACAAAGTAAGGATGGTACAGTAGGCGTAAAGCAAAGCTTCGCTGGGAAGATAAGAACCCTTTTGTGGAGGAGGGGAATACTTGGCGAAAGGTAAGATAAAGGCAGGCTCATTACACTCTCAGAAGAGACCATCTAAACTTTCGTTGGATAATTACAACGGGAAGATATTTGGGTTATCCATCCGACTATCCGGCTATCGAAATGGGCATTTTTGACTCCAATAACACTAATAACAACCGGAGAAGTATCAATCATGTAAAACTTGAGCCCAATGCCATGCCGATCCCAGTGGCGATGCTTACATGGAAGCGTTATGGGAAGACAAGCGGATTTTTTCCGACTTTATGGGTCTGCTGAAGAGGATTAAACTGTTCTCTACTTTCTTTGCCAATGATCATTTCTTGCGAGTTCCAGATTTAGATTATTTGACTCCCTGTATTCCCTGTTAGCTTAACAGAGTTATCATCCATTGATATCAAGTTATAAGACTTTTAGGATGGTTTTCAGTTTAGAGGAGTAGTGCTTTTAGTGTGCAGTCCCTGAGCTGACCAACTTCCCTGATGAGCTTTCGGTACAAGGACTGTGCTTACATGTGACATCACCACAGGCCGCTATGTGTGTTCAAGTGTGTTCAAACCACCACGCCAACCTAACCTAACTAAAACTCGTTTTAAATTAGGGTCAGTCATCAAAAGCGAAATATGAAAAAAAATTTTCTTCAGCGACTTCCCCTCAGCAGATTTCTGGCAGAAACTCTTAAAGTAAATGAAATTGCCATGAAAAGTTTCTCAAAAATCTGTGGTTCGGAGTCGACTTTAAACTGTAGGTCACACCACTCATGTATAAAGGTAACACACACTATATAAGTGGTTTGAGAGGTTAGTCTGTAATCCTGTCTGAAGGGTTGTAATAATCAATTATGTATGTATGTATGTTCTTTAGAAGCTATAGGAATACATCTGAGAGTATGATGTCCAGCCAACTTACTTGAAGGCTTGTAATGATCAATTATGGTCATTTGAACAAGGACTACTGAAAATCATTTCTGGATCAGTGGGTATAAGAACAAAACAAATTGTCGAATTTTGGGTCAATAGCAATCCACATGAGTTCCAAGAGCATCTAACGAATGTCGAAAATGGATCGAAAGTCAGTACTGCTGTGGATTTTACGTTGGCGGCATCATCCGCCCTATAACTTTGAGATAGACGACGACGACTGTGAACGGCTTCTTGGAAATGTGCAGCATAGAACCTCATGCTATACACCTCATGCTTCATTGGATAATCTTCAATAGCCAGGTTGTGACATTTCCAACTCATCGTTGACGCCGTCAGATTTTTTCTTATGGTGTTTTCTTTAGTCAAAGGTGTATGCGTATAACTCACAAACTGCAGCGCTACTCAAAGGCTTATATCGAGGGCATGAGTTACCTTGATAAAATTCAGGCTAATTGAAGAGCCGGAGTCCTAGGAAATTAAACATTTCGGATAAGCTACCAGAGAAACTTGTTGAATTTACAAAATTAAGAGGCTTTAATTTTACCATGAAAGATTTCTCAAAAATTTGTCGTTCGAAATCGACCTTAAACTGTAGGTCTCACCAGTCATGTATAAAATTAATACACACAAAATGAGTGGTGTTAGAAGCTAGGCCATAATCCGGACTAAAGGAGTGTAATGGTCAATTATGTATGTATGTTTGTATGTAAAAAGCCTTAAAATAATCTCAGCTTTACATCCCCATTTCGTGGTAAAGACGGCAAAATGCCTTATTGCCGTACAGTTCTACAGAGGCGGTTATTGCTGTATAGTGATGGATGCCAAACCTAACATTGTAGAACCTGCTATTGTAGATTTATCATCAACTTAGCAGAAAAAAAAACTGGAAATAGTTAATCTAAGACAATACACAGAAAGAATATGAAGATGCATGTATAAGTCAGTGTTGAAGGAGATAGGAGTGATAATATGTGGCAGCCATTATTATCTGTTTTGCAAGTATTTCTTTGTGCATCCATTTAACGAATTTTATTAATTTCATGTGCTGTTAACCGATCTACCGCCATTAGTTCAGCATGTAAACACCTTCAAGTCTTGCAATAAATCGTTTTTACTTTGTAAGATACAAGACAAAGTAATTCTTTTAAAGTCCTGTAAACTTCTTTACGAAAAAAATATCCGGTGTCGCTCCAAAAACCAACAAAAAAAAAAAGAAAAAATTAAAAAAGTTGAACGTTGAAAGTAACGATAGTGACCTTCTTTCTGGATGGTTAACAACAAAATTGTTAAAAGTCGTGTGTAAAATCACAGAAATACAACAACTGCACGCAATAAATTAGCAAAGAGAAAACACAGCTGCTGCTGATGTTATAGGACGTTTTAAAACTGCTATAAATTGAAACACAACTGTACAGTCGTGTATTATTATTATCAATTTTTGTCAGGAGTATTGATGTCACTGAAGTTTTGCGCTGACATGATGCTTTGCTGCGGCTATAAACAATACACAAGTGGTTGTTGAATAAACAAAACAAGAAAAGTCATGAGCAAAAAAAAAAAAAGGAAAAATAACGAAAGTGTTAGACTTTAGATGGCCATGTTTGATGCACAGTAGTTGTGTTGTAAAATGTCATTGACATTTAAGCTTAAAGGAGTTGAAACGTTAGGGCATGGTCCTAAAATTGCTTTTTTTTATTTCATTGTCATCATAAACAAATTGAAAGCATGGTTAAAACCAAATTAATTGCCTTTAAAATAAATTGTGATTTGCGCTTTAAAATCTATTGAAATTCAATCCATTTTTAATAAGACCACAGCAGTGATATGGTTAATGATAATGGACTGGTTGTTGCAATTCGCTTCTTTTTTTTTCCAATGGAAAACTACAATATAAAGAAAGTTTTTTTTTTCTAGCACCCATATGACTGACGTTCAATTTAGTTGAACGATATTCTTACACATAAAAATGAGGCGAAAAAAAAAAATCACAAAAGAAAATGAAAACTTTTTCTATTAAAAAATTGTTACAATTTCTATTTCAAAGTGAATCTTTTTATAAAAAAAAAAAAAGTCTTTTTTAGTTAAAAAAAAATTTTATTGATAAATGAGAAATTAAAAAACGAAATGAAATGAAATGAAATAAAATATGGCTTAAAAAAATGACTTCAGCAATTGCTTATGACCACTTTTGCATGCAGAGGAGTGTATTATTGTGTGTGCATTATAGTCTCCATGTGACCATCATTGGTGGTGAAAGTGTTTTTGCTTTTCTTACAATTTTTTTTCTCATTTGTTTTCTTTGTTTTACTAAAGACTTCTTCATTTATTTATTGGCATTAAACAAGAAAAATAAAAAAAAAAGAAGAAAGAAAAAAAAAAAGGTATAAAAAATAACACATGCATGGAAAAAAGTCCTCCTCATGAATAAAATAAGCCTCGTTAAGTAGTATTTTGTAAATACATATGTCCATACATATTTCCAATGAAATGTTCGTTCACATACATAAATTTGAAGGGAAGTTTTTTTTTTAAAAAAATTATTGCAGAAAGAAATTTTAAAATGCAATGAAATTTCTCTGTGAAGTACAAAACTTTTTTTGTATTTTTTGTCTCATGCTATACAAAAAAAAATATTTTTGTGCTGTCATTCTAAATTCTATACTAAGTATCCCTGGTTCGAATACAGTTCACATACAAAAATTTAAAGGGAAGTTTTTTAAAAAATTATTGCAGAAAGAAATTATGAAATGCAATAAAATTTCTTTTTGAAGTAGAAAACTTTTTTCGTATTTTTTGTGTCATGCTATTTGTGCTGTCATTCTAAATTCTATACTAAGTGTTTCTGTTTCGAATACAGTTCACATACACAAATTTGAAGGAAAGTTTTTTTTAAAAAATTATTGCAGAAAGAAATTTTGAAATGCAATAAAATTTCTCTTTGAAGCACAAAACTTTATTCATATTTTTTGTCTCATGCTATACAAAAAAAAAAAAATATTTTTTTGCTATGATTCTAGATTCTATACTAAGCATCCATGGTTCGAATAAAGTTCACATACATAAATTTGAAAGGAAGTTTTTGTTTTAAATTATTGCAGAAAGAAATTTTAGAACGCATTGAAATTTCTCTTTGAACTACAATTTCTATGTAATTTTTGTATCATGCTATAAAAAAATATTTCTGTGCTGCGATTCTAAATACTAAACGAAGCATCTCTGGTTCGAATAAAGTTTTTTTTTAAATTATTGCAGAAAGAAATTTTTGAAATGCATTGAAATTTCTCTTTGAAGTACAAAATTTGTTGTATTTTTTGTCACATGCTATACAAAAAAGAAAAAAAATATTTGTATGCTCTAAAGAATTATTTTACAAATAAAAATTTTTTTTGTTTGTATTTGTTTTATCTGTTTTAATACAATGCAGCTGCATCAACAGACTTACCGGATAACCATGAAGCATTGGCATTTTATTATAATATTTCCATCTCTCTCTTTCTCAATCTTTGTCTGGCATTCAATTGTGCACAAGAGTTAATATGATGCATGAACGCAAATGATAACAATGCACAGGATCTTCCTTTGCATGATGTTGAACATGAAAATGAAAGTTATGGTGGCAGAAAGTTGAAAAATAAAAATAAAGAAAGAATAATTCATGGATTTATGTATGCAAGTATGCAAGTAAAACAGTCAATTGCCATGTGCTTTAAAACTTTTTGTATAAAGAAAGTCCTTTAGGGTTCATTTTTTTGCTTGCAAGTGAAAATCTTTAATAAAGATTTTGGTTTTGCACTTCTCATCTGTAAAGATATTTATCGCTTGAAAATAGTTTCGGGGCTTTTTTTCTGTAAAAGTGAAATGAAATTGTGAATGTATTGTTAGTGGATTCATACCAACAAAAAAAGGGTGCAAATATTTAATGAAGTTGGAGGGAAGAAATGCTAAAAGTTTGAAATTGAAATCGTTGACTTTAAATTCAAAGAATTTATGCACGTTCATGAAATGCTTATAACGGCTTAACCAGGCGTCTTATAAGGTAAATATTGAAGTTTAAATTTCGTGTAATAAAGACGTAAAATTAAGCCTCTTATGATATTATAAATCTGGTTTATAATATAAGGAAGAAATATAATGTGGGCTATCTATCGGTTTTAATTTGAACAAGCGGTTATTTCGCATCTGGCAATACTACAAAATATAATGTATTATCCCCACGGAAATTAATAAATCGATATACGCTTGAGCAACTTTAGGATTTATTGGGACAAAGAGAAAACGCATAATAATGTCGAAATAGCCAAAAAAAAATCTTTTCGGGTCAAGCTCATTTTCATCTTGGTGGATTTTTTTAACAAGCACTGTTTGGTGCGGTTTGTAGAGCGAAGCCATGATTGGCCCACAGTTCTTTAAAAATGAGAATGGCGCAAGCATCACCATGATAACAAATTTTTTTGTTGCCACTGTTTATGGTATTGCTGTGAACAATGTTTGGTTTCAACAGGATGGTGCCATGTAAAGTTTCTCAAAAAATCTGTCGTTCGGAGTCGACTTTAAACTGTAGGTCCCGCCACTCATGTATAAAATTAACACACACAACATAAGTGGTGTGAGAAGCTAGGCCGTAATCCTGACTGAAGGGTTGTAATGGCCAATTATGTATGTATGTATGTTTTATATGACATCGTTGGACAAATTTCTGTGGGGCGCCGTTGAAAAAAATTGTTATGGCGATAAACCAGAGGCAATTGAACATTTGAAGGCCCACATTCGTAATGCCATTGCCGAGATACGAAACCCATACACGAGAATTGGTCCGATCGAATCCCGAGAACAGCCGCGGCAAGCATACGAATGAAGTCTGATTCATAGTCCAGTAGGTGTTATTAGAAGTGAGGAACCCATGCCGGATATCTCTGACAACGAAATATAAGAAAATATTTCTTTGTCGGCTTCCTCTCAGCAGATTTCTAACAAAAATTCTGAGAGTAAATAGAAGTTACCATGAAAAGTATCTCAAAAAATCTGTTGTTCGGAATTGACATTAAACTGTAGTTGCCTCCACTCATGTATAAAAATAACATACACAAAATATGTAAGTGGTCTGAGAAACTAGATCGCAATACTGGCAACAGGGTTGTAATAACCAATTATGTATGTGTGGACTGGCTGACAATTCATTGAGCGACCTGAATGGAAATTACCTGCAAACTACGCAAATATGCACAAATGATTTAATAAAACTCTTTTATTTCTTGATTGTACAAGGCTTGGAGTGCTGAACACTAAGGTTTGGACTGCTGAACACTAATATTTACTACCTCCAAGGGATCCGGACTGCTTACATCTACAGATTGATTGCTAGGCTATAAAATATCCAAAATGGGTTGGAATGTTGTATCGAGTGGTCAACCAATTTGCAGGTCTACCGATAGACAGAAGATTCCAGGCATTATAAATTTTGAAACTCTCAAAAACATTTCTAGAGATTGGCTTCAAGTTGAGACTTTTAGTGAATTTGCCATCTAATCATTTGCCTACGATCATATCGCCATTGCAGCACTCACCGAAAGTATAAGTGAGTGAACGGACGTGTTAATTTGTAAAGTTTAAATATAGGCTTCAAATATGGGGAACTCATATAACAAAAATTTGAAGAGGGCAAAACGAAATTTTTCGCATGATTACAGCGATACCGTAGTATCGACTGTCCCATTTAATTGTACATACTCTAACAAGGCAAGCCTCAATAACTGCATTGAGTTTTGTGTTGACAAGCATTTAGCATTCACGCTGAAGTGACATCCTAAATAACAATGTCTTGTAATTTTAACATGAGGAATTTAAAATTCAATAGAATTGCGACAAGGAAGCTTGTTTTTATGGCGGAAATAAATTTATTTCCATTGTAATAACATTCAGTCATTCAATTCACCTTACAACGTAGCCATAACCAAATATTTAAAAAAAAAAATTTTTATAAAATTTTTCTTTAAAACGAACTTTGCTCTTTTTAACTTTAGCGGTTAGTGGTGGTAATAATAAAAAGGAGACCTCTATTGCACGAAGTATTATAATAAATTACCACTTGAAGTTCTAAAGTACAATTAACAGCCTCTTAAACCGTAAAAACTGTTCGTTGAATTGCAAAAAAAAGCACCTTTTTTGGTTTTTCATTCTTTCAGGATTTTATGGACAAAAAAATGAAAAAAGTCAACATTTTATTTATCAGGAGAACAAAAAAAAAATGATAGCCGGAATAAAACTTCCACATTTAAAGACTATAAAAGTTAGAATTGAATAAACGACAAGAGCAATGAAAAAACAATCTTTAAAAGAATGAAATCATAACTGTATGTGTACACCAGAGACCAGTAATGAATCGTGTTTTCGCTACTCATAAGTACTCATGAAATTTTGAGTGTGAATGAGTCAACAGTATTGAAGTTTAACTTACTACTTATAAATTTTATAAGTACAAGTTGCAATGAGTATGAGTACAACCTTGACATCGAACTCATTACCATTCGACGTATGTTTGAATCATACGCCTACTCATTCCGATTCATAAACTTAGGAAAATACTTATAATACTCATAAATGATTCGAGTGATTCGAAGCATTCTTCAAAACTTACAGCAGGGATTACCATTTCATAGCATAATTGTGCAGAGTGAATTCACACACATTGCTTATGCTCTTTCATTTAGTCGGCGATCAGACCGCGCCGAGTGCAAATGTTGGCGGATGCTATGACATTTTTTTTCTGGTTTAAACTCAAAAAATATTTCAAGTTGTAAATGTTTTTATTAAAATCCAATGTCCTATATGTTCTTAAACAGGGATTACCATTTCATAGCATAATTGTGCTGAGTGAAATCACACACATTGCTTATGCTCTCTCATTTAGTCGCCGATCAGACCGCGGCGAGGAAACGTGAGCGGATGCTATGACATTTTTTTCAGGTTTACACTCAAAAAATATTTAAGTTGTAAAATATATTAAAAATGCTTTTATTAAAATCCAATGTTTTATATGTTTTTAAATGACATTTTAAGACATTTAAATGATAAGGAAAGGGAACAGCTTTTTGTAGACATAAAGCATTTTTTTTTTGGAAAAATTGAAACGTTTTTTATTATTAAGTGAGGAAATTTATGAACAAAGTAGTTCCCACCAAATATCTAAAAAAAACATTCCCTAATTTTCGAGTTAAAGATGTATAACTTTAGCATGTTGATGAAAGGAAAACCAAATTAGCGTAAATTACTAACACTTTTCTTTGACAGTAAATGAATAAAATCACTCCCAAATTTATTTTCACTCACTTACTCACTAATACACAACCAAAAAAATTTTGGTAACCCCTGTTCTTAAATGACATGGTTATTGTTGCATTTACAACAAATGAAAAAAGACACACAAGCAAAAAACACAGAGCCAACACACAACCTTCTAGTGAGTATTGTAGTGTTCGTATGCGATTCATATTTATTTTGTGATTCTGGTTACCAGAAAATATTATTATTAAATATTTTTTGAGTGTAAACCTGAAAAAAAATGTCATAGCATCCGCTCACGTGTTCACTCGCCGTGGTCTGATCGGCGACTAAATGAGAGAGCATAAGCAATGTGTGTGATTTCACTCAGCACAATTGTGCTATGAAATGGTAATCCCTGTTCTGGTATATGTTGAGTCATGGAGAGTCGAAATCAAAAAACATCATGCGTAGTGTTAAGTATGAGTATGATGAGTACTTCAAACTTTGAATATGAGTAGTATGAGTATGATGTTAAAATAAGTATGAATGCGTACAAATATCAGAAATTATGAGTATGATTCGAATCTACTCATCTTTTTGAATACGCATTGCTGAACGGTGTGAGTTGAACTTTTAAAATAATTTCAGATTGAGCACTTGAATACTTAAATTCTTGAATTTTAAATTTTTTCTTTTCCTTTCTGCCGTTCTGTTGTACAAATGAAGCTTTAATTTCGATGGCAACTTAAATGAAATACAAAGTTCTTAAATATTCACCTCCGGATTGGTTGGAGTAGTCGATGATCCCTTAGGGGTAGATTTCGACCAAATTTTTGTACTTTTCGGTAGGTTTTCTGGGCGATACCTACATAAAGGCTTTTCGCATAGACAGGATATTTGTCAAGTTGAAAGGCAATTAACTTAGTGGCCAAGGTGGCCATCACAAAAACGTGATTTCAACTTCTTATGCAATAAAAAACAAAAGTCGGTCAAGTCGTGCGTCTAGTGATACCACCAGCCGTCCAATTTATTGCCCTCAATTACAGGCTAAAAAAGGGCTACGGTTAGGTTAGGTTCGGCGACGAACACCCTCGAAGGAAATGGTACCACATAGGCCAGTACTGAGGCTCATTGTAAAGCCACAATTAATTGTATCCAAGGGTCAACCATTCATTTTTTTTTTTTTTTTGCCAAAACTCTGCATTTGTTTCTCTGAACAAATATTTCTACCGAATTTGACTTCCTCATTTAAAAAAGTTTGTTCAATGCTCCATAAAAATATAAACGAAAGAAATGTGAATAAACTTTTCCAATAAAATGTTTTTATTATCTTATTTAACGAACATTTATTTGATGTGTTTTCTTTTACTATTTAAATGGAAAAAGAAAATCATTTTAGTCCTCATTTAAATCAATTGACCAAAAAAACAAAACAAAAATTTTTTTCTATGCAAGAATTCTAACATAATTTAAGAATTTCTGAAAGAGTACTTTACCTTCACTGGTAATAAACTAGGGAAACACAAAAGGAATTTGATCGGTCATGCCCTTATGTATATAGACAGGACTTCACAGCAGGAACTTCTGCACTTCGAAAGTTGATGATGTTGAAGCTACATCTGATGTAGATGTTATCCATAAGGTCTCTTTAACCAAATCACAAAGGAATGAGTGAGCTCTGACGCAATTAAATTTCATTAAAAAATCATCTTCAGCGATAAGGGCCATTTCTGGTTAAATGGGTATGTTTTTTTATAGTTATGGGAGCTAAAGGCTGGGAATATTCAAACGACATTGGTAGCTCGGGCTACGCAATGTGCACGATTCGCCACAATACTTACTGGCTAAATGCATACGTACTAAACCCAACCTAGTTCGTCACACTTCCATTAAGTCGCCCCCCCCCCGAGCCACAATCAAATATTACATCGGGTGAGGTAAAGATTCAGCGAGTGCTGCTATCCATTTATGCTGTTCTTACTCTCTCTTTTATTCTTTGTTTTATTAGAACTTCCTTAGCGTTCCGGTTTTCGAATGATGCTAGCATCAAGATAAGCACATTGTCAGGAGTGATGGACACGCTTCATCTACGTCGTACCTATACTTGTAGAGGTATAATCCATAGCATCCGTGGTCCGTCAAGAACTGTGTAAAGTAAAAGTTTACCTGGTCGTGTTTCTTTCTAGTCCATTTTACTATATTTGGTATTAACCGCTAAGTTCATTTTGCCTTTCTGGAAAAAGTCTAATCATGCTGCCACCTTTTCATTGCATCATCACATATCCGATTAGCGTGCACTAGCCCCGTTCTCCTACTTGTTAAATGTTTTCTTCTCCCTGTAGGCTGCATGCACACCTATCCTATATGTCTTTTTGTCCATGGCCTTGGCACATATAGAGACTGTATATAAAGCAATGGATCTAACCACTGTCATCAGCAATTGCCTCTTCTCCTTTATCGGACCTCCCAAGTTAGGCATTATCCGCGCGACTACACACTTCCTACTAATATACGTCAGGTGCTCCTTGAATGTGAGACTGTTGTCAATTATAACTACCAAGTACTTGATTGACTGCTTTGATGTTATCCTATGTTATCCGACCGTTATGGTGAGGAATTCTATTTTCTTCCTACTGCTTACCAATACGACATCCCTTTTCTGATTAGCAAGTTTCACATCTTTACTTGTGATCCAGCTTCCAACTCTGCTAACTGCTGTACTGCACATTCGTTCCAATTCATCAAGATGTTTACCCTTTACCACGAGGGCAATATCGTGCACAAATCCAAATATCTGTGCGCCCGTAGGAAGCCTAAGCATCAGTATACAACCTAATACACGACGTTCTATAGTAATGGGCGCAGCACCGAACCCTGTGGTACCACTGCTGTTACAGCGTAAGACTTTCTCTCTTCGTTCGTGTCATACATAAGCACTTTATCCTTAAAGTAGTCCATTATGAGGTCCATCAAATAACCAGGTACGTTCCTCTCATAGAGTGCAGCCAGGGTGGCTTCCAAATCTGCAGGATTTAAAGCGTTTTTGACATCAAGCGTGATGATAGCGCAATACTTCTTATCACCCTCCAGCCAGCGGACATGAAGTGTTTAATTTTTATATAGAAAACCATACTGTAATGTACATGATGTCAAAAATTTTGGCGTAAATTTCATAAAAGTGGTAATAAATTGTAATCATATAAAGTAGTTTAATTAAAATAAATTAAAATAAATCAAAATATTAAGGGCCATTATTACAACCTTCCATAAAAGTTGGGTTTAGTTAAAGGCAGCTTTAGCTAAAGGGAACTGTAAAGTTAACTTTAACTTGTTTTCATTATTACAACTTACAGATAAAATTAAGTTAACTTTTTCAAAAATATGGCCATGCCGATGCAATATTGATAATTTTAGCCACTTTAAAAAAGTTCTTTAAAAACGCAATGGCAACGACTTGCTTACATACATACATACATAATTGGCCATTACAACCCTTCAGTCAGGATTACGGCCTAGCTTCTCACACCACTTATGTTGTGTGTGTTAATTTTATACATGAGTGGCGGGACCTACAGTTTAAAGTCGACTCCGAACGACAGATTTTTGAGAAACTTTTCATGGCAATTTTATTTATTCTCACAGTTTTTTCCAGAAATCTGCTGAGAGGAAGTCGCCGAAGAATTATTTTTTTTTTTCATATTTCGTTTTTGATGTCTGACCGGGGATTCGAACCCTGGCCTTTCGTCTAATAAGCCAACACACTACCTACTAGACTACACACTACCAACTTGCATATCGAAAATAATGTATATAACATGACAAGTTTAAAGATAAAGTGAACTTTAAATGTTAAAGATAGGATGATCTTCCCTTTAGCTTAACGCTCACTTCTATCTTATTGGGTACTCCTAATAATGAAAAACCATTTATCTGGCCGTTAAAATCCTCCCTTTAGATAACAGCAAGGTGTAATAATAGTCCTAAAATTCTTTAACAAAATCTATCAATAATCGTGATAGATAAGCTAGAATTATGAAGTTCTTTTCAGGCTCGATCGATCTACGGTTAAATCGGATGTACACCTTTGCATATCTTAATGTGGCATAAAATTAATTTTAATAAACGTATAAATGCATAAATAATCAGAGTCCCTTGGCAATCATGAATTGAAAATGATTTACAATAAATAACAAAAACAATAACAGAGATCACTAATGTTTAAGTTATTTTCTTATACTTTTGAATGCTTGTGTAAATAAATACGCAAATAAATGTTGTTTGGTTACATGAAATGAAAATATTATTATTAACAATAATAATAATAAAAAGAACAGTTTATGATTGACCCACGTTCAAAAGTTAAAAGATTAAAGAGTTCCCTTGGCATTAAAGCCAACCAAAAGGTAATCCTCTTCAATATTTAATGCCTTAAGTTAGGCAAAATATTTGTTCACTCAAATGCTTTTTAACATAAACGACTCTTTTAATACCTAATGCTTAACATTGCTTTGTATTAGAGTTACCAGCGTTACTGAAATAAATATGTTTGTAATCATTACTACAGATTAACATTGACTTCACTAGGTCTCATTCCACGACACATGCATTAGTTGCTCCTATTCTTTCCAGTACTAATGTTAAACATTTAAAAGAAAAGAAAAGAAAAATTTGTACACTGACGTTTAAGTTGTCAAAAGTTGCTTGTGGGATAAAACGAGCAACAAAGAAACCCGACTACAGGTTAGGTTAAGTTATGTTAGCGGTTAGCCGTACGCAAGCAGGTTCACTCCTTGGCACATTGTATAGCCCAGTGTGAGGTAAAACCCTTTGCCATGATCTGTTCGTAGTGGTTGGAAACTACTAGAGCTTCGGATAAAACCGGCCAGTACCCTAAATGGCACCCACGCCAACATGCCCAGATTTTCAAATGTTCTGTCAACCGAAAACCGATTATATTTACTCTGAAGTGCAGAGATTTCGTTTCCTCCATATTATGGCGGCTTATGCAGTAGTTCTGGTGGAGTAGAACGAGCTTGTCAGTGAAACTATCGACAGCGCAGTGTCGTGTTAGAATTCATATTACAAAGCGAACCGTTATCTTGTCGAACTCAAATAGTTCTTTGGTTTTCATCTTGTCCACGGCTAGACACAGCATCAATGAAATTCAGCAATCAGATAAGTTGGGTCACCTTCCATTTTTAATTTGGGAAAAATATTATTGTAGAGGCGCATATCGTTTCATTTTTAGACATCTTCGATCCTTTTCGTTTCCCTCTATGGCACAGTAGCCCGGAATAGAGTAAAAGCGCAGGGTCGACCGCAACACTATAAAAAACTTGTTAATTGATAAGGCTAATGGAACAAGCCAATAAAAATTGGCTATTAAGATAGGGAGGAGACTTTAGCTTTGAATGCCGTGGGATAAGCCATCGTGGCGGTAATCACGTAAAACCCTAGACTAATGTAAAAACTACTTTTCTTTTCGATTAGATTTCTGTTTTGTGTTAGTCCTTCAGTCAGGATTACGACCTAGTTTCTCACATCACTTAGGTTGTATTTGCTAAGTTTATAAACGGCTGACGGGACCTTGAGTTTAAAGTCTGTTTTGTGTTATCATTTTAAAATAAAATTAAAAAAAAAACACTTCAACTTAACCAGCCTCTACGGTAGGCTAACTTTTTCGGATTTTCTAAATTTGTTTTAATAGCTCGAATCTTAAATAATTATTACAAGAAATCAAAAAACTTTGTTTTTGAAATGATTTCACTGATGTTCTCAAACATGAAAGAAAACTTAATTGACACCTTGTCACACTTTCAAATGCCACCTAAAAATTTTATAGGTTTTCCCAAACCAATTTAAATTAAATTAAAAAAAAAAAAACAAAAACAAAAAAACAAAAATTAACTTAATAAACTTAAAGAGACATGTTCAGGTATTTGTGTTAAATAATTACACATTGTGAGCGGGTAATTTTCGGTAATTTCCTTTTTTAGATGAGACGACCATTTATTTTAAATATTAAACGCTTTACAAATAGTCAACTACACATGACTTAGAAATGTTGCTTGCTTTTCTTGTTAACACTTTTTTTTTATTATGAACAGAAAATAGATCTGCTAAGGGAAAAATATTGAATGAACAGAGAAAAGAGTGCATTTGTCTAGTGGTGGGAAATGATTCGACAAAAAAAAAAAAAAAAGTTGCAAAATCTTATGTAAGACATGCAAAAATATATCTTCGCTTTTAAGAAATTATTAAATAATAGTGACCGAAAGACAACAAACTTACCGCCAAAAAAAAAAAAAAAAAAAAAAAAAAAAAAAAAAAAACTTGTGCACTGACCATGGCAATGGGGCAACATGGTATATGGCATGGTACAGACCAAAAACCCAATTTGCTTTACTAGCCTAAGACTTTCAATGAGGGCAACTGCCTTACATTTGTTTTGATAATGTTTTTCATTTTTTGTTTCTCTTCTTTTTGTATTATTTTTTTTTATTAATGTGTCTGTTGTTGCCATTTTTCTCGTGCAAATTACGCACTCTAATGGGTTTTTGGTCAAAAAGCCACCCACACAAACACACACACACACACACATACACATACTTAATAACACTTCATTTCTATTTGCCTGTGTTAGTTTGCTTCTTTTTTTTCTTTTTTCATTTCATTTTACCGGTAATGATGTAAACTTTTAAGCCATTATTTCACTTCAGTTAATATGCCTTTATGTTAACATTATTACCTTTGCGCCATTCTTTACCAGCCACAACTATAAATTCGTAGATTTTCATTGGAAACTGTTTCAGTTGTTTTTAATATTTCATCTCGTTTGGTGTGAAAACAAAAGTTTTTTTTTAACGCCGTTAAAATGTTGTGCAGTTTTCAATGTGTTTACGCGGTTTTCGTTTTATTACAAATATTTGACACTATTTTGGCCATAACCACCGATAGTGATGGCAATAGTATTCATGAATTTCAATATTGTCTACGGAAATCTGCTGGTCCCAGTTTAAGGGAATGTGCTGGTCGTACGGCCATTAGTTTTTTACAACGTTTCGATGAGAAGGATAATTTTACATTTGCCGAGAATGTAGTGGCGACACGCGATGACAGTGTGACATCGCGTTCATTGGTGAATTTTTTGGATACCGATCCAGTGGATTTTAGGTGAGATAAAGGAATAGAAGGAAGGCATCATAGCATAGTTTATAAAGAAATTTTATTTTTCTAATGTGAAGAGAGAAAAAATGTTTGTAATACCTTGATAATGAAATCGTATTTATATCCACAATTTAATACTTATTCAAGAGCAACTGATGCAACAAGATGCCTAAATACATAATTAGTCAATACAAGCTTTCAGCCAGAATCACGATTTAGTTTCTCGCACCACTTATGCTGTGTGTGGTAATTTTGTATGTCAGTGGCGAGCCCTATAGTTTAAAGTCGTCTCCAAACGACAGATTTTTAAAGAAACTTTTATGGAAATTTTATTTTCTAACAGAAACCTGCTGAGTGGAGAAGTCGCAGAAAAAATATTTTTTTCATATTTCTGAATGACAAATTAGGTTCGTATGTATATATGGACATCAGCTCCATGCTGATCTGTTGATCACTACATAGATTAGAAGGAAAATGGTTCAAATTAAAATCAAAAATAAGATGGCATTAGGACCAATATTTACGACGTTTTTATAAAACTTACTCTACAAACAAAACACATACATAATTGGCCATTACAACCCTTCTGTCAGCATTGCGCCTAACTTCTCACATTACTTATGTTGTGTGTGTTAATTTTATACATGAGTGGCGGTACCTACAGTTTGAAGTCCACTCCGAACGACAGATTTTTTTTTTGAGAAACTTTTCATTGCAGTGTTTATTTATTCTCAGAGTGTTTGATAGAAATCTGCTGAGAGGATGTCGCCGAGGAAAATATTTCGTCTAATAAGCAAACACACTACCTACTAGACTACGGCGACTTTCTAAACTCTACACTCTCTCTCACTCTCTATTTCGCATACTAAAATCACATTAAAGTGTTTTTATTGTACATTGAGCCGGGTTTACAACAGAAAGACCATAGAGGACCCCATACGTTTGGATTTATGTTCCAGACTAGTGAGAATCTTGTGTTTGCACGATCGAAAATCTGCTTGATTTGTATTCCTTGAATTAATTCTTTAAAAGTGAACCTGACATTAGTGTCAAGGTCTATATATGACCTGTCAATAGAGAATTTCGTCCATATCTGCCAAATTAGTTGTCAATCTGTTTCAATCCCAAATCAACGTCTTCTCGATAACAATAATAAAATTGTTCTATCAAAATAGGCAGTTGACAACTGACACCAGTTTTCATGAAAAAGCATTTCCAGCGATGATAATTCTTTTATCCTGAATCGAAAAATAAGGACACTAACAATATGTGGTTTCAGCAGGACACAGCTAAAGCTATGAAAAATTTACATTTCGAGTGCCACTTCGAAAAAAAGTGTATGAGAATACATCATAAAAGCCGTGACGGACATTACTATAGACATTAAAGCTCTTTCAAACGATTACAAAATTCATATAGTATCTCTCACAGTCGATAAATCGATTGCAAAATACAATGGCACAATGACAAAGTTGCACTGTATTGTTAGAACAAGTATTATTAACGTTTAGCTGATCAATTTATGGTAACAAAACCGGGGTTCACCGGAACCACAAGGCCTTTCTTATTTACACAGAACTAAAGACCAATGATACGGACAGTGTGTAAACCGCGAAACACACTCCAATTTGAATGAATGCAATATAAGTCATCGTAGTCTAGTTGGTTGGGTGTTAGCTTATTAGACGTGAGCCCAGGGTTTAAAATTCCGGGCCAGACACATCCAAAACACGAAATATGAAGAAAATATCTCTTCGACGACTTTCTCTTAATAGATTTCTGCCAGAAACTCTAAGAGCAAATAAAAGTAGCAAAATGACCATAAAAATCTGTCATTGGGAATCGACTTTATAGCATTGAGACAGCGACACACAGCGACTTTGTAAAGAACCCTTTGAGGTAAAGAAATCGCAATTTTCCCAACGGCAGCATCGGGGAACAAGCAAATTCTCATGTTAGAATAAAAACAAATGATTCTCTAACAACTTAAATTTTTACCTTCGTAATGCTAAAATCAAATGTGAAAACTGTTTAGAGACAAGAGTAACTAACTTGGTGTCTCCCACAGTAATTCATATACAGTGTGAGCTTGATTGTCGCCACTTGAAAAAATGTTGACTATTACCAAGAAGTTTCAATAACTGACCAATGTTTTTGACTTTCTCATGTAGGCGTAGTACATAATAATCTACGCCTCTTTGTTAAGAGCACATGCATAAAATTCTGGTCCAATACTCAGAGACTGAATCAGTGTGGAACCAATTCTGAAGTATATTTAACATAGAAAATGATGTCGTATTGCCTACACCATTTGGAAGATCAATATTACCAACATGGTGGCACAAGAGTGGAATCCATGCGCAAGAAGCCATTGTACATTAGAAAAGAATCTCTAAGAGCTCAGACCTGACGAGATCATATGTGAGAAGACAGGAAAATATGAACAGTTAGCCAAGATGGAGATACTTTGAGGACACCATATTTATTTCAGTCGTCGCCGTAGTCTAGTAGATAGTGTGTTGGTTTATTAGACATGAGGACTCGATTTAAACCTCAAGTCAAACATATTGCTTCAACGACTATCTCTCAACAGAGTTCTGGCAAAAACTCTCGAGAGTAAATAAAATATTGCCATGAAAAGTTTCTTAAAAATTTATAAACTCTGGCCACCATTTATTTATAAAATTAAAACTCTCAGCACAAGTGGTGTAAAAGCTGAGTTGTAATCCTGACTGAAGGATTGTTATGACACAACAACACAATCTTAGGCGAATTAACAGCAATTGACAGAAGACTTCAATGCAAAGGAAAACAATCGAATTGAATTTACTTTAAAGCAGACAAAATGTAGACAAAAATTTTATAAAATTGAAGGCAATTAGATTTAAATTTTTCTTCTTTATATTTTCAGAGGCATATTGGAGAATGCCGGTGCTGTAATTAGTCAACGGGCTTTAGAATTCCATATGGATGGCATATATCCAGGACTAATGTTCAAAATTGGTCCTTCGGCTGAAGCAAATAGTGTTGCACAATTCGTTTTAGATCCAACAGTGGATGAAAGAAATTTCAATTACGAAGAAGCATCCACAGGTAAGCTTTTAATATGATCTGAGCTTAAAACATAAAGCAAAGCTTTAAACCATGTTATTTTTTTCTCTTGCAGCTCGTATTTTAACCAAACAGTATATCTTACCATTTTTACTTGGCTTAAAATTTAACTTGGTAGCACTGGTGCCCATACTTTTCACAGTCATATGCTTGCTGCTAAAGAAATCACTTTTCATAGCGAAATTAGTCGTTTACATCAGCAGTATTTTAGGCGTTGGTGGTATTGCCGGAGTATTAGGTTCATTTGGTGGTTTCTTTGGCGGACCAGACTATATACCACATGGTCATCCACATGGTCATGGCCATGCTGGTGCTCATTTTGGTGCTGGTGCTGGTTTAGGCTTATTTCCGGGTAAAAATACTGTTTTTAGTCAATATGATCAGGATGAATTGCAACATAATTCACCATATAAGAGGCAAGATCGTAAAGTGGTTTTTGAAAAGACTAGAGAATATAGTGGACGCATAAATGTTGCCACCAACAAACATAATGGACGTTCTGCAGCAACAGCAACAGCAACAACTATGGCTACACCCGTTAATGATCGTTTCTATGACTATGAGAAACAGGTTTTAATGCAGGATCGTAGTGGCAAACTACGTCATAGCAGCAGCAAATTAGGGCCATCTGCTTATGATGGCGAGGAAGAAGAAGTGGCTGGCATTATAAGTGTTGCACCCAGTCACCATTTTAAGACAGTGACAACAACGGGTTTGGAAGTGATTAAGTAAGAGTGTAGTCGGGGCATAAAGATTTTAATTTTTAAGAGAAAACATTTTATTCTGCTGTAGAGTATGTTAAAGTATTGCAACGTAGTTTAATTTTGTTAATAAAGTTAGGATTATAAGACAAAAAATTTATAAAGAATGCTTTCTTTATAATGAAATATTTCAAATAGAGGCTGTAGATAGGCCAGACACTGCAGTGTTTTCCGAGCAAAGGCCATGAGCGATTTTGAAGGCGGCGTAATGCCTGTTGAGTGGTAAGATTTTTCCTGGAAATCTTCCCTAATCCCTAACGAATGTAATTTCAATGTATGTCCTTGTCTATGAATGCCTAGGTTTTCTTCGAGAGATTTCGGATCATTCAAAGGTAACACTTTTATGTTTTTGTGATACAAGAATATCGTTGGAAAATAGATTACTGATGAGCTGTCTAGGGCCGAAAGAAAACTAGCAATTTCCCATGTTTAGAGCATGCTTCGGTTTATTTATTACGAGGAGGCTCAATCCTGTTGGCAATATTACCAAACTTTGCTGGACACGTATGGACAAAAAAGCGGGAGGACTTACTTCTGTCTTTAAATCGCATGGCCATCCATCAGTTAATGGCAATCCTTAAGGGCTAGTGCTCTTTTGGTAGGCATGCTGAAACACTCAATATTGCAACTAATGATTTCTGCAGAAGCTGTGGGTCTGAGGTTGTGGAAGATCCTGTCTCATGTGTCAGTGCCCTGGTCTGGTCATAAGGAAGATGGAGGTTTCTGACCTCTCACTGACTGAGCCCTGTAATATAAGGACAGCATCAAAAGCAAGATTTATTTTGGACCTGGGATGGTTTTCCCTATGGAATGGTTGGCCTTCGGGGTAGAATAAAATGTGGCATCAAAATAAGCCTAAATGCAGGCCTTAGTATGACCTGCTCCTTTCGAGAGGGTCTGCCACCTAACCTAACCTACGCCAGTGATTTTTGAGTCAGCTTCTTTGAGAGAAAAAAAATTAACAGCCAGGTTTAAGACTGTTTCCAGAATCTACTTCCTGAAAAACTACGATTTTTTCTTGTATTTCTGCCCACCAATATAGCGCGAAATTCATTGTCTTTAATTTCGCTTCTTTTTTTTTTTTGCAGGATTTCTTAACTTTCTTTTAATATTAACGTGCTTTGTTATGTTAACCTGCAACGATCTAACAAGTTAATCTCCTTTGATTTGGTGTAACAATATAATTTCCAGTTGATACAAAGCAAAGTTAATAAAATTTTGTAACATTATTAAAGCCTAAAACCAATAGACGACCTGAAGCGTTTTGGGAAAAGGCCAGACAAATTTCTTTGACAGCCTTAAAATTGTTTACCCATAAAAACGCAGATTGAGTTCAGCATAATCACAATCAGAAATTTTTCATTTAATCTTACAATCTTAAGATGAAAGTGAAAATCATAATTTTTTTCTTGGGATTTTTTTTTTTGTTGGTTGAATTAAGGTAAAAAAGAAAAAGGAAAATAAAGGTAACAACAGACAATAGATGGGGCATAATTATAAGACAACCATTTTCAAGGTTCAATAAACTACCCTAATTTAACTGTTTGTTTTCATTTAACTTTAACAACAAAAAAAAGAGAAAAAAGGTACACAGTTTTCTTTGTGCCTTCTTTTCTTTTCTTTGCTTTGCTTTTCTTCTCTTTTTAACATAGCAAAATAGAATTAAATCATGGCACTTTATTACACAGATGGCTTAGCCCAAAAAAAAAAAAATTAAAAAACAGAAAATATTTGAAAAAGGTTGCAAAGAGGAAGAAAAAGAAAAAGAAAGCTAAACATAAAGAAAAACAAAATTAGTCTAATATTTCTAAATATGTATACCAGTAAACCATAAAATTATTGACATT
>QOCX01000097.1:442989-458165 GCA_005959815.1 Sarcophaga bullata
TCCGATTACGAGACAACTCAACTGGATTTCGTTTGTCATTCACAATCATGTAAAAAGTCAAACCAAAAGACTTATAGGCAGACGTTGGCACAAAGAGAACATGATAAAAATATGAGTGTTTTGTAAGAGCCATGTGTATAAGCCAGAGGAAAATTGTTAGTAATATTTTCAAGTGTAACCTAATAATATGTATTAGGTGTAGTGAAAAATATAGAAAAAATGTATAGCGCTAAATCCCTAAAGACTGGGTATTTACCTTAACAAATATTCCTCCAAAAATGGAGATCATTTCTCATTCTTATCTCATTAGAAAATAGTGAATCTTACTGTAATAGTTTTTTCTGGTGTATATTGAAAGCTGAAAAAACCCAACATAAACCTTTTTCTTTAGAAGCTGCAAAGGCAACTGAATGCAATTTTACGCTCTCTTTAACGAGCATTGTTAATGTTCCTGTCCTATGTGTGTAAAAAGCCGAAGATGTTGAACCGCTGGTGGCTATTGGTGCCGACGACTGCTGACTTAATTTTGAAAAAAGTTTAATGGATTGCGGTAGTGTAGTAGGTAGTGAGGCCAGGGTCAAACCTTAGGTCAGACATCTCCAACAAAACTAAAGATGAAAAAATATATTTTCAGCACCTTCTCTCGACAGATTTCTGCTGAAAACTCCGAGAGTGAAATAAAATGGCCATGATAAGTTTCTAAAAAAATCCTCTCCTTCAGACTTGACTTTAAACTGTTGCTCCCGCCACTCGTATATAAAATAGGCACATACAGCCTAGATCGTAATCCTGACTGATTAGTTGTAATCACCAATTATGCATGAATCTATATGGATTAAGGCAGAAGGTCTATTATTGTAGGTACCTACAAATGACAACTTGTAGAAATAAAATTCTTTGGCAACTAAAAATGTTTTAAATGCCAGTTGGCAATGCAAGCCATTTAAACTAGAATGAAACATTTCATCTCTTCAAATGGCTTCTACTTACGTATTGGGTCTACCAATAGTGACTTCCGAAAATGGACACGATACATGAAGCACCACATTGACGAATTTTAGAACGACGTTTGCCAGACCATCTTTTACAAAAGTGAATTTATCAACTACTTTTGACTTGTATTGGATGATCAGGCCTCCAACGTCATATAGTTCAACAGGAGAGCACACAGCTTCTGCTACTTTGAATATTCTGTACGAACAATAATGAGGGAATGGTCATCTCTTGTGGATCAGATGTGAAGTGTAGACCGAGATTGTGCGAATAGATACCAGACTTATGGAAAATTGAAATTTCGGAAGAGTTCCACCAGAGAAACTTTGGCGGACATTCCACACACACTGGAGTGGGAACTACTTTACGTATTGGATATGATATTGAAGTCGCTGTGGTCTACTAGTAAGTGTAGGCTTATTAGAAGAAAGAGCGTGATTCAAGACCTGGCTCACATATCTCGAACAATGAAAAAAATTAATTCTTTTCGGCCCTTACTCTCAGCAGTCTTGTGGCGAAGCTCAGAGAGTACATAAATTGCCATGAAAAGTGTTTCAAAAATCCGTCATTCGAAGGCGAATCGTGCATAAAATTAACACGCACAACAGGAGTGGTGTAAGAATTAAGTAAGTAAGTCATAAACCCTCGAGGAGCCGTTTTCATTCTTGTTAAGATCAAGCATCCTTGGAAGAAGCTAGGTCGTAAACCTAACAGAAAATATCAGAAAAGGTATTAATATGTGACCGGCATTAGGCAAAACTATCCCAAAATAACGATTGATTTGTAAACGAACTCTTTCGAACACCGAGTATATATGGGCCATAAGATAATTCCATTGAACAGACTCTTAGCAGAGTACTTGGTATGAATGTAGTAGTCAAACAAACTAATTCAGCAAACAATTGTCACAAAAATGCTTACTGGGTATAATAATTGTTTCGATTTAAAACAACATTTAAAATGTCTTGTAAAGCTTTGACAATCGACTTAATTACTCTGTATTGAAATGGTTTCGGGAATAAAGTGAAAATGAAAAGTTTTTCTATCTTTTTTTTGTTTGCCTGTAATTAAAGCATTTAAAATTTTCTAATTCTTTTCGGGAAATGATGCCCGTTTGCATATAAATTATGGTTGACAAGCAAACGATTGTTTTAGTTTTATTTTATTGTTAATAAAGCGTAGAAGTCAATATAAGAAGGAATATAAGAAAAAAAAAATTTCAATTTCCTACAAAAAAACGGATTACTTGGCAACAAAAGAAAAAAAGGACATAAGTGAACGCAAAAAAAGGAAGATAAAAACAAAGGAAAATAAAATGTTTAAAACAATTAATTTCCTTATGATGATTTTAGCATTAAAATGTAACGTTAGTGAGGCCATAATAGGTAAAACAGAAAATGTGCTGAGCGCACATCAAATGGGACAAACAATAGCCTTGTGCTTTAGTCAAAATCTTATTAGAAATTGTCTTGAAAAGAAAATATTCGAGGCAATCGATAAAGCCATTGCGAACAATGAAACTTGGCAATTCAGTGATTATTTGGTTGTAGAAAAAATCGCTTCACCAAATACGTTTCAAAATGTGTCCAGTGGACAAGAACGTTCTCTGAGTGATAAGTTAGCCGATAAATTATTACAATTGGCCCAAACACGTGCCATTAAACTACAATTATCTCCCATGTTTATGAGAACCTTACAAAAGCGTAGCTTATCACCGGCTCTAGATGACTTTACAAACATCAGGGATGACAATGATGTTGACGGAGGTGGAGAGGAACAATTGTCACAGGAAGAAGGTACGCAACAACGTAAATTGAATGGTCTTGTAGATGATAAAATTGCATTAATAAAATCAAGTCGAAAAAAACCTTTTAAAAAACAAAAACCCCCTTATTCTTCCCCTCTTGATTTTGTAATATCATCGCTGCCAAACTCTTATCCCTTCGATAATAATCATAATCATAAAAATAAATACAAACATAAACATAAACAAAAACAAAAACATAAACACAAACATAAAAACAAATACAAAAACAAATATAAAAATAAAAATAAACACAAAAATAAAAATAAAAAATTTAAAAATAAAATCTTTTACTCGTTGTTCAATATCAAAACACATAAAGGTCGCAAGAAAAAGGATAAAGATAAGAACATGGCAATGATAGGCGGCATGGCTATGATAGCAATGGTTGCACAAATGTTCCTGGGCAAAGTGATACTAATAGCTGGTGCGGCATTTGTTATGGCAAAAATTGCTCTCTTAATCTCTGTACTGGTGAGTAGCATTCAAATGTTTATGAAATTTAAATATTTAAACAACTATACATACGATACATATTTATTTTTCACTCATTCAATTTAAGAGATTGTTTAGCTCAGGTTGCTACGTTTAACATTTTGTTAAAGTCTTCCAAAAATTCTAATAAGGCTTCAATTTCATACAATAAAATCTACTCTGGCTACGATATAAGTTTAAAAATAGAATTATAAAATCGTAATAGACGAGGACTGTTGCAAAATTTGCTTACGCAACATATAGGCCATGACAGAAATTAAAAAAAAAGAGACGAAAAATAATTTCTTAAAAAGTGGCAACTTCATGGTATCTCATTATCATAAAAAATTGATTGCTCACAGTAATTCAATACTCGCATTCGAAAGCTTACAGTCCATCCAATATTAAATATCAGTCAGATTCTGCTCTGGGGATATCCCCGCCTTTGTTTGTAGTTATTATAGTCGAGACCACAGACCAGCAATGAGTAGATTCGAATCATACTCATAATATCTGATACTTATACGCATTCATACTTATTTTAATATCATACTCATACCACTCATATTCAAAGTTTGAAGTACTTATCATACTCATACTTAACACTACGCATGCTGTTTTTGATTTCCACTCTCCATGACTCACCATAAACAGGAATCACAAAATAAGTATGAATCCCGTATGAACACTACAATACTCACTAGAAGGTTGTATGTTTGCTCTGCTTGCTGCTCTGTGTTTTTTGCTTGTGTGTCAGCATGCGCCAACATGTGCACTCAACGCGGTCTAATCGACGAGTAAATGAAAGACCATAAGCAATGTGTGTGAATTCTCTCTGCACAATTATGCTATGAAATGATAATCCCTGCTGTAAATTTTTATGAATGATTCGAATCATTTAAGAGTATTATAAGTAATTTCCTAAATTTATGAATCTAAATGAGTAGTCTGGCGTATGAATCAAACATATTTCAAATGGTAATGAGTTTGATGTCAACTTTGTACTCATACTCATTGCAACTTGTACTTATAAATCAAACGTTATAGTGAGTACGAATGAATCAGACTATGTAGTTAAATTTCATGAGTACTTATGAGTAGCGAAAGAGTGTTTCATTGTTGATCTCTGGTCGAGTCTCATAAGAGCAGTTAGAAAGATTGCCACTGTGTCTACATGCATAATTTGTCAATGCAACCATTCAGTCAGGATTACGACCTAGTTTCTGACTTATGTTGTGTGTGTTAAGTTTATACATGAGCGGTTTAAAGTCGACCGCGAACGACAAATGTTTTGAGAAACTTTCCATATAAAATTTTATTTTCTCTCAATGTTTTTGCCACAAATCTCCTGAAAATTCCAATTTCTTTATCACACATTTTATTGTATTGAACTTCCAGAGACTTAAAACCGAAGTTCTGACCGTAGAGGGTATTGAATTTATTAAATATTGCTGGGTAAAGTGTAGTTATGTTGTAAGACAATGTGTTGGCAAATGTACAGTGTAGTGTACCCCTTTCAACCCTAACGACCATTATATTTCTTCATTACGAAAGTGGAGAGAGTGGAATTTGTTTGAATGATTTTATATTGTAAATAACAAGAGCAGATTCTGCTGGGAAAACAAATTTTCTTAAATAACGTTCGGGCTAATTTATGGCGATCTATTTTCAATGTAGACACAAATTTCATATCAAGGCAATGCCAAAAAATGCTCATAAAGGTTAACATTCCACCATAAATAAACTAACAAACGAACGATACTTTAAAAGTGATGACAATCAACTTTACAGATAATAAAGTAAAGTATCAATCTATGTTTACTGGTTTGATTGTCATATATTTTCAGACAAACGGTGTGACTGCCACACTGCATACAATACCTTGAGCATATTTAGAGCTGAGTTTGTGGAAGCACTTAAACTTATGTTTTGGAGCTTTGTATTGCCTACCAAGATCATGCGATTTACTTTATTGGACTATTTTTTCTGAGTATACGTGAAGTTCTTTTCTTAAGGGCCAATCTGCTTCACATTCTTGGCCTGGGAGATAGCATTCTGTTACCAATTGTGAATACCGATAAGAATAATTGAGGGGATAGACATATGAGGATAGATAATGTTTTTTTAATTTTTTGATTTTTAATATCAAAATAAACTCCGTTTTAACTGTTAGTATTTGTCTGATGTATTGTATCAAACTCCAGGTCAGACATTTCGAACAAAACGAAATATAAAGAAAATATTCCTTTGGTGACTTCTTGTCAGCAGACAGAACTCTGAGAGTCAAATAAAAAATTGCCCTGAAATGTATCTCAAAAATATGTCGTTTGGAGTCGACTTTAAGCTGTAGGTCCGCCCCACTCATGTATTAAATTATTACACACGACATAAGTGTTGTGAGAAACCAAGGCGTAATCCAGACTGAAGTGTTGTAATGATCAATTATATATGTATGTATGTATTGTTAGCATTCTGTCTTAATTTCAGATCAGGTAAAGTGCCTGCATTTGATTTGATGCTTGGGTCAATAAGGTTGCGACTCATATATACACACCCGTCTAATAGGCTAAAGAAATGTGAAGATAAATTCGAATTAAACTAGCAAAGACAAAAACCGAACATTTTAACACAGCTAATGTTAAAGTTAACAGAACAATGTTAAGTGGTGTAAATTAAAAATTAAGAGACAAAAAACAATTACCTTAGCGTTCTTTAATGTGCGTGAAGATAAATTCGAATTTAACTAGCGCAGACAAAAACCCAAAATTATTATTATGTCAACAGAAAATACAAAACATGGTCAAAAAAGAAATCAACCATAATGGAGAATGAGGTAGAACAATCGATATTGTGGGGGGAAAAGGATTTGCAGCAGAGATTTCATTCTTCGATTTCGTATATTTGGATGATTTCTTCCTAGACCATTTTTTTTGTATTTTCTGTTACCAACATAACACTGCTCTCTGAACTTTAGCAGTAACTCTGTTAAAATTTTTTGGTTTTTGTCTGTACTAGTTAAATTCGAATTTATCTTCACACACATTAAAAAACGCTAAAAATAATTGTTTTTTGTCGCTCAATTTATAATTTATATGATATAAGACTGGTTTTTATTAACTTTTAAAGGGGGGAACTTTAAAATTTGTAGAATATTTTGCTTGAGTAGAAAACTTATTAGATTATTTGGTAATCAAACTATCATTGTAAACAAAAGCCAATCTAAGAGTGCTTATATTTCAGGGCAGTCTCAAAAAGGGCTCGAGTGGTAGCAGTGGTGGTGGTGGTGGTACCGAACATGTTATTGTTACGAGCGCTGGAGGTGGTGGTGGCCATAGTCATGAGTATAGTTCTGGTTGGCATCGTAGTATGCCTTACGATTATAATAATTTGCAAATAGCGACAGCCGATGAACACAAACATACTGAACCTGTAGCAGCCTTTTATGAGTTGAACGAAAATGATGGCTTCGAAAGAAGAAATCAACAACAAAATAAACAAATGAAAAAAATAAATTATTTAAAAAAATAATTAAAAAAAACAATTAAAATTTGATTTGGTTTTATTTCAATTTAAATTAAATTAAATTTTATTTAAATACGATAATTAACCGCTCTTAACAAACAAAACTAAACAAATTAACATACAATTTGACAAGGTAAATAAAAAGAAAAAATAATTTCTTTATTAGCTTTTGTTTTTTTTTTTGTGTTTTTTTTGTGTTTTTTTGTTTAATAACTTAATATAATAATAAACAATATATGTATGTATGTATGTATGTATGTATGTATATAAATATAAACTAGATTATGATCTTCATGCTACAATAGCCAATAATAAAATAATAAAGTTGCATGCAACACACATGCTCTCTATTTATGGTTTAATGATTTGGTTTTTTTTTTGTTTTTTTTTTGTTGCTCGTTTTGGAATGATGGTAAGTAAAACAAATTTTTTTTTTTTAAACAGATTTACGAATAATGAATGAATTATCTTTGGTATGAAATAAATGTATTTTTAAATTAAAATTAAAATTATTGCTGCTGATGATTACATTAAATTCAAAACTTATGGTAAAAAAAAAAAACTTTCACCAGATTGGTTTGGCTTATCTATCTATAGGCTTACAACGATAACAGTTTTCATTTTCTATAACGATGCCAAGTGACATCGCTCGTCTTTATAATCCTTAACATTTCTGTAATTCTTTTGATTTTCTTGCAATATTAAATTACGCACTTGACGGCACCCAAGCATTGTATGCCTTATCTTGCATCATCATTTCATCATCCATACTGCGATGATACGAGCTGCCACCATCATGACCTCCCTCATATTCTCCGGCATGACTAGACGAATAGGTATGACTCTGCTGGACCTGTGGATGTTTAACAATCTCATAAGTGGTCTTCTCACCACCCTCATTGGACACTAATTTCTTCAGGCCAATAATAGCACTTATAATCAATGCAATTTTCCCTACGATTAACGCTTTGCCTGCTACAATGGCAATCGAATGATAGGCCATTTTTAAAATGGCTGCCTTTAGCATAACAGCGGCTATAAATGGTCCCAAATATTTTTTATCATCCTTTTTCTTACGTCCCTCTGTTATATCCTCTGCGGAATCAGTGTTCATAGAGAAAAAATCCATTATCGATTGCCACATATCCTGGCTATTTGATTTTCCAAATGCAAATAGGCGTGGCATATTTATTTGTATTTGGCGAGAGCGTATAAATGTTAGAAATCTATCGATTAGCAGTGAATCTAAACTTTTCATGGAAAGATTTTCCAAATCGCGATTATTCAATTTCAAATCTACCACACTTGAACGTCCGGCTCTCAGTTCGGTGTCATTTTTCTTAACCAAGGCCACGCCCTCTATTATATTGATGTTTTGAAATTTCAAAGCACGACCCAATAGTTTTGCTCCTTGAACCTTAAAGCATAAGACCACATCGTCTCTATTTAAACAATGATTTAGAATGTGATGTACAGTGCGTGTTAAGCCATTATCCAATAGAAAGCCACGCCCACTTTGCTGATTAATATTTGCATCAAATTCAGCGAAGCAAATACTCGAACACAAGGCCATTATTGAAAATAATGTTAACGTTTTATATTTAAAACACATTTTTATTAAGGACTTATTAAGCCTAATAAAGTCCTTTATTTTATACGTTTCTTAATGGGTTTTTTTGTTTGTTTTTTTCTTTATAATTTCTTATTTGTTTTAAAGTCCTTTATTGTTTTAACAAATTAAACCACTTTGATTTCTTAACAAAATGCAACTGATCTTTGGTTATAGCGTGGCTAAGAAATTTATACATTTTAGTTGGTTTTTAATTGCAACGGCTGCATTTCAAAGAAGAAACAGAAAAAAAAACAACATATCCACGACCAATATGGACCCAGTTAATGTTTTTGTGCGGCATTGCAAAACATTTTTTAAGTAGACTGCACAGTATTGATTATTTAGAGCATGTAAGAAAGAAAATTTACAATCTGCGAGATTCTTTTTTTTTTCTTATTCGTTTCTCGTTTTTAGCATCAACAGAATCTCAAGCTTGGCTGCAAATTTGGCTCATTAATTGCGGCAGTTTTATTCGGAAGGCAGGCAGGCACACATACTCATACAATTTACTTTTCTTTGAAATGTTTGACGGCCAAAAAGAAAAATCAAATTAATCTTGTTCTACTACGCAGTCAAGAAGGCAGCCGTAATTAATTATTTTCATTGATTTGCCAAGAATTGGTAACACTTTCCTAACACAACCCATCATTTCTCTCGACACCCACTTTCTTTCTTCTTTCAAATTGTTTAAAATCTTTATTATTTTTCTCTTTTTTTCTTTTTAGTTCATTTTTGTTTTTGTTTTTGTTGTTGTTTTTATTTAATTATTTTTATTATTATTTTTTTTTTGTTTTTTGTTAAAGCCTAACAATTATTTTCTTGCAAAATTACCTCTCATAAATCTCTGTAACTAACGTATGTTTCTACCACACTGTGAAGTATTTTATTAACGTTGACGTTTCGCCTGTCAGTTTTAGGCAATCGACATGCGAATTTTGAATCGAAAGAAAAATTTTTTGCCCAGCCATGAGTGAAAGCTAAACAAAGCAAATCATTAGTAAAACGCTGTTACAGTGACATATTCATGGCATTGTTTCAAGCCCAACGTTTACGAGGGTACATGAATTTTTAGGTTTACAATTTTCGCAAAATCGATTATTTTTGAAAATTTCAAGAATGAAAAGCCATAAATGAATGCAAGATGCTTACTTGTTTACAACTATTTCATACAAATTTTGAGCTCCTATTGGGCACAGTTTTTCCTGCATATCGGCTTGTAACTTATCACTGACAGTCCAGGGCTGAAATTATGCCTGGTGAGTACTTGAGCAAAGAAACAAAAACGACTTCACGTGTCCCTTTGTCATGTGGAATCAAATAACGTTATTATGATAGCCAAAATGCGAGATTAATTGCTTAACAAAGACGGATTCAAACCCCAGGTCAAGACATCTCCAACAAAATAAAATACGAAAAAATATTTATTCGGCGACTTCCTCTCAGCAGATTGGCGGCAAAAACTCTAAGAGTAAATAGAAATTGACATGAGGTTTCTAAAAATCTATCGCTCGGTGTCGAAAAAAATTAACAAAAAAAAATTAAATTAGTGGTGTGAGAAGCTAGGTCATAATTCTGATTGATGACCACGTATGTATGTATGTATGTATGTATGTATGTATGAAATCGCTTTCAAAACCCGTATGCCATATGACACCATCTTGTTGAAGCCACAATTAATAGCTACCTACCTATCGTTTTTGGAATAAACTTCTGGGCAGCCCTTGAATTGGCTCAATTGCTCTTCGGTCATTAAGACAAAGCTGACATTTAATGGTAATTTTTCTATACACCCCACGGCTCGAATATATTCTCTTTCCTTTTTCTATTTTCAATACATAAACGTTTGAAATAAAATATTCTTTAAATCTTTTGTTTTATAAGACCAACACTTAGGGGATGACCCCTACTCATGCAGTGCATTATGTTGGAATTAGGACCGTATGTTATGAAAAGGAGAACAGAGGGAGTAGTGTTTCTTTTTATATTATCAGTTTAGGTAAGAAGTTTCAGACACTGATAGTCCGGTAAGAGAACAATTTCTATCTGTAATGCAGTGTGCGATCCACTGGCCAAACGACCACAAAGGGATGTTAGCTGTGAAAATGGTTAGCGTTACATAAGAAAATAAAATTTTCGGAAATCAGTCCCCCTATCTCGGTAAAACAAAATCCGTCGTAGTAGCTATAGGGAAGTGAAACACAAGCCACATTGCTACGATGCTACAATGAATTAATAGGGATGTATACCCTACCGTCAATTATCAGCACCTTTGTCCTCTTCTGTACGCTGATGAGAAGTTTCAAAATAGACTTTAAGGCAGCGGCCCTTAGATCCGACTTGTATTCCATTTCCAGTTGGATATAAGTGCTGCACAGGGAGATCAAATAAAGTGAAACATTTCTTGCACTGTCTCTGAAATCGAGACATTTCATTGCTTCTTACGACACTTAAAAAATGTAAGTTCATTGCGATGAATTTTCATGCCTCGAACACGAGGAGAGTCGGACTCGTTTATATTGTTAGGAAAATGCTACAAAAACAAAACAACGGCCTTGTTTACTTGATTAACAAATAAACAAAAATATAGCAACAACATCACTATTACGAAAGAGGGATAAAGAAGTAAACAACAAGCAACAACAACACTGCTGGGACGAACGTAAACAAGAAACACAAACAACAAACAACAAACAATAAACAAGAAAACATGAATAATTGTAAACAACGATGTTTACATTCAAGAACCTTCAAGAACCTTTATCAGACTGTTTACGTCGCTATATAAAAGGCAAAACAAAGTAGGCAGTATTCGGAGTAGAAGTTTAGTCAGTCTTGTGTGAAGACGCGTTGCGTATGAAGTAAGCAATCGTGGTTTGGCGAAGATCTACAGAACAATTGTGTAATAAAAGGTATAACAAATAAGGCAATTGTTGTTGTTAGAATAAGTTGTGAACAGTGGTACACAAAATTATGCGAAAAATAAAAAATTTAATTAAAACTGAACACAAATTTATTTTTATTTTTATTTACAATCTACGAGCTCATATGTCAAACGTTTTTAAAAGGTAGAAACGTAACAATATCTACGCCAGCCATAAGTACAGCTGAAGCAATATTATTGCTGACCTTGCGTTTTAATAAACAGCATTGCGTTTTTCGTTCATTAAAATCAATCCTATTTATATTACTCCATTCGGATATTGACCGCAAGTCGAAAAGGGCACAGCGTACCATTAAAAGAGTAGATAGGATTAGAAGTTAAAGTTGCACCAGATTTGTTTTCCTTTAAATTTGTTTGCCAGTAGTGCTTTAGAACTTGAACAGCATTTGAACGAATGAATTAAACTTCTAGAAAGTTTTTAAAAGAAAAATAAAAATCGAAAGGATATCCTTGAACAACGAGATGTCGGTTGAATTACGGTAACAAATGGTTTGAAATTTTTAAAATGCTTAAAACAAACATTTGTGTTGCAACAATTTAAAATATGATGCAAAAAGTTTTAAGAATTGAAAGCATAAGTTGGCAGGAGCGGCGTAGCCGTATGGTTATAGAAGAGAAATGTAAAAAGAAATCGCTTGTTCCCCTACCTTATGAAGAATTTGCAATCATTTGCTATATTCTGCTTGTTATTCAGTAAATGTAACTTAATTCATATTTAAAATGAAAAATTTCGATAATGTTAGTAGGAGCGACATTTCCATTCTCTGGATCTAAATTTGAAAAAGTTATTATAAAACTTCTGGTAGAAACAAAAATAAAAAAACAAACTGTCTGTTGTAAATCTGCTGCTGGTAATGCAACAGCAGAAACAATAATAAAAGTTTCAAGTTGTAACAGTTGCTGTGGTTGTATTATATTAAGTTCAACTTCTTAAATGAAAAGGTCAAAGTATTCAGTAAAACAAAGAAATAAAAAATAAAATTTGTTTGTCTTCTTGTGGTAAGAAATCTAATGTGGCACGAAGATGAAGAAAAACTTCAGAGTAAACGACATGTAAAGGTACACTACCATAACTTTGAACGATAACGAAACGATATGAAATACTTGGCCGTGATTTTGTGGTCTGGTAACAAAGACTAGATTAGGACCCTTCAATTCAGAAGCATCACAAAATGTATGAAATTGTACTTCACATTGAGGCTTAAAATTAACCCAACGAGGGATGTTAATCCATTCGATGTATGGCTAAACATTGTATGTCTTGGGTTTCAAATATTGGTTCCAATCAATTCTGTCTTTCCAAATTTTATTACACAAGAAGCTTAGCAACTGCAACTTTCGATGCCAACCATCCAACGAGGCCAAACATCTTAACTATTTGCGACAAAACAGAGCGAAAAATCGAGCGTTGCAAAGCCGGCTGAATGAAAAATGCGTCAATACTTGCATTCCTGACAGTTGATAACTTAAAAAAAATTCACATTCAAATAGATGTGCTAGTGGCAAGTCATCAAAACTATCTTGAATCAAGATTTGGCTTCACAACAAAACGATGCTGTCTCTAACGGAGAACTAAAATACGCAAATCGGATTGTAAAATGGAGCCATTGTTTAAGACACTAAATAATCGATCAAATAAGTAAGATATGAAGATAATGAAAACGGAATTATGAAGCTATGATTAGGGTATTGTCGGACATTAAGAATGTAAAAGACAGCATTTTTAGAAATCCTATCCCGTCCTGTTTATAGTTGCCGTAGTCTAGTAGTCCAAATGCTTTTCTAATATTATTGTATCAAGCAGCGCGTCGTCACGTGGTGCACTAAGCCGTGATCTTAAGACTGTATGCTTGGGATTGCAGTTGCCATCTGCCAGTAGTCGCCATTGTCTAGTAGGTAATGTGTTGGCTTATTAGAAGTGAGGCCGCAGTTAAACCTCAGGTCAGACCTTTCCAACAAAATGAATTATGAAAAATTATTCTTCGGCAATGGCTTCTCAGCAGATTTCTGGCAAAAACTAAGCGTAAATAAAAAAATAAAAAAAAATTTTGTCGTTCGGAGACAACTTCAACCTCTTGGTGCTACTACTCATGCATTAAACTTAATACATACAACATAAGTAATGTAAGAAGCTGGATCATAATCCTGACCGAAGTGTTGTAATGACCAATTATGAACGTTAAAGCGATACGTTCATAATACGTTCATAGTCAGGCGTACGATAGAATGTAAGTTGCAAATATTGTAGGTAAGCAACACTGTACTTAGTTAGCTCAGCCTATTAAATAAATCATGATTTGTATTATGACATAAAAATAAATAAAAGGTTGAGTGGAATTAAGTGCTTAAAAGAGGCTCATCTTCATTTCAAGCGGTATACAGTAGCGAACGTGGGATGTCGAGGTGTTTAATTTTAAAAAGGTTTCAAATAAAACTCGTCTAATGAAGCCGGCGTGGTCTCTTTAAATACAACGCTTTCTATAACTCAAGCTATAGAGTTGCAGACATAAAAGTCGTTCATTATGACTTTATTATTCAAGCCATTTAGGCAGTAGACTGATTATACAAAAAAAATATCGTCAGCAAAGTACGTTAAAGAACGCTTTTCTACAAACATAAGCTATATAATTGCGTATATGTAAAACTCATTCATCTTGGTTTTGAATTTTTAAAATTAAGAAGCTTCAATTGAAATAAGTCGTCTAGGAAGCCGAAAAAAAAATCTTTCACGCTACTGCACCCAATATAAAAACATAGTACACCTTTGCAGAAGAAGTTGTTTTTAAACAATGATGGCAACTCTGTTATTCTAGAAATTGCTACATTATAACCCTCCTTAGTTGAAAACGGCCCGTTTGATGAAGAAATGAAAAGATATAACATAAAAACGTAAAAATGCTTGGAAAAAAGAATGAAAATTTAAAAAAACTGATAGATATTGCCTGATGACGGCTTCATATTCAAGTTCAAGACTGCCATTGGAATCTATGTTTTAAATCAACTGCAATTAGAATAGACAAGTATGGTCGCAAACGATCTATTAATAACATTAGAATCTAAATTGCCAATAGTACAGTGAAGTAAAAAAATGAGAAGAAAATAAAATAATCAAACAAATCCCATGGGGATTTTGGAAAAGGTGCAAGTCGTATATAACTTTGCTAAACTACAAATAAAATGGATGTTGAACCCAAAAAAATGCATTTTTATTTCAAGCTAACTTTGTTGGTTTTTCTTTTTTCCATAACGTTTTTTGCAATAATAGCAAGTATAACAGACTTAATGGAAAAATATGTTTTCAAACAAGAAAATCTGAAAACAAAAAAAAAACAAAAAAAAAAATAGAAAAACTTGAAAAAAATATTTTTGAAAATAACAAACGCAAATACCAACACACTCATCAAATGGTAGCCATGGTAATGAACTTTAAACTGTACGTTGTCGAGAAAACATATAACAAAACATACAACAGACGGGGGAAAAACTATTCACAATAGCTAGCGATTGCAGTCAATACATATTGTAGAATCCGAAAGGCAACACAAAGATTGTTTTCGATTTTCATTGTTTTTTGTTTTCCTTTTTTTTCTTTTTTTTCTTTTTTTCTTTTTTTGTTGCTTTTGATGGTGGTTTAAAGCAGCACAAATATTTGCTCATTTCTTCAGCAATTCAAAAACCTGAACTTATTGCTGTTTTATGTTTTTACATCGTAAAGAGCTTATTTATTTGAACTGAGCAGTTAAGAAAACAACAACAGCAACAAAAATATCAAAAAAAAAAAAAAAGAAAAATAGAAAGAAACTGAAATGAAGGTTTAGTACCACAAAACA
>QOCX01000097.1:460087-473557 GCA_005959815.1 Sarcophaga bullata
ATAGGGTGTGCCACCTATCGGTTTAAAATTTAACCATTGGTTATTTCGAATCTGGCAATACTTATGTTATTCTATTCTGTAACAAAATTCAGTATATTATTTAAACTGAACGTAATAAATGGATTTACGCTTGAGCAACATTATGATTTATTGGGCCAATGAGAATCTGCACGATTTACAAAAAAAAAAAATAAATATCTTTTCGAATGAAACCTATTTCATCTTGGCGGATACGTTACTAAGCATAACTGCCGTATTTGAGGCTCAGAGAACACATACGTGGTCTTACAGAAGCCAATGCACCCATAACAAGTGACTGTTTATTGCCGGTTGTGGATTGAAGACATCATTGGCCCCTATTTCTTTGCAAATGAGGACGAAGCAACCATTACACCTATCGCACCATAATAGCGGGTACAAAAAGTTCGTACCCACTCTTCATGATATTGATATGAACAATGTTTAGTTTCAGAAAGATGATGTAGTAACTTGCCAAATATTTCATGCCACAATTGATTTATTGCGTCAAACGTTTGAGGTTTATTTAATTAGCCGAAATAGTGATGCCAATTGGCCGCAAAGAAGCTGGGATTCGACACCTTTGTAGTATTTTCTGCGGGGCAACGTTAAAGAATTATGTTATGCCTACAAATTATAGACGATTGAGCATTTGAAGGCCAACATTCGTGATGACATTGCCGACATACGATCCTAGATATTTGATAAAGTGCACGAAAGTTGGTCCGTTCGAATAGTTTACTATGAGGCCAGTCGCGGCAGCCATATGAATGAAATAATATTCCATTTCTAATCGGGACAATTGTACTTCACAACAAAACAAAGTAAGTTTTGCAAAATTTCAAACCGTTTTTTTTTCACTGCATTTTTTTTAATTTAAACTTTTAAAATGGCTTGCCCTATATAACGCTTGTCAAATGTCGATGAAAGTAAAAGAATGGAATTTTGTTATGCAAGCAATGCTGTGCATAAAGCGAACAAATTCTTTTCAATTTTTTTCCCCTTAAGTTCTGCATAATAAATTGAAATAATAATGGAAAACCAATTCACCGTTAAACAATTTAAAAAAGCTGTAAACTTTAAGAGTGGATTTTCATTTCCGCGAACGATAAAATTTAATACGTACGTACAATACATTGTTGAACAACTCTTCTGGAAATTCCGAACCCTACTATACTACACTACTGTTGAATTATGTGTTCAAAACTTAAATGTTAGCATTGAATTTTGAGGCAAATTATCACGAAAATAAGAAACTTTCAGTTGAAGGTCACTTTTCCAGTTACATTGAGAAAATTTTCACCATTTTCTTTACGAAGAAGAAAAAAAAATCGAAATTGAACTTTTTCTGTTTTCTAATGAAATTTTTATTATTCACATACACAATTAATGAAATGTATGGAAAGTTTGAGTACAACTTTTGACAAATTGTTTACAAACAGACAGACAGACAGACATACATACGTAAATGCCTAACTGGCTGCATATGAAAATTATTCCTATATTACCGCCAGTACGTGACCATGGCTTTTGTCATTGAATTTCATCAGTAATTTGTGGTGCAGAAAGTTTAAAAACGACAAAATTCCAAAGATATACAATAACAACAACAACAACAACAAAATTATGTGAAAGAATAAGCATTTTTTTTTTAACTTTTAGTTTTTGATGAAGACAGATTGAATTGAATCAACAACAGGTTCGTTCATATGGCAACATCTTATGAGAGTTTGGTGTTGAGGAAAATTTCTTTAAAAGAAATAAATTTCATTACATTAGCATTGTATTACAGTCATTAAATCATTGGCAACAACTGGGAAAATATTTTCAATTTTTTTTCTTCTTTTCTTATTTTCAATGTGATGATATTTTGCTAGAAAATTGCGCCATTAATTTGAAACACGCATCTTGCTTGTGTTCTTTAAAAAGTGAAAATTAAAATAAAAAATTTAAAAAAAAATAAAAAAAAAATTGGTGGAAAAACTGGTAACTGTGTGTGAACAGATCGCTCTACAGGCATTCATTTGAAATTTTCATTTCAATTTCGGAAAAATAACCGAGGGATACCAAAAACGCTTGAAACTTAAGCAATGATGCTTATGCTCAGCACAGGATTATTGTTAAGGATGCAAGAGATGCATACAAGTTTTAGAAAAATTTTGGCTTGTGCATGGTTTTCCCATGAGGCTTTTAAAGGGTGGGCCATTTAAAAGTTTAAATTTAAAAATGCATTGCAACAAAAAAAGTTTTAAAATTTTGCAAAACTTATTTTGTTTTGTTGTGAAGTAGAGTTGTCCCGGTTAGAAATGGAATATTATTTCATTCATATGGCCTCCGCAATTGGCCTCACAGTATCTCATTCGATCGAACCAAATTTCGTGCACTTTCTCGGCAATGGCAACTCGAAAGTTGACCTTCAAACTTTCAATTGTCTATGGTTTGTCGGCATAACGCTTTTCTTTAATAGTGCCCCCCAAAAAATACATCAATGATGTCAAATAATAGCTTCTTGGCGGCCAATTGACATCCCCATTTCGGCTAAGTAAACGGACCTCAAACGTTTGACACAATAATCGATTGTGATATGAGATGTGTATCAGTTGCACCATCCTGTTGGAATCAAACATTGTTTACATCAATACCATGAATAGGGGTACAAAAAAAAATCGGTTGCGTCGTGCTCATATCGGCCAATGGTGCTCTAAACAATCACTTCTATAGCTCATTGACTTGTGTAAGACCACGTGCGGGTTTCATAGCCCCAAATATGACAATTTGCCTTTTCACGTGCCCCCCACCAGATGAAAATAAGCTTTATCGAAAAAAATAATTGAAAATCGACGTTATCGTGCAGTTTGTCATTGGTCATGCGGAATGTCATGCGCTTCAACTCTTGAATCAACTGAACTCTGTAAGGCGCCATACCGAGATCATTTTACAAAATTCGATATAAAGTGGTGTGAGAATATTCAATAATTCATGAAATGGGAAGGACTTGATGTTGATGTATTTCTCACGCATACTTTCGAGCACTGTACGAGCACGCTCATGTCTGATACTAGGCAACATATAAGCAAGGGAATGTTGGGAAAGTGATTGCGTTTATTAATTTCAATTTTAATTATATTACCCAAAAACCTTTGATAGAGGTTTACTCTCTTAATGTTTGCTGATAGCAAATTAAAATTATCAAACGAAGGACAATAACAATTACAATCGTTAATGCCAAAAAATTTATGCAACTTTTAAATTCTCAATTAAATTTCTCAAACCATCTCTATCAAAATCGATTTGTATTGCGAATATCAAACAAAAAAAAAAAAAAAAAAAAAATTAAATTCACATCCATTCAACTGCACATGGATGAATAGAACAAAAATCTTTCAAAAGCAAAGCATATTGGAATTGATGCCCACCCGTAGTTACACCTACGATTCAATGGAGGACACACAAAAAGATTTTCTACAGAATTCTCTACAAAAAAAAAAATCTTCAGTTGAATTTTGTGCACACAGTTCCGTTCATCAATTCAATATTGTATTGTATGGATGCACCGTAGTGCACAAAGTTATCGGAAAAAAAACTTACTTTCAATCTTAATTCTGACAGTAAAAAAGTAAATGTTTATTGCAGCATGCTGCTTCATTCTAAGAAGGAGAAAACTTTCTGACTGTATGTATACAAAATATTTTAAAAGCTACCACCCACAGACTAAACAACTAGACGCAACTTATAATACATCACTCGTACCTTAAAATTTATTTTGAAAAAACTCAGTGATTGGTTCTGCAGTTTTCATTCATGCAAACGTTTTTTTTTTATCTCTAAGATCTAAGAATTTTATAAAAACTTTAAAAAAGATAAATCCATAATAAATTTTCCCAAATACTGTTTAGTAAGATCTGAATACACCATCGCCAACCAAAAGGCTTATTACTATATCTACTTGAATAAAGTAAAAATCAATTTCAAGAGTGATCCTTAATCATTCTACAAATTTGTTAATTCGAAACGTCGAACAGCAGATTTTTCCTTCTGTTATGAAGGGGTTTCCTAGCAGTATTTTCAAACACCATTCTCGATTACTGAGTACTCCATTAACCTATTTATTTAGCAAATCACTTAAATTGGCCTATTTACCCTCCTCTTGGAAACAATCATTTATAATTCCATTGTTTAAATCGGCATCTAAGGCTGATATTTCAAATTATAGAGGAATTGCTAAACTCAATACTTTACCGAAATTATTTGAAAAACTCTTATGTGACACACTGTGATTTCAAGCATCGTGTGTCTATCTTATCTGCATCCCAGCATCCCAGCAAATCTTCTTGAACTTAAAACTTTGCTAAATGATGGTTTGATTGTAGGCAAACAAACTGACACCACTTATATTGATTTCAGTAAGGCATTTGATAAAGTAAATCATAACTTAATCGTTCATAAGCTTAATCAACTTGGTTTTAGTTCATCATTACTAAACTGGATTAAATTGTATTTAGTAAACAGAAAGCAGTGCGTTAAATTCAGGAACACTGTCAAGCGTACCACAGGTAGTCATCTTGTGCCACTCCTACTTACTCTTTTTATAAACGATTTCCGTTTTGTCATCAAAGTCTCAAACACTTTAATGTATGTAGACAATGTTAAAATATTTTTTATCATTGAAAAACAATGACGACCGACCAATTACTTCTACAAGATAATGTTAACTACTTAAATTCTTGCTGTAGCACTAATTTACTGGAGCTGAATTTTAAAAAATGTAAATACATGTGCTTCACGAGACCATCTCCAATCAATGGATTTTATACATAATGAATGGCGCTATTCTTGAACAAGTTAATTGCTTTAACGATTTAGGAATAAATTTCGATTGTAAATTGGACTTCAGAAATCATATTACATCAACTGTTAGTAAAGCTACATGTATCCTGGAATTTATCGAATGATGGGTTAAAGAGTTTTCTGAGCCTTATGTGGCCAAACAATTATTTACCGCATTGGTTCGCTCAATTCTTGAATACGGATCTGTAATATGGGACCCTCAATATGCGCTGTACATTCTGAAAAAATCAAATCAGTTCGAAGACAGCTCTTATTGTTTTGTCTTCGTGGTTTAGGATGGAATTCTAATAAAAGATTACTTTCTAATGAAATACCCCTAGCACTAGCTCATTAAATTACCAATTCTAAAAAGCCATCGTAAAATGCTAAATGGTGTCTTTCTCCTAAAGCTGATTAATGGTGTTATCAAGTCACAATTTCTTCTGGAAAAACTTTACATAAGAGTACCTGTTGGTCCAACAAGATACTATAAGTTCTTAAATATAAAATATTTTTCGTAGAATCTATAATGATTTTAATAATCTTTATCCCTTCATATAGATTTTAACAAAAATTTTGAATCCCTTAAAGAGATCTCAAATCCCCACTCATGTTTTAACCATAGCAACCATAGAGTTAAATCCCCTGAAATTAAGATGAGAATTGAGCTGATTTAGTATAAAAGAAATCTTCAAAGCCTTTTGATATCAAAAATATTAGATTAGTGTGGCAATCGAAGCTGGCTTAGTTCAATGTGAATTACAATAACTAATCAGAATTATTTTAATTGACGCTCAAACTATTTTAAACTTCTAGCTTAAATGTTGATCTTTACATATGGCATTTCGAATTTGAAAATCCAAGACGCAATCCATAAATTTTAGCAGTGCCAAATTTGCTCTTAACAGAGCACTGTTAACTGTTTAACAGTGGCAATAAGTAGTCTAATCTTCTACTTTGCAATTGCAGTGCAGACTATTGACATGAAGTTTAATTGTCATTATGATCATTATTATTTGTAAACAATAAGGTTGAAATGAAAAGGTTGGTTGGTGTGGAGGACACGGTTGCAAAGAGGACACTCTGGACTACCATTTACATATAGGCTGTATGGTGTACTATTTCTTATATCTTTCAAAATGGCCACTGAACTTCTAGAGAATTTTCATTCAAAAAATTGATTGCTTCAAAGCTAATTTCCACAATATTCATATCACTTCATATGGAACTATATTGCTGATAATATTAAGAGGCCTTGGAACTTTCCTTTGAGTATGATATGGAACTCATAGACCTAGTGTATACCCGAAAATTAGCTCCTAAACAAGTGAACTTGTTCAGATGGATACTGCTAAAGTTTTAACAGTGCTCAGTTAAGAGCAAATTTTGTTCTGTTAACGTTAAATGTGGCGCCGCTAACATTTAAGGATTGCGTCTTGGATTTTCAAATTCACACACATCAACAACTATAAATTCTCCACGGAGTAGATGATCATATAACACCCAAACTATCCATGCATAAAATTAACAAACACAACATAAGTGGCATGACTGAAGGGTTGTAATGATTGTGTATGTATGTATGTGGGGAATATGCTTCAGAGAAAATTCAATACGCTTTTGTCATATGAGCATTGAAAGTCACAAGTGAGATATCGGCTGATATGTTGGCAGAAATAGAAAATAAATCTTTGTAAAGTAATTTGGCAAGTATTCGTTCATTGCTTTCACCGTTATATGCCATGGAAACAAAGTAAATTTTTCCACCAAGACGCTAACATCAACGTTAATTCCCTTGAAAAGAATTCATTCTAAGCCAGCCTTACAAAAATGGAACCAAGCTTATCGTTAACTTGGAATACACGCTGTGTACCCGGTTGCCCGGTAATTTTATCACAAATACGAGTGTAACCAACTCTAAAATTTCTTTTTATTGCTGTGGTAAAAGTCTTTTAACAATATTTCCTTTACCTTTATAGCCTATCATTGTGTAGTGTAGTGTAGTTGAAGTCGTTTCATTTCGTTTTATTTTACCAAACCGATGTGTCAACTGTCACTCTCTACCCAGAACATGTAATTGTTAGCTTAGCAATGATTAAGTGCTAGACAATGCGGTCGTTTTCTGTTTATTTTCTAGGTCTTTGCAACAATTATAAGCGGCATGTTGAGTATGACAAGAAAATAATCGTTACCAATGAAATTCGTGTAAAGTAAAGCGAAACGAACATAAAATTTCATTGACATGGTCAAAGCAGCACTTTTACTTTAATTTCGTGTTTCAAATTATGGTTCATTCAGTTTTGGAATTTTTTTTTTTTTTTGAATTCTTTTGTTGGTTTTTGTTTTTATTTTGGGTGACAAAACCACAACCATAAGTAGTTAAACTTTAGTATGTACTTAACAAAACATTGTTGTTGTTTTAATTTTAACCCTTTGAAATTCAAATTCAAATTTTACAAAAAAGGTAGAAATTAAAATGGGCTTGTCTTCTTTAATTGTTTTATCAAGTGAAGAAAAAACTAAAATTTCAGCATGCGATATACACTGTATAACAAAATCGTCTTATAATTCTCTTGAAATCACTTAAAGATTATGAAATGAAACGCGCTTCCTATTACATCTTCCTAGAAGGATTTTGACAGTTAGTAACAGTCATTTAGTTGAACCCATATCTGTCAAATTAGTTGTCATTTATTCATTATGTTTTGCCAAATCACCTTTAAAGATCAAAGGCAACGACGTATATAAGCTCATATGCTCTAGAGCATTTGGCAACTGTAACCCTAAGACCTTTCTTGAAGCGATGTAGCCCATTTCTGGAAGATTGGCTACTTGAACAAGCAAATTTTGGATAGCATATCAATCTACATGAGATCCATAGGCGTCCAATACATGTCGAAAAAATCAATGTTTGATGGAGATTTTGAGCTCGCGTCGTCCATATTTCGGTGAAAAAGACATTATCCAGGCCATCACGGTCAACAATGAGCACTATTAGTTCTATGATTAGCAACTTCTTTTGGCTTAGCACGATACATATTCAAATGAGATCTATGATTCCGAAAAAGTCACAGTTTGATGTGATTTTAAACTGGCAGTGCCAATGACGAGCACTATTGGTCGAAGATTAGAAAATTCTTTTGGCTTGAATTCGCAACGATATCAAGTCAAACGAGAGAAAATACTTTTGAAAAAATCACTGTTTGATATGATTGGCGTGTTTGTCGGACCATCACAGTCAATGGCAAGCGCTATAGCTCGATGATTAGCAACTTCTTTTGTCTTGAATTTAGTACGATACATATTCAAATGAGATTGCAAAAAAGTCTCTGTTTGATAAGGATTTTGAACTGGCAGCGTCATCGCATCGTCAGACCATCACCGTGAACGTTGAGTGCCATATGTCAACGATTATTTGTTTTATTTCTTTATTTCTTTGATCGGAATTGGATAATCTGGACCCCAACGACACTTGATTTTAACAGGACGTCCATACATGACATACAGTACTTCTGCAAGTTGCAAACTAGACAAACAGCAGTTTCATTTACCTCTCAAACGACAGTATTCCTTAACGACTGCACGACCTTAAAATAAGAACTCATACCCTACGGTAATCGAATGTTTGTTCTGAAACAATTTAAGTTTTTTGAGAGTTTGTTCTGAAACGATTCACTTACTTCGATCAATTATTCTATAAAATCAAGGCTACTACATCCATACCAAAAATTTTGTTCCGAAATCATGGCTGAATCCAGCTTTAGAGTAAATAGCCACGTGTCTTTCAAGCTCTGACTTCGTATTCTATGAAATGCCGTATTGGCAGAGAAGGCTTTCATCATTTTTTTTCTGGGCCTCGTATGACTTCAAGATCATTGCGAAGAAATTGCTAAAGGAGATGCAGCCGCAGCACATGTTATAGGCATAGTGAAGGCTACTATGACAGTTTATTTATCCGAGACATGAACCAGGTTAGATAAGTAGAAGAAAAGTTTCAGAAATAACGAAAGGCGAATATTGTTGGATTGTAGGTTTTCTATCAGGAAAGATTGATATTGATTGCATTGAAGATTGCATTGCCTCAGTTGCTTACGTCTTCTGAATGGAACAGAATGCAGACGAGGACGATGAAACCATAAGAAATGTGCAATATGCCGCAGGGCGTTAATGGTGAATCAGCGGAATGCATTTATTGAAATAGTTTGAGTACATTTAGAAGCAAAAGTCAAGCGTGGCATTACTATATTCAGGATGCTGAAATACGGGGAATATTGTACTAAAAACTATAAAAGGAATTGCATTAGAGGGTTAATATTTTCTCTTTTATTGTCTTTAAGACTTACTTGTTTACTGTGGCCGCCTTTAAAGTTAAAATCAAAAGTTATTTTTGATTTCACTGCTGCTATCAGCAGGCCTTTGGGCATAGTTTTTTCCAGCAATTGGGAGAAGAAAAAACAACCGCAACAATAAAATAAAATTAAAAACACTCAACAATAAAGACAAACAATAGAAATGATATAAAAAATTGCGTGTCAAGTTGCATGAAAATTGTATAATTTTTGAACTTTTCAATGCCTTCTACTCACTTTGTCTCTCTCTCTTTCTCTCTCTCTACATCTATTCTTGTCATTTGATTTTTAATAAACGGACTAGCGGGCGCATATGATGATGATGCTTAACTTTGTGACTAAAACTTAACATAAGCGAGCCATCTTTGTTAAAAAAATATTTGCCTGGTGGTATGTGCGCCAACGAGTGCGAGTGTATGTGAAATTTTAAAAAATTAAATTTCACTTCATATTTCTTTGGGTACATTTTTCGTAAAATTATTTAAAAAAAAAAATTTTTTTTGGCATAATTTCACTTTCTATTTTAACAATGAAAACAAAAAAAAAACAAAATAACAAAAACAAGTACAATAACAATAACAATAAAATTATTATAATTTTTATTTTCATTTTCCTTCCTTCCTCCACTACATCTTGTGCAAACACTAAAAGCCCCACATAAGCCTCATATATAAGAAGGAATATGAAAATATTTTTTATATTCTAAGCCACATTAAATCACTTATTTTCCCACTAAATAAGTTGAACAAAAGCCGAACGAATGAGATTTGTTACCCGAATTTTTATGAATTATTACATTTGTCTGGATTTTCATGAAAAAACCTAATCCTATCATTACAATCGAGTGAAATTGTTCTATAGGGTGTGCCATCTATCCGTTAACATTTAAACTATCGGTTATTTGCATCTGGCAATACCTTTGTCATTCTATTCTGTTACAAAATTCAGTGTCTCCATTTCCAAAACAAAGACAATTGGTCGGAAATGGCACGAAAATGTCATACAAAATTTGGTCGTAGAGAAGGATCAATAGCGCCCGGCATACGCAGGTTTATTGCTAAAGATCGTGAAACTGTTTTCATTGTTGACGTGACACCTAGACCTAAGCATGCTCGTACAGTGTATACAGCCGAAAATATCGAAGCTGTGGCTGAGTGTAAGCATGAAAATTCATCTACATCAACTACTCATTGTTCTTAAGAATTTATCATTTCACGCACCAGATTGCGTCGAATTTTGCAAAAGTTGTATTGGTTCAAGAGTTATATCCGCATGACCATGCGCTTTATTTTCGACTTTCCAGATGGCCAAAAGAGAAACCGCACGATGACAAAAAAAATCATCTTCTCGGATGAAACTTATTTTCATCTTAGCGGTTACGTTAATAAGCAAAATTGCCGTATTTGGGTCTCAGAAAACTCACATATGGCCTTCAAATAGCCAATGCAGCCATTACGAGTGAGTGTTTGATGCGGCTTATGGAGCAGAGGCTCATATTTCTTCATATTTGGATCTAGAAACACACACGTGGCCTTTCAATAGCCAATGCAACATTACGAGTGACAGTTTGAAGCGGCTTATGAAGCAGAGGCCCATATTTTTGACAGTGAAGACAACGCGACCATTATGGTAACTGGAAACACTTATCGCACCATGATAAATGAGTTTTTTACATCCACTCTTCATGGTATTGATGTGAACGATGTTTGTTATTTGCATCTGGCAATACCTTTGTCATTCTATTCTGTTACAAAATTCAGTGTCTCCATTTCCAAAACAAAGACAATTGGTCGGAAATGGCACGAAAATGTCATACAAAATTTGGTCGTAGAGAAGGATCAATAGCCCCGGCATACGCAGGTTTATTGCTAAAGATCGTGAAACTGTTTCATTGTTGACGTGACACCTAGACCTAAGCATGCTCGTACAGTGTATACAGCCGAAAATATCGAAGCTGTGGCTGAGTGTAAGCATGAAATTCATCTACATCAACTACTCATTGTTCTTAAGAATTTATCATTTCACGCACCAGATTGCGTCGAATTTTGCAAAAGTTGTATTGGTTCAAGAGTTATATCCGCATGACCATGCGCTTTATTTTCGACTTTCCAGATGGCCAAAAGAGAAACCGCACGATGACAAAAAAAATCATCTTCTCGGATGAAACTTATTTTCATCTTAGCGGTTACGTTAATAAGCAAAATTGCCGTATTTGGGTCTCAGAAAATCAACTATGGCCTTCAAATAGCCAATGCAGCCATTACGAGTGAGTGTTTGATGCGGCTTATGGAGCAGAGGCTCATATTTCTTCATATTTGGATCTCAGAAAACACACACGTGGCCTTTCAATAGCCAATGCAACCATTACGAGTGACAGTTTGAAGCGGCTTATGAAGCAGAGGCCCATATTTCTTTGACAGTGAAGACAACGCGACCATTATGGTAACTGGAACACTTATCGCACCATGATAAATGAGTTTTTTACATCCACTCTTCATGGTATTGATGTGAACGATGTTTGGTTTCAACAGGATGGTGCAACTTGTCGCACATCATGCACAAACCGATTTATTACGTCAAACGTTTGGTGGCTGTTTATTAGCCGAAATGACACCGTTGTAGTATTTTCTTAGGGAGTGCATTAAAGAAAAGTTTTATGCGAACAAACCAGCGCCAAGTGAGCATCCGAAGGCCAAGATTTGTGACGCCAATGCCGAGTTACGACACCATACACTCGAAAAAGTGTATATAAGATTACTATCTAGATACTGTGCTTAAACAGTTTTTGTTTTTTTTATTTTTAAATTTAAACAGTTAAATGGCCCACCTCATATTTGAGATAAACGATATCGTGTTTAAAAATTTTAACTTTAAAGTCAATGCACTGTCATCTCTCTTTCTAGAGATGATTTTAAATCCAACGATGTGTGTTTAGTTTTTGGACACGATGACACGTATGCTATTTTTTTGTTTTTTGGCGTTGAAAAAAGCCCTTTTTTTAAAAAATTATTTTAAAAAATTTTTGGCAATATTTTTTTGCATTCTCATAACATACAATTTGGCAAAAATAAATATTTTTTATTTTTATTTTTTATTTTAAGTTTTTTATTTTTTTATTTAAGGCCATTTAGGCTGCAGAAGACAAATGCTAAGAAACTGAGAAAGCCAGTATTATCCGAAAGACGTGACATATGATACATCAACAGCACGGGCAACTACAGAAATTAAATAAAAACAAAAAGTGAAAGCAGAAAAAACGCTTAAACTATAGTCGAGTAGAGTCCTTAAGAAACAATTGGCCAGTGTTGTAAATAAATGAAATCTTTGATTTGCTATAAGAGTGGAACTCTCTTTATCTGAATGGGTCAGGGAGCCTATGCATAAGGATGATGATCTAAATTGCCACCACTTGAAAAAAAGTGCAACCAAATCTGATTAAGTCTCTTAACCCTGTATTGAATACGAATAAAACATCGTATTACAAGGCACTGGGTATATACCAGAGATCAGCAATGCGTATTCCAACAGATGAGTAGATTGGAATTATGATTCTGATACTTATACGCATTCATACTTATTTTAATATCATGCTCTTAATACTCCCGTTCAAAGTTTGAAGTACTCATCATACTCATACTTAACACCACGCATGATGTTTTTGATTTCTACTCTCCATGACTCAACACATAAAAGGATCATAAAATAAGTATAATTAAGGTACGAACAATATAATACTCACTAGCAAGTAGTGTTTTCCCCTGTTTGCTACTCTGTGTTTTTTGCTTGTGTGTCCTTTTTATTTTGTTGTAAATGCAACAATAACCAGGACTGCACAATTTAAAGAATGATTCGAATCAATCGAATATATGAATCAAACATATTTCGTATGTTACGAGTTCGATGTCAACGTTGTACTCATACTCATTGCAACTTGTACTCATAAATCTAAAGTTGTAGTGAGTGTAGATGAATCAGAGTAATTAAATTTCAATACAGTGGACTCACTCATACTCAAAATTTCATGAGTATTTATGAGTAGCGAAAAAGTGATTCATTGCTGATCTCTGGTATGTGGTCCAAAACCCATGTAAAATCTATACAAGAACCTATTATTTTAGTACACTGTATGACGTCTTTAGCAGCATTTGTTTATCGTTGTGCGACATTTATCTCACCCACACTGCAACATACTGATACGTATGAGTAAGTTTATGTTCAGCATCATCAACATCGTGCAACAAAATAATTTATTTGGAATTTTTTTTTTTTTCATTTT
>QOCX01000097.1:473570-487096 GCA_005959815.1 Sarcophaga bullata
CCTTATTTTTATTGTTTAAGAAATCCCAACATATTGTAACAACATTGAACGTTTTGAATGGTAAATAGGCAACAGCTTATAAAAGTCTATGTATTTCAGTAAATATTTGCAAATGCAAATGTCTCTCTTGGTAACGCTGCTTAAAATATATCAAAAACAAAAAAATTAAAATCAATCTACACCCACTGGCATTTTTACACACACATTCATAAGTGGTTATTACAAATTTTTCAGTCAGGATTACGACCCAGCTTCTCTTACCACTTATGTTGTGTGGTTATTTTATACATAAGCGCCGGGACCTATAGTTTAAAGTGGACCCCGAACGACAAATTTTTGAGGAAGATTTTGTGGAAATTTTTTAATTCAATCACAGAGTTTTTGCCAGAAATCTGCTGAGAGGAGGTCGCTAAAGAAACATTATCTTGTATTTCGTTTTGTTGGAACCGGCGAAATTTGGAAAATTTGCCATACTTTTTTTTAAAGCCAGAACTCGTACTAACGTTCAAATTTAAATAAACTAATAGGTGTGACGTAGGCTGCACACACTTCTTCATTCAATTTTGTATCAAATTTTTTCTTTTTTCGAGATGTATTTGCGTCAATAAAACAAATTACAGCGACAGGAAAACTATTAAGAAAATGGTTTGTTGAACGAAAAACGAAACATTGACTATCAATTCCGTTAGAATTTTAGACCACATGAGTGGTGTGTTCAAAATTTCTTTTGGCAATTTGTATTACTAAATTTGAATCTTTATAAAATGTTTATAAGCAGATATCGGCACCAATTGCCACCGCTTTCACAATATCTTCGGTTTTTACACAACATAGGACACGAACATCAACAATGTTCATTAAAAAGAGCGTAAAATTGCATTCGGTTGCTTGACAGCTTCTTTTTTCAGCTTTCAATTATACACCCCAAAAAATATTACAATAGGACTGTTTTCCAATGCGATTCACTAATAACAATGAGAAATGATCTCCACTTTAGGAGGAATATTTGTCAAGTTAAATGCGCAGACTTTAGGGATTTGGCACTCTACATATTTTCTATATTTTCCACTACATATGCATACAGTATGAGGTTACACTTGAAAATCTTACTAACAATTTTCCTCTGGCTTCTACACATGCCTCTCACAAATACACGCACATTTTTATTATGTTCTCTTTGTGCCGACGTCTGTTAATAACATTCAGAAATTGATAAAATACTAATGCCCAACCAGCCCTCGCGTTTCAAGCGTATACATACATAACATACATAATTTGCCATTACAACCCTTCGGTCAGGATTACGGCCTAGCTTCTCACACCACGTATGTTGTGTGTGTTAATTTTATACATGAGTGGCGGAACCTACAGTTTAAAGTCGACTCAGTATGACAGATTTTTTGAAAAACTTTTCATGCCAGTTCTATTTTACTCTCAAAGCCAACACACTACCCACTAGACTACGGCGACTTCAAAGCGTATAGAATTGTAAATTCTCAATTGTTAATGTCTATTTTCTTTTTAAATGTATGCTACGACTAAAATAATCAGCCTTACACTATTACACAACACAGGTCATAATCATTTAATTTTCTTGCTAAAAAGCTGACATCATAGTTCATTTATGTTTCGGTTCAACATATTCAAAGGTACGTAATGTCATCTCTGCTACTGCTGTTTGGGTTGAAAGTGAAATTTGGATGCTAAAAATATTTTTCTTTTTATAAAAGAAATGTTTGTGTAAGAAATATCAGGCTTAAACGTTGAAGTAATATTTTCAAATAACAGTTCGATATATCAGCAGACATACATGGTTGCCCGAGCACGTCAACAATCGATGAAAACATGGAAGCAGTGAAAAAAATTATTTTGGATAATCATCGAATCACTATTAGAAAGATTGCTGATGAAGTTTTCGGCATGAAACGTGCGGCAGTGAAGATTATTCTAAAATTCCTAAATTTTGAGCAAAAACAACATCGCATGGCCATCGCTCAGGAGATGTTGAACGTCCAGATTTGCTCAAAAGGTCATAACTGGTGACGAATCATGGGTGCATGGCTATGACATTGAAACCAAAGCCCAATCATCCCAATGGAAGCGTTTCTTTGATCGAAGAGCGCACCGAAACACAAGTAACCTTTTTATCTGTCAAAAACAAAATGACAATCCAAAATGGCTGATATTGTCAATATGTATAACAGACATGTACCAACATAACAGAAGAAACAAATGCGAAAATCGAACACGAATTTTGAACATAACGGCAATTTTCTGATCACACCTCGTATTATATGGTATAATATCGACTTGGATCCATTAACTTAACTTTCTTGGGTAGTTATATAAAATGTTTAGCTCCAAAACAAAGCATCTCAAACTCTGATATAAACTACATTAGAAATTTCTCTCATGACATTTTTTCAGAAGATCATATTGCTGAAAATCACATGGTAAGTGTAATCGAAGTAGATTCTACTATCAGCCTTTTGTGTAATAAAATATGTCCCATAAAATCCTTACAAGGCTAACAGTCTGTTAAGCCCCGTTTAGCCAAACATCTACGCAATGCACGACAACTTCCGTTTTTAGCATTTGAAGAGGCATTATGCTTACTGAAGTTGCATTACGGTTCGATAATCACTCTCCTTAAAACATTTATTAGCTCGCAGAACAATAAAACTCAATCAAATAATAAAATTCAAATAATAAAATGCAAATAATATTCTAGTTGAAGGCAAAATCAATCAATGTAGAAAGTGGCAGGGAAATCCCACAATGATCAGCAATAATATAACAACCATGCCTTTTTAGTAATTGTGTAATAAGTTTAACTTTAAAGTCGTTCTCAGTTCTCAAAGTTCTCTACCTGCTCTCAAGGGTATTCAAACAGTGTGGTGGACCATCTTTTTCTGCAATTAGGTTAACATAAAGAACATAATTCTTTAATACGCAACGGTATATCCGTACAGTCAGATGTACAATTAAATTGCTTATACTGACCTATTCACCAGGAGATACCGATATGTTAGCCTTGAAGCAATTGCCTATCCTGAAAACACAACATACAATTCCGGGTACATTTGCGGATCTGATTATGTACAGGAGAAGCATAAAGAGTAGGCATTTTGACGTGATATGGATGTAAGACCCTAAAAAGCGGAGGTGGTACTATTTATAGCACATCTTACATTCAGTAATGATAGTGATGGGTATGATGATTTGTCGAATTAAAACATCAACCACCAGATCGAATAGAAAGTTCAGCAAGCACCATTATTACCGATGTATTGAGTACTAAACTATGACTGTACTGAAGGGGCTCAGAAAACTCACGCTAGTTAGTGCCTATAGACAACTGGACAGTGGCACGGTTCTAATATTAGTTGGGAATTTTTATGGAATTTGAAACTTTCGGCCACATTGATGATATTTAATATAATATGTCTTTGGGAGTGATGTATGTACATAGTTGATCATTACAATCGTTTAGTCAGGATTACGACCTAGTTTCTCACAGCACTTATGTTGTGTGTATGAATTTGGCATATGCGCAGAGTGATCTACAGATTAAAGTCGACTCCGAACGACAGATTTTTTTTGAGAAACTGCTCATGACAATTTTATTTACTCTCAGAGAAACGAAAAACTTCTGATACTGATAAAATGAAGTTGCAAATCAAATTGGACATTGGATTCTGGGCCTTCAGGTGAGGCACATTTTGAGGGGTAAATTTTCACTATGGGAATTATCTTATTGATTTGACGAGTTTCGCTATAGGGATACTAAGGGGCTAATTTAGGTCCTATGGATGGCTCTAGAACTAAGGCCGTAGGATTGACTCTGACTAAACTACGAACCGAGCTTTATCAAGAATCTCTTTTGGAGAAGAAAAAATTATTATTGTGATCTTCGGACCCTAATATTTGAATTGGAAAGATTATTTTCGTATAAAATTCCTTCAGTTTTAGCAGGTAATTATAAGGTAATTATTTTAATTACCTTAAATCAACTAAAAAGAAAATATTACAGAGGATTTCCCTAGAGGTGATAAAATGAAAATAAAACGCGTTTAAAATTCCCATGCGTGCATGTGAATATTTATTTCCATATTTTTTTGTTTTTTTTTTTTTTGTTTGTTTTTTATTTCACGCCTCAAAATTACTTAAAGAGGCTTGTTTTAAAGGGGGCTTTCATAAAAACTCAACTCATAGGCAAACGTATTTAACATTGTGATTGTTTTGTTTCTTATCTTCCAACAATTTTTTTTATTTTCTTGAATTTCATTTAAATGGTCGTTTAAACACTTTATTTCCATTTCAGTTGCAGTATTCATTTATAATTACCATAGTTTAGTTGTAAATTATTTGGGTTTACACTGTGGCACTGTGTGTTCGTACACTGGCATAATGAGTTTTTTTCATTTTTATTACCCTTATGGCTTTTAATGCAAAGCAAAAAACGAAAGAAAAAAACAACAAAAGTGAAAAATAAAAAACACAGGCAACAGCAAAGAAGGCCTATAAACTTGGCAAATATACGCCGAAGAATTTTAAAATCATTTCAAAGCAACACAATGTTACTTTTATATTTTACAAGAGATCTATTAACTCTTTTTTTATTTTAACAAATTATCAATCTACCTACTTAAGCAATACAATACTTATCACACACTTACTATAAGCACATATTAAGATAGAGTGCTCCAAACTGCTTCAGTAAATAACAGGCGAATCAAAACAATTTTCACTTTTTATAACGAATAAATGAGAAAAAAAAATTGTGAGAAAAAGACTTAAAAACAAACCAAACAAAAAAAGGGGTGAATAAAACTTTACTTTAAACACACACACACACACACACACTCACACGCATTCGTCAACCTGTATGAAATCATTGCTTTCAGAAAATGAAAAAAATTCAATAAAAGAAATATGAAGTGAACTGCAAAACGGAATCTAAAATTCTTATCGAAAAAGAACTTAAACAAGCTAGAAAATGTAGAAACCATTCAAAACATAAGCAAATAATACAACATACAGGGTAGCACAAAAATAATGCCATAATTACAATACAAATTAATTTACATTCAATCTGTAATTAACATTAGGAACTATCGTTAAAGTGCTTAACATAGAATTGAGCTCCACTCAATATTGGATCCACCGAAAATATAGCAAGAAGGGTAAACTTATAAGAAAGGTAAAAAGGTTTTAGTCTTCACTAAATGATAGTCATTACTACCATGTGCAGCAGACTTAAATCGAATCAAAGCTTCCAGCTTCGCTAAACAGCAGGTTCTCATTGCCTCTGTTATACCAACACAAGCCAGTCTATTTATCTTGCTCAACTCCAATTAAGCTGTTTTCAGATTTGTACTACTAAACCTACAACTACTCAATAGGTCTCTATCGTCTATCAAGGCATACCTGCAGTGCATAATACCCGGTTTGATCCTCAGAATTTCTCTGCATTTCTTTCGTATGCAATAATGGTATAGGCCTTCCATGTCGATTTACCGTGTGACTTTATCTCTCCTAGCAGTCGAATATATCTTCATTTAAAAATTTACTGGCAGGCATATAATGTCATAAACATATTGTTGTTGCTATTGTTATTGCAGATATCTTTTGTTGTACAACAACAAGTGATGATAATATCATTAAACCATACTATTTACTACAAGCTTTTAATGGGTCTGAATTGCGGCATAACAGTCTTAGGGCCATTATTGCAACTTACCGTTAAAGTTGGCTTTAGTTAAAGCTATCTTTAGCTAAACGGAACTGTAAAGTTAACTTTAACTTATTTTCATTATTTACAACTCACAGATAAAATAAAGTTAACTTTTTCAAAAATATGGCAATGCCGATGTAATAATGTCTATTTTAATATTGCCATATCGAAAATAATATATTCAAAGATAAAGTGAACTTTAAATGTTAAAGGGAGGACGATCTTTCCTTTAGCTTAAAGCTCACTCTGATTGGGTACTCATAATATGAAAATCAATTTATCTGCCCGTTAAAATCAATTGAAATTGTCCGCGCGCCCTTCATCCAGGTTTGGCCAGATCTTATGCGCCGTTCTACTCGTGTCCGAGGCCGCCCATCTGTTGTTGACGGAATCGACAGTCGGATTATCAATTATGAGTCTACAAGTTCTCTTAGGGATCCCCAAATTCTAGAATTTCTCGGAGAGTTCGATGGTCGTGCCCCGTCTGGCAATGTCCTTGACATATCTGCGACAACCGTATACCGTTCTGGATTTCATCACATTGGAATTTAGAGCCTTAATAGCCGATTGGCTATCAGATAGTGTAGTGATGTTTCGCTTAGAAATGTTTTCATTTTCAATAATTTTCACCTCAGCCTGTATTGCCACCACCTCCGTCTGAAGGACGCTGCAGTGGTCCATTGCTACCTAGTCTCCACCAAATTTTTCAATCATTTGACCAGACATCTCCAAACAAAGTGAAATATGAAAAAACAAGACATTTGTTTGGCGACTTTCTCCCACCAGATTTCTTGCAAAAACTCTGAGAGCAAATAAAATTGTCATGAAAAACTTTCTCAAAAATCGATCATTCAGAGATAGGTTTTTGAGAAACGCTTAGGGTTTTTGCGAGAAATCTATTGAGACGAAGTGGCAGAAGAATTAGTTTTCATATTTCGTTCTGGTGGAGATATCTGATCTGGGGGTTTGAACCGTAGTCTCACGTCTAATGAACCAACACACTACCTATTAAATAACGTAACCAATACCTATTACAACTCCAGAATAACAATAAAGTTAACTTTTTCAAAAATATGGCAATGCCGATGTAATAATGTCTATTTTAATATTTGCCATATCGAAAATAATATATTCAAAGATAAAGTGAACTTTAAATGTTAAAGGGAGGACGATCTTTCTTTAGCTTAAAGCTCACTCTGATTGGTACTCATAATAATGAAAATCAATTATCTGCCCGTTAAAATCAATTGAAATTGTCCGCGCGCCTTCATCCAGGTTTGGCCAGATCTTATGCGCCGTTCTACTCGTGTCCGAGGCCGCCCATCTGTTGTTGACGGAATCGACAGTCGGATTATCAATTATGAGTCTACAAGTTCTCTTAGGGATCCCCAAATTCTAGAATTTTCTCGGAGAGTTCGATGGTCGTGCCCCGTCTGGCAATGTCCTTGACATATCTGCGACAACCGTATACCGTTCTGGATTTCATCACATTGGAATTTAGAGCCTTAATAGCCCGATTGGCTATCAGATAGTGTAGTGATGTTTCGCTTAGAAATGTTTTCATTTTCAATAATTTTCACCTCAGCCTGTATTGCCACCACCTCCGTCTGAAGGACGCTGCAGTGGTCCATTGCTACCTAGTCTCCACCAAATTTTTCAATCATTTGACCAGACATCTCCAACAAAGTGAAATATGAAAAAACAAGACATTTGTTTGGCGACTTTCTCCCCACCAGATTTCTTGCAAAAACTCTGAGAGCAAATAAAATTGTCATGAAAAACTTTCTCAAAAATCGATCATTCAGAGATAGGTTTTTGAGAAACGCTTAGGGTTTTTGCGAGAAATCTATTGAGACGAAGTGGCAGAAGAATTAGTTTTCATATTTCGTTCTGGTGGAGATATCTGATCTGGGGGTTTGAACCGTAGTCTACGTCTAATGAACCAACACACTACCTATTAAATAACGTAACCAATATCGGGATTTATTAGCCAGAATGTTTGCTAATCGCTAAATCGATCAATTTTTCAAAATGTTCACTTGTTGTGGGGCTTTATGAGAGAAATTTTCTTATTGAAACATTTTTTCGATTCTATTTCGTATTTTCTTTAAGGTTTTGGATGAAACTCTGTACGAGTTCTGAATATTTGAAACCTGTTGTGAATTTTCTGGTGCATACATATTGTACTCGTATAATATGTTTAAAATGTCATTTCAAAATAAATTTTCTTCTGTCAATTTTAAAACAAGTTTTGCTTTTAACATTTTCTAACTTCTGTGAATATAGAAATATGTTCTTAACCTTCCGCACAGTACAGGCAGGTAATAAATAATAATTAAATTTAGTGAAAGTTCTTTATGGTTTTTTTTGTGGCCGTTTAGGTAAGGAAAACATTTTTCGTTTTATTTTTTATTTATTTTCTTTTAAAGTGGTAAAGAATATTTTTTTATATTTTAAATAATAATAAATTATTAAGGTTTTTTCTTCATAAATGACCACAAAATGTTCATAATCATCGTAATTACATTTTAAATTGCGGTGTTTCATTCAAAATTTTTCATTTCACTTTTTCAAATTACACATGAAATGCTGCTGGTCGAAAATAATTTGCATTTAAGGTCATATATCCCATCATGGATACAAACATTTAAAAGTGCCACTGATGACAGCAATAACAACAACAAAAAAGAGCAGAATATTTATTTCTGTTTATTAAAATGATATTTCAAATGAATTTGACGTTTGAATTACGATTGATGTCATGTAATGACCACTATTTGAATTAAATTGAATTTCATTTTAAAATTTGAAATTATACACTGAAATATTGTAGATATGAAATTGAAGAGTGGCAAGATTGTTTTGATTAACATCCTACAATACAGGGGTCTTTAAACAAACAAACAAAAAAAAAACATTTTTTTCTCTCCCAATACACTGAATTAACTCTGAAGCTCTTTAACTTTGTGAATTTAAAGTCTTTTATTGTGCAAGTGGCAACTTGGAAAATTGACAGCTGTCACCTGTCACATATAAATCATATGCATATTCTCATTATTAAAAATAAAATGCTTTACGAAAAAAAAAAAAAATGAAAAGTTATGCTTAGGCCGCTCGCAAACTTCAAAGAATTTTCATTTGAGAAAGTACAGAGAAATTGAAGAAACTTGGTCTGTTATTTACAGTTACATACACAATTGGCCATTATAAACACACGTCGGTACAAAGAGAACATGATAAAAATGTGAGTGTATTTGTTCGAAGCATATGTATAAGCCAGAGGAAAATTGTTAGTAATATTTTCAAGTCTAACGTAATAATATGCCTATGTAGTGGAAAATATAGCATAAATGTACTACGCCAAATCCCTAAAGACTGGGTATTTAACTTGACTAATATTCCTCTAAAAATGGAGATCATTTCTCATTGTTATTAGTGAATCGCATTGGAAAACAGTGAATCGTACGGTAATAGTTTGTAGAGTGTATAATTGAAAGCTGAAAATAAGTGACCTGAACCTTTTTGTTTAGAAGCTGACAAGAAACTGAATGCAATTCTATTACGTGTAAAAATCCTAAGATGTTTGACCCCCGGGGGATTTTGGTGCCGACGTATAATTATAACCCTTCAGATAGGATTACGCCCTAACTTCTCACACACTTGTGTTAATTTGTGATAATTTTTTATGAGTGACTGGACAACAGCTTTAAGTTGGTCCTGATCGCACAATCTGTTACTTCTACGGCCTCATCATTGGATTGGTCAGAAGGAAGAGCAAAGACGTGGGTGGTAGATCGTATTGTTATGTATCTGGGGGTCTCTGGCCTGTTATAGATAGTGATAAAATAGGGTTTAGAATTGCTGGGCTTAGATAAGGGCACTGCGGTATTAGATCGCTGATAAGGATCTTGAACAGAAACCAGACGAACTATGGCAAAGTTGGAGACTATCCTCTGCGACTTTCCAGATCTTAGTAGATTGAGAAAACTGGGTAGGGGCTTCTTTAAAGGCTTGGACCCTTCAACGAAAGCCGATATTAGGGCTCACCACAGATTCATAAATAGGTTGAGCTCCTTTTCCAATTTCCTTATCTCATTCGCTATCCACTCTCTCTCTCTCTCTCTCTCTCTCTCTCTCTCTCTCTCTTCTAGAACGAAATTAGAATGGGTCATTTTGACTTCTGGGTATTACACTTATCCCAATGGCATGTACACATCCTCTAACCTAACTTTTCATGGCAATAGGAATATGCTGTCAAGAAGTCGCTGAAGAAATAATTGTTCACACTTCAATCAGTTCGAGATGTTGGATATGGGTCATGCGTCTAATAAGTCAACACACTATCTACTAGACTGGGGCGACCTTGGTTCAAATTCGTTAATTACCGAACATCACAGGCTAAAATAAATCATTTACCTTGGTTATAGACGCCTATAATAAATAATTTCCTATCAATCACAATAGAGATACAAAATATTTCATTTCATTGTCTACGAAGCATCCATTTTGCTTTGTCAGTAGTTATGTTTTTCAGACAATTCTTGCATTTGATCAACTTTTCATAGCCCGTATACTTGCATTTCAGAAAGGAGAGGAATTTGTTGTACTTGCCGCTGTTAATTCATGTTGCAAGCAAAATGGAGTTTTTTTTAAGTGGTTGATTATTGCTTGGCGTCGAATGGGTAGCAACGTCCACGCTGCTTTTATGCCGATTTTTCACCATTTTGTCTATAATCTCATCAAGTTTTTTTTTTGGACTGATCAGCACCATCAAAATTAAAACGTTAAGTCGTAAACCTCATGGTAAACCTCACAAATTTTGATTGTATCCCGTGAAATTCAAGATCTGACGGTACTGTTTCATATTTTCACTAACAAAAAGGAAACTTCAAACTAATTATACCTTACAATGCCTTTCAAACTAATTATAGCTTAAAATGATGCAGTTTACACTACCAGAAATGATGAGGTTTTTATTGGCTGACATTCATTTCATTCCGAAATTAAGATTCTAATGATCATTATCATTTTACTATGATATGTGATACTACGGTGGCATAATGAAACAAAATGGCATTTGCCACAATAAATCGTTCGATTTCAATTGACCATTAAGTGGCTTTGCAAATTAAGGCAGTTGAAAAGAGATTGCAGTGCTGCGCCGTATACCGCACTAGGTTTGGTTGTAGTAAGTGGTTTTGTGCAATATAATCCACGCTTATAGAAACTAATATGGTTTAATGGTATTATCATCACTTGTTGTTGTACAACAAAGATAAATGCAACAACAATGTATGTATGTATGTATGGCCTTATATGCCGAACAGTAAGTTATCGTTTATATGTTGCACTAGTGCAGGTAAATCAGTTGCAAGTTGCTGATGGATAAGGTATGTTGTTAATAATTTCAAGGTCTACAGCATTTTTACAAATGAAGCATAAAAAAATAAACAAAAACTTTTAAAAAATTTTGTATAAATAATGGTCAATTTAAAGAAATTTTTAAACGTTTTTTCTTTTCTTTTCTTTTCTTTTCTTTTGTTTTCTATGCGTAATAAAATCATTTCATTTTGAATTTCAATAGTAATGTACTACGATTATTGTTGTTGTTGTTGTTGTTGTTGTTTAAATAATTAATAATAAAGAAGACATCATTGCATAGTTTTGTTCAATGTTGCAACATACAAAACCAAAATAAGAATAAGTCGCTCTTACAATGGAAAGAGCAAGAGTTTAAAAAATTACCGGGCTGGCCTGTAACCAATGTGTTTTGGCAAAGTAAAATTTTCTTTTTGGGTATGTGTGTGTGTCTAATAAATTACCTCATTAAATATTTCTTTTCTTTTCTTTTAATTTTTTTCTCTTCTTCAACAATTGAGATTTTCTATTGTTTAAAGCGGTTTTTTTTTCATTTTTTCTTCTCGTGAGTATTTATTTTGGTTTGGTTTTTCTTTCTCAGCTGAAAGTGAATTATCTTAATTGAAATATCTTGGAAAACGAAAAAATACAAAAAAAAAAAAAAAATAAACTAAAATCATATCGAAAGATAATGACCAATCTAAAGAGGACTTTCCCTTTTAGTATCAGCAGGTGAGTGAAGTTGAATCACTAAAACAAAAAATTGTTTCACTGGATGCAATTGAACAATCGTACTACAAATCGAACAACATTGACTTCTATTCGACGGTGGCATTTTATTATAAAGCTCTGTACAATCATAGTTTTTGAAATTCCTTTGGAATTGTAGATATTTCGTGAAGGTATTCCTTTCAACAAAGCAAACATTGAGTCTATGAAACGATTGTGCTCTGAAGTTATGCTGGAAACTTGATTACGACAGACCAGAGATCAGCAATGAGTATTCAGAAAGATAAGTAAATTCGAATCATACTCATAATTTCTGATAGTTATACGCATTCATACTTATTTTAACATCATACTCATACTACTCATATTCAAAGTTTGAAGTACTTATCATACTCATACTTAATGCAATGCATGATGTTTTAGATTTCTACTCTCCATAACTCAACATTTACAAGAATCACAAAATAAGTATGAATCGCGTACGAACACTGCAATACTCACTAGGAGGTTGTATGTTTGCTCTGTTTGCTGCTCTGTGTTTTTTGCTTGCGTGTCTTTTTTCTTTTGTTGTGAATGCAACTAAGACTGTAAATTTTGATAAATGATTCGAATCACTCCAATCATTTATGAGTATTGTAAGTATTTTTCTGAATTTATGAATCTGAATGAGTAGGCGTATGAATCGAACATATTTCGAATGTTATGAGTTCGAAGTCAACTTGTACTTATAAATCAGCGTTGTAATGAGTACGAATGAATCAGAGCAGTTAAATTTTAATAGTGTTGACTCACTTATATTAAAAATTTCATAAGTACTTATGAGTGTACTTATGAGAGTACTTAAAAGTGATTCATTGCTGATGTCTGCAGAACAAACTACATCGATAACATAACCTCATATAACATAACCTCACTTCTTACGCAAGTAGTACGAAATGTTTTCAACCGTTAGTTTTTCTTGAAATTATAATAGACTGTGCTCCTTTTTCATCTAAGTTACTACAAGGACCTACGTTCATATTTTTAATTATAATGGCTCTATAATCAAGAGCTTTCCATTTTGAAATTTTAATAAAACAAAGCATGTATTTAGGCGACGAAGCCTAGAGGCAACGGTTCAAACCCCGAGACAGACATCTCAAACAAAACGAAACTAAAAAGTATTTTTTTCGGCGACTTCCTCTCAGCAGATTTCTGGCATAAACTCTGTGAGTAAATAAAATTGCCATGAAAAGAGTCTCAAAAAATCTGTCGTTCGACTTTAAACTGTAGGTCCCGCCACTCATATATAAAGTTAATACACACAGCATAAATGATGTGAGAACCTAGATCGTAAACCTGATTGAAGGGTTATAATGACCAATTGTGGTTGTAAGATATATCGTAGAAATTTTTCATTCATGTGGAAGACATATGACGTCAGAATGTATAGAATATAATACCGTTCAAATGTCTTTTACGGTTTCTCTGGGTAGAGTGCATTCGAAATGTCCAATTTTCCATGACTTTGGCTTACAAGTTACAAGGCTGAATTTGATTGATGGCATCCAGTATGTTGGCTTTGAGTAATGTTGTGTTGTAATATTTATTCGCATACGCTTGCAACTTAAGAAAACGTTACACGAAAAGTCAAATCGTACGACGTCAGCCGCCAATTCAAACGTATGTAAAATGGCAATGCCCGCAAACTATCCAATTCAGG
>QOCX01000097.1:487119-519699 GCA_005959815.1 Sarcophaga bullata
CTCGCCGTTGGTAGTGATGGCCTCGGCAATATCTTTGTGAAAGAAATCTGGAAAGAAATTTTTTCGAAATTCGAATAAGTTCCATACCCATGTGCAGCCTCCAAGTTGACCAACTACTTCTATTTTCTGAAATAGAGGGACTGTGTTTAGCTGTGGTGCCACAACGGGTCGCTATCTGATCTCAAGTATTTTCTGGCAAACAAAGTCACCACTATGACCTAACCTAACCTAACCGTACGCATTCATCCAGAAGAGGACCTTATCGCTGAAGATAGGATCATGCCGAATATCCATGTTGATAAAACAATTTTATTATTTGCATGTGCTATTAAGTGGTGTATTCGTCCATGATGGTGTGGCAAAATAGTCTAAACAAATGACAACTAATTTGTCTGTTCAAGCTTCAACAAAATGGCTGTTATCAACTGACAAAGTTGGGAAGTCTCTGTTATAGGACTCTATAGAAGTTATAAGCATAACACTTACGTACATACAAACATATGTAATTTGTTACAACCTAACTTCTCATACCACTTATGTTGTGTGTGTTTATTTTGTACATGTGTTGCGAAACATACAGTTTGACGTCGAGAAACTTTTCTTTTAAATTTTGTTTGCTTTGAGAGTTTTTGCCAGAATTCTGCTGGGAGGCAGTCGTCAAGCTGTCTGATCTGGGGTTTGAACTGTCGCCTCATGTCTAATAAGCTAACACACATCCTACTAGACTACGCTTAACACATACGTTTTTTAAATTAATTTATTATAGGATAAAAGCCAGACTATTGACAATTTATTTTATTTTCAACCATTGTGGGAATTCCCAAACTACTTTTGCTAATTAACTTCAAGCTATTTTAATAACTTTTGTTAAATAACTATTATCGCCATTCAATAATTTTTTTTTTTTTGCTATTTAAACTATAAAAAATATCCAACACATCTGCTTAATTTATATTTAAAGAAAATTGTTCATATTTTCATAAAAAACAGCAGAAGAAGAGAGAAAAAAAATATGGAAAGTCACGATCCTAGTAAAACGTTTGAAAAGTCACGGTGCCAATGTCAATGACTTGCTAAAAATTATGAAAAGAAAAAAAGAAGAAGAAAAATATGCAAACGCGTGGGTTCAAAAAAGACAAAAGAGAAAAACATCTTTTGATACTGGAATGAATGAAAGAAAACAAACAAAAAAAAAGAAAGAAAGAAAAAAAAATTAATTCAACAAAGCAGATAAAAATCTGGAAAATTGAAGAAGAAAAAAAAAACATTACTTTGATTAGAAAACAACGATGACGACTTGATGAAATTAATCAGAAATAGTTAGAAATGACAACGCATCTTATAATTATGGACCTCATAAGTTGTTGCATCAATGCATATGCATTTTTAAGCATTTACCTGCATGCAGAAAAATGAAAGAAATACGAGAGAAGAAATTGTTTCAAGTCAACCATACCACATGCATGGCCATGCCAGTTGCAAATGAACTGATAGTGGGCGTAGGCGAATTAGAAAAACCCTATTGAATGCGAGGTTTGAAAAAAACAATGTCTCAGTAAATATGTCACCCGGCGTGGGAATATGCGATTATTGTATACATACATGCATACATAATTGGTCATTACATTCCTTTAGTCAGGATTACGACCTAGTTTCTCAAACCACTTATGTTGTGTGCGTTAATTTTTATACATGAGTGGCGGGACCTCCAGCTTAAAGTCGACTTCAAACTACAGATCTTTGAGAAACTCTTCATGGCAATTTAATTACTCATAGAGTTATTGCAAGAAATCTGCCGAGACAAAGCCGCCGAAGAAATATTCTGTTTATATTTCATTTAGTTGGAGATGTCTGACCTGGTGTTTGAACCCAGGCTTCTCGTCTAATAAGCCAACACACTACCTGCTAGACCGCGGCGACTTTAAATGCAAGGATAAATTAATTTCTCAGTACATAACTAATGCGTGTTTTTTTAGAAAAGATAGCTAGGTTCACATATTCACTAGGGTCCAAATAATGGTTTCAATATGTTGCCCATATAAGACGTAGAAATTCCAAGCATGGAAATTCCATTTTGATAGAGATGGCTACAGACATCTAAGATTACAGCGAATAACAAATTGAATGAAGCCTGAGCGATAAACAAGTACAAAGAGTGGCTTCCAACATCGATAGGCGTCCATCCAAATCTTATTCAAACTCAAACTATTTTGAAATGATGATAACGGCCAACGTCCGATTTCGACCCAATTGGTCCAATAATTGTTGTCAGAAACCCGACAACATTAGTGCAACGATGTCAAATCGCAAAATCCTCTACGTTAAGACAGCATCGCCTTAAAGCACTCGTATACAATATCCACTTTGGCATGTGTTAAGGAACGATATATCCATTCAAGCAATTTGATAAAACAGACTGGCAAAATTCGAGAACCCTATTATATAACATAAATGACCCTTCAGTCAGGGTTACGGCCTAGCTTCTCACACCACTTATGTTGTGTGTGTTAATTTTATACATGAGTGGCGGGACCTACACTTTAAAGTCGACTCCGAACGACAGATTTTTGAGAAACTTTTCATGGCAACTTTATTTACTCTCAGAGTTTTTGCCAGAAATCTGCTGAGAGGAAGACGTCAAAGAAATTTTTTTTTTTTGATGTCTGTCTGGGGACCGGACCCTATTGGAAGATCCAATATTATTCTTTGACGATAATTGATGAATTATTGCAAAAAAAAAAAACCTTGGCTATGCTTTCAATGCGACTTGTTTGGTATCGCATTGTCCTGAGACACTTACTGTTTTGATTGCTACTTAGTTTGTGGCGTGTTGCAAGCCAACTTGAGATTTTGATTTCGAGCCAAACGTTTAGCTTCCCATGTGATCTGTGCAGTAAAGGAGGAAGCAAAACGCATACGTATGTTGTTATTATAACTTCGATCTGTCAGTATGCAGTTGTAATCTTAAGATCTTCTAGACTGCATTACCTTGAAATGGCCAAGCTAAAGATCACAATTTTGGTTGAAATAAGCTGGAAATTTTCTTTTTAGTAGGAGTAGACCTAAACGGGGACAAATAATGATAAAAATTTCTCTAAAAAAATATTTTAAAATTAGCATTCTCAAGTGAAGATCTAATGCTACACTCAAAAGAGTTGAAGACCTGGGATCTTCTGCAGGCATATATAAAATTGGAGGCCTCCATCATATTCAATTGGGTGTTATTAACTTAGACCGATGTTTCATTATGGTAGTGTACTCCAAAAATTTTTATTTCTTTTACCTCTTATTGTAACAAAAAAATGAACGTCAGTAGATGCCCTAAATGATAGCGAACTGATGTAAGTCGCATACATTAGAAAGCTTTCTATTTTTATTTTTTTAATTAAAGTATCCTGAAGTCCCCGTAGTCTAGTAGATAGTGTGCTGGCTTATTAGACGGTTAGAAATAAGCTACATAAACCACGGTTCGAAGAGGATTTCTGGCAAAATATCTGAAAGTAAATAAAATTGCCATGAAAAAATCTCACAAAAAATTGGAGCAATTGGACAATATGGGGTCGAAATACGGACGTTGGCCGTTATCATCATTTCAAAATAGTTTGGGTTTGAATAAGATTATGGACGCCTATCGATGTTGGAAGCCACTCTTTGTACTTGTTTGTCGCTCAAGCTTCATTAAATTTGTTATTCGCTATAATCTCAGACGTCTGTAGCCATCTCTGCTCTCAAAATGGAATTTCCATGCTTGGAATTTCTACGTCTTATATGGGCAACATATTGAAACCATTATTTGGACCATAGTGAGTATGTGAACCTAGCTATATATTCTAAAAAAACATGCATTAGTAATGTTCAGAGAAATTAAGTTCTCCTTACTAAACATCGCATTTAAAGTCGGCGTGGTCTAGTAGGTAGAGTGTTGGCTTATTAGAAGTGAAGCCTGGGTTCAAACACCAGGTCAGACGGCTCCAACTAAATGAAATATAAAAAAAAAATATTTTTTCGGCGGCTTTCTCTCAGCAGATTTCTTGCAATAACTCTATGAGTAATTAAATTGCCATGAAAAGGTCCTCAAAAATCTGTCGTTTGGAGTCGATTTTAAACTGTAGGTCCCGCCACTTATGTATAAAATTAAAGCACACAACATAAGTGGTATGAGAGACTTGGTCGTTATCCTGACTAAAGAGTTGTAATGACCAATTATGTATGTACTCGTATGTATCCTAAGAAATAAAGAACCAAATATCCAACTATTATATCATAGTATTCGGTATTTACAAATTTTAATTACATTTTGTCGCATATCTATGATATGAAGTATACGTAGGGTAGCAATTATGGAGATAACTTTCAATTACTCTTTGTTTTTATTTGCTAGTGAAATGCCACAAAACTTAATTGACTCTTTTTAATGATGATGAACAAATTGATGGCTGCCAGAAAAAATCGAAATCGAAATACAACATAGAGGAGCTGGCAGTTAAATAAGCAATCAGCAAGCGATACCTTTATAAGCTACATGGCATAAACAAAACCAACATAACCAACACCAGCATAATTTCTAAAAAAAAAAAAAAAACATAAAAAAATAAACAAAACATTACAATCAACAGGTACAATACAAAAGCAAAACACTTTAATGGAAAAATGTTTAATTTAAGTGTCATTACCACAATTGGTAAGAAAATATATGTACGTGTTGAGGCAAACAAATAGCAACAAACAATACGAATAACGTGAAATTTAAGCTAAAGTGTTGGATAGGTTTTTTTGAACAACAACATGAAAAAGAAACTGAAAAAAATTGTTAAGATAAACAATAAGCAACCAGTAGCCTGTACCAAAAACAATCAACACACAATATTGTTTACAAACCGTTTACAACAGTTACAGCAGCAACCGCAAGCAACATTATGGCTAGTGATCAGACAACAGCAGACATGTTGTGGCTGGGTCTAAGTCAAGTTTGATAGAAAGAAACAAAGAAAGGCTTGATGCCGTTTCCCCAAATGGCTAAGCAAATCAAAACAAAACCAATGAAAGAAATACCGAAAGAAGAACACAATTGAAACGATGTTTTTGAAACAGAATGAAACGTTGAAAAGAAAATAAGAAAACCTTGCATGAATGACGGCCGTGTATAAAAGTATAGACAACAAACAACGATGGCATTAGTTTAATAGAAGAATTTATATTGTAAGCACTACTATCCTCCAGTAAAACTAAAATAAACGAAAAAACTAAAAAAAAAAAATTAAAAACAATAAATTAAAAAGAAAAAGCAAAAACAAATAACTTATAAAAAAATTCACAACAACAAATATAGTGCTTTACAATAAAAAAAATAAAAAACCTGAACACAGGATCAAACCCCCTTCAAACCAAGGATTATAAAAAAAAAATTTTTGTACAAAAAAAAAAAAAATAAAGAAAAAGTGAAACAAAACTTTAATAAAATTTACAAACAAAACAAGTGCAACATTTATAAAACAAAACACCAACAAAAAAAAAAAAATCAGAAATTAACAAACAAAAGTAGAAGAAGAAAAACAAAACAAAAATTTTTTTTAACAAAATGTTAACAAAAAAGACTTTTTGCGATACGCAACAATTGCCGTTTGTAGCGTTTCTTATATCCTTAAGTGTGTCAGCCGTAATACCGATAATAAGTGCCAGCACTGAAAATATTTCTACCACACAATCAGCTGCATCACAGACCTCAATACAAAGTGCTGGCGCTCGCACCATACTGCGCATCTATGACGAGTGCACTCGAGCTGAAGGCGGTTTTGTGCCATGTCTGAAGAAAAAAGCGATATCCTTTATTGATCGCATATCGTATATTGATGCAATTGCCGTTGCCGATGGCATTAAAGTGGTACGCTTACCGGGCGCCACGGTACCTGATCTGCCCGCTATACGACCCATGTTCAGTGAAAACGAAGTAGAATCATCGCTATCGCGTTCATCTGAAGATCGTGATACAAAATTGACAAATATGCTGGTCGAACGTTTGGCACACTTCTTTAATGGTCATACGTTACAGGTCAGTTTTCCAAAACTATCCTCAGAGGAGATTGGACGCGGTTTGGAAGAAGGTATGTAAGATTTATTAATTACAAGTGATTTGAAGGTTTAACTAAGGGAAGACCGAGTGACCCTAGAGGGATGAAAGAAAAATTGTGTATACTTTTGAAAATACTTACATTTTAGGAATCAAAAATTGTCAAATAATGCCACAAGCATTGTTACTTCCTATATCCTTTCGTTATTCTTTTTCAATTGCATTTTATTGAGGACATTGAATGATCCAGAAAAGATTTGAAGTTTTCAAAATTGTTTCATTGCGGAAAAAACAAACGAAAATTATTTTTTACAAATAGACCTTGAAAGGATGTTATTCGAGAAGGTTTTCCTCAAGTGGGATAAAATATTTTATAAACGTTTTTATACAACCTAAAACTAATTATTGATCGTAATGCAGATAGCTTTTCATTTTATCTGAAAACTCTTTAAATAACTTGATAATTGAAAATAATTTCAGTCCTCAACAGATTCATTATTAAAAGCCTCTGTTAGTTTGTGTCAAACTTCAATAGCTAATTAGCTGCAGCTGATAGTTATCCTTCGAACTTGTTCTCATTGAACAACTGCTTTTTCGAATGGTATTTGAATCCCAGGCAGATTACTGGAAAAATTTTGAGGTCAAACAAAATTGTTATGAAAAGTTTCTTAAAAATGTATCGTTCGCAGTGAAAAACTTAATGAAGATCCTAACAATTTGATGACACAGATTTGTGTCCTTGTAGTAGATTAAACTAACTTTACACATCCCTTAAAGATATTTAACTTGCTTAGCCTCGAGACGTATTGTGTATATCAAACTTGATGTAGTTGAACCATGAACATGTCTAGCTTTAGTGATAGGATACATAATATCCTCTTTTCCTTTGGCAAAAGTCAAGCAGTGTCAATACAAACTTCGATGGAAAACATTTCATCATATTCGTAGTATAAGAATTGAATTGTCTTGGTTAGATATCGTGGTTAAATATTGATACCTATCTGACAGTAATTTTTACTCGTAAAAGGTCTACTCTACTGAAGTAGAACTTGTTTAATTCAATGGAATGATGGACATACATACGACCCTTTAGTTACGATAACGACTTGGTTTCTACATCACTTAAGTTGTGTTTGATAATTTTTTATACTCGAGTGGCGTGACATACAGTTTGAGGTTGACGCCTAACGATAGATTTTTGAGAAACTTCTTATGGCACACTCAGAGTTTTTGCCAGAAATCTGTTGAGCGGAAGTTAGCGAAGAAATATTTTTTTTTGTTTTGGACACATATGGTCTGAGGTTTGAACCATGGCCTCACATCTGATAAGCCAATATACTACCTACTAGACTATGGTGCTTTCACATTGCATTTAAAGAAGAAATCAAGAGGTAAAGCATCGGGTAAAAATAGTATATGATCGTTTGAAAGTAGCTTTTTCAGATATTAATGGCTGATAACGCCATCAAAGTAACTAAACTTTAAATTTGTTCTAGAATTCATCTCTTTCGGGATGAATGGGTAAGTAAACTAACAAAGTTGTGTAGTTTGGGATGAAGGTCATTGACAGGCAATGGATCCGGAAAAAAAACACTATTTAGTGTGGATTTTGTACTACAATGCCAGGCAATCACTTTCAACGGCGAGCTTTATAGTTTAATGATTAGCAACTTCTTGTAACCAGAATTGAGTGATGTTTTCAAGAAAGATATTTGGTTTCCACAGGATGGCGCTACATCCCATACAGTTCATAGCATATTAGCTATACTGCACAGGATGGCGCTACAGGCCATACAGTTCATAGCATATTAGATATACTGCACAAGAGATTTGAGGGCATTGCCATCTCACATGGTGACTATGTAAACTAGCCACCGATCTCATGCGATTTTACCCTGTTAGACCTTTCCTTATGGGGTATTTTTATACGCAGGCATATGCGAATAGGCGTCAAGCCTTAGCGGTGCTTCAAACTCAAATTCAGTCTGATTTATAAGCCACAGTAATGAAAAATTGGTCATTTCGTAAGTGACAGTGAAGCCGTGACAGTGATATTGTATTGCATTCAACTTCATTTGAATTTTTGAATTAATTTACGATCGCCTTCTTACTACTCATTTTATATATTTCAGCATTGATCCCTCAGTCGTATATCTGGATGACATTTTAATATTATTTTCAAAATAATTCATAATAATTCCCAGAAATCTGAAATTATTTTACAACATCATTATGAAGAGATGAAAAACCAAACAAAAAAAAAGTGTCACGTTATTAATCGCACATAATAATTCCATTGTAGTAAGTAGGCCTTCCAACAACAACACCAAAACTAACAACACGATGAATTAAGTTATTTATTTACTTCATTCCTACATTCATTCATTCACTCATTCCTTCCATTCAGACATACACAAAGAACGTGATCTATTTTATGTTGGTTGGTTTTAATTAAAGTAATTCAATTAGAAAGCTACTCCACTCGCAGTTAGTAAGTAGTAGTCATACAGACTGACAGTCAACAATACGAAAATGTAAACATGTTTACAAATGTAGAATAATTCGTTGGCTTTTATTTTTAGTTCTTCAGTTTTGCCAGTCATTGAAATCATCTCGTGACAGAATTCATGAAAAAAAAAAAATTAAACACAACACAGTAAAAATACATACGGATTAAGGGAAAAACAATCTACATTTTATGGCATATTTGCATGAGATTGCTGTGGGAAAAAGTCAATTGTTTTCAATGTTCGCACTACCAATATGCACATACATACATACATACATACATCCATATACTCTTACAAGTAAGCCGTAGTAAATTTTGTATTAAAATTTGAGGAATTAACAAATAAAACTTACGCATGACAGGGGGGTGTTAATATTAAAAGGAGGCATTCTGAAATTATCGGAAGTATTAATTGAAGTTCATCGTAGTCTAGTATGTAGTGTGTTGGCTTATCAGACGTGAGGCCAGGGTTCAAACCCCAGTTCAAACATTTCCAATGAAACAAACCATGAACATATATTTCATCGGCGACTACCTCTCTGCAGATTTCTAGCAAAAATTCTGAGAGTAAAATAAAAAAAAATGCCATGAAAAATTTATCAAAAATAACTGGCGTTCGGAGTCGACTTTGTATTATAGGTCCCGACACTCATGTATAAAATTAACACACTCAACATAAGTGGTGTGAGAAACAAGGCTGTAATCTTGACTAAAGGGTTATAGTCCCCAATTGTGTATGTATACTCTGCGTACTTGACAAAGCTTTACACATAACCTTGTACGAGAACTTCAAACCTTCAACTTGCATATAGCGTTTGAAGGTTTGAACTGTAGTAAGATATATGAAGTCGCTCTGATTTAATAGGCGAAAGCTAGTTGTTCCAGAGCAGATCTTTGTCCAGACCAGAGCAGATATCTTACACAAAACGCAGACATCTCGCAGACAGTGGCGACTCTTACAAGCTACTATACCTTTGATAGGCATACGAAAAGACTTTTCATTACGGTAAATGGATTTGCTATCGTCATAATAACTGAGGTTTTTGATCTCGGACATATTTTCTGACATCTTTGACATAACCATCTGAAGTAAAGTTTACATAACATAATTGGCCATTACAGCACTTCAGTCAGGATTACGTCCTAGCCTCTCACACCACTTATGTTGTGTGTGTTAATTTTATACGCGAGTGGCGGGACCTACAGTTACAGTCGACTCCGAACGACAGATTTTTCGAGAAACTTTTCATGGCAATTTTATTTACTCTCAGAGTTTTTGCCAGAAATCTGTTGAGAGGAAGTCGCCGAAGAAATATTTTTTTTTCATATTTCGTTTTTGATGTCTGACCGGGGATTCGAACCCTGGCCTTTCGTCTAATAAGCCAACACACTACCTACTAGACTACGGCGACTAGAACAATGCAAAGTACTAAGGTAGGGTTTGCCGCCTTACCTAACCTAACTCTATCGTTTGAACGGACATTGAACAATGTCTAGTTGATATTACTTGTAAGCGTAGATATATTTTACGTAGAGAAAAGGGCTGCATGATCACTTTTCTAGAACGTATAAAGCCACGGAAGGAAAAATATTCTATGCAGGCGACTTAAATAAATTCTGTTAAGACAAGGTTCTCAAATCTGTTCACGTAAAAATGTACGTGCCGCTACTTGTGCATAAAATTAATACACCTAACATGAGTGGTGGTGGTGTGAGAAGCTAGTTTGTTTGATTTTGGCTCTTTAAGCTTTTGCTCAAAACACTTATGGCGATTAGTTTATACACTATAACACTGGTACTGACGTCGATGTTTATGTTCATCGATTATCGATATGCTGGGTGGGTGATACAGACGCCGGTAGAAAGAGAACCTAATAAAAATGTGAGTGTATTTGTGAGAGACATATAATAAGCCGGAGGAAAATTGTTAGTAATATTTTCAAGTAGGATCTAAATCCCTAAAGAGTGCGTATTTAAATTGACAAATATTCTTCCAATCATCAAGATCATTTCTCATTGTTATTAGTGAAACTCATGAGAAAATAGTGAATACGACTGTAATATTTTTTTGGGTGTATCATTGAAACCTGAAACAAAGCAACATGAACCTTTTTCTTTAGCAGCTGACAAGCAACTGAATGCAATTTTACGCTCTCCTTAACGAACATTGTTGATGGTCGTGTCCTATGTATGCAAAAAGCCAAAGATATACAGCCACTGGTGGCTATTGGTGCCGACGTGTGGTGATATATCAATATCAATATCTTGAAGCATCTTGCAAATACTTTTAAAAATATTTTCTTAAACAGAGGGGACCATGAATATTTGAAAGGTTTTATAAACTTCTATTAATTTCGAGAATATCAATGACATTCTCTGAAATTTGTTGAATGATTCTCGATCTTCAACTACTTCTCAAGTCTTTTCGTATTAAAGCTGTCACAGAACAATACGCCTATATTCTTAACATTACTTTGGTTCATTTCCAGCTGATATTCGTTATTGTTATGTTTGGGTGGGACAGATTATTATTTTTGGAGGAGACTTTAATTTTTTTTATTCGTAAACTTTTATGAGCCTAGTTTGAGCGGTTTTTGTTGTCTTCTTGCTATGTATGTATGTTTGTAATTTATATAAATAGTTATGAACAAGAAAAAATAAATATTTTTTTATGTCTCCTCCACTAACCTATCATATTTGACATGTTTTACATCCATTGTGATGAGCAGTGTTCTTCTGCTGAAGGCCAACTACAAAAGTAAAGCCATAACGAATAGACAGAGAAAGAAGGAAAGCTTATTTATGCTTGAGAAATATTTTATTACCAATTTTTATGTCTTTTACCTGTTCTTCTACCTTCAATATTTTTTTTTTCATGCCTTCTGTTAAAATCTGTTTTTACGATTTTTTTTTTCAATTCTTTCCTCTTGGCAACAAATTTTTGATGATGACAATTCTAATTTTATATATGAAATCCATGGAATTTAACCCAAATTGTTTAAATTATTGTTAATTGGTTATAACAACCGCAAAAAGTTTTTAGAAAACTATTAAGGAAATGACTAAAAAACTTCAATATTACTTACCTACATTCAGGTTTGTTGCAATGCTGCATCTGAAAGAAGAAGAAAAAAATTTGTTTGAATATAATTCAGTATTGAATTGTTTAACTCCATCAAACTACAGAAATAATCAAGCGTTATTTACAAATTACAATCAAATTATCATCAACTGTTTCAATAATTTAGCAGCTAGCAGTTCTTATTAAAGTTTTAAATAAGCAATCTTCCTTCCAACACAACTAAATAGTGGAAATCGTATATAACTTAGGAAAATATTTTGAATGACTATTATTAGGGACAGAACCATTCTGATAAGATTTATATTTCGTATGATTTGAAGTCGCCATAGTCTAGTAGATAGTGTGATGGCTTATTAGGCGAAAGGCCAGGGTTCGAGTCAGCGGTCAGACATCAAAAACGAAATGTGAAGAAAATATTTCTTCGGCTACTTCCTCGCAGCAGATTTCTGGCAAAAACTCTGAGAGTAAATAAAATTGCCATGAAAAAGTTTCTCAAAAATAACTGGCGTTTGGAGTCGACTTTAAACTGTAGTTTCCGCCACTCATGTATAAGTGGTGTGAGAATTTAGGCCGTAATTCTGACTGAAGGGTTGTAATGGCCAATTATGTAATGACCATTATGTATGTATGTATGTATGATTTGAACATCATAGTCTGTGTCGATATACATTTTTACACTGAGCAACTTGTACTGACCTATTCTAATATACATCAACCTCAGGCTAATGTGGTTGTGGAAACAGATCAGCTCGTTCAATGATAGCATTCCATTTAACCAGCATATATGCTTACGGTAAGCTCTATGTAGTATGCCTCAATGCCAAACAGTCATTGGAAAAGTGCTTCATCGAAGCGTCCTTCTTATAAAAAAATCAGAAGAAATTTCTGTGTCCATCACTCACATCTGTAAGTGTCGTAAAGAGAATTTTCTATTTAATCTCTCCTCTTATCAGAGATGAGTTAATTTTTTTTTTTGTGTTATTCCAAAATATTCTCACGAAAGTTCTTAAAAACCAAAAGATGATAAGGTGAGTGGAACCACAATTCCCTTTAGGGTATGAACATCTTAAAAAAATACTCTTGAATACGGTATACGCTCGCAGTAGTTTCATTAAATGTCAGGCCACGGTTCAAAAACGAAATATGAAAACATATTGCCACGATAAAGTGATTGAAAAATCTATCTTTTGAAACTGATTGTAGGTTACGAATGAAATTGGCACACACATATTCTTTTCTTGTCCATCGCCTCCCGATAATGAGCTGTCTTCTCAACGAATGTAGCTCATCAATTAGTTGCCTATGCTAATTTTGTTTTCGACATATTGATATCCACTTCAGCTCTCCGATAAACTTGAAGTTTTAAGCTAAGCTGCCAGAAATCGCATTTACTTCGCGGATTACTTCGCGGATGTGATGTGTACAAGGCCTGATTGCATATTTCCGCAGAAAGTGAAAGAGAAGGTTTTAAATTTTCTTTAACGTTTTTCTCATTTGTGTTGCCAACACCGTTTTTGTCTTGAAGTTGTTCGCTGCTGATGCTACGGAACCATAAAAACGAATTAAAAAATCCGTTCTTTGCGTTAATTTTCTCCAAAGAGCATAAAGAGAGAGTATCAAGCCTTAAGCATAAATATTTTACTGCAGGGTTCCATATTTTTGCAGTCGGGGAAATCCACTTCTTTTTTTCCTAACTCAGTCTTCAATGTTAGTGAAGTGTAACCGTTTTCTGTGATTACGTTACTGTCATACTAAAAAAAACTCCTTTAAATGGTTGTCGAAGAAACCGAAAATCCTTCGTACCGGCAACGATACCATTCATGGGTTTGAGAATATTTTCGAAGTTCCTTAGTGGGTGCATTTAATTTCTGAGCATATCCATTAGTCGATATCTCGAATATCTCGCATTTTCTGTCTGTTTATTCCAATGATTCAGACGCACATTGGATTATTTGTCTTTAAGGGTCATTACAACCCTTCAGTCAGTATTATGACCTAGCTTCTCAAACCATTTTAATTTTATACATGAGTGACTGGACCGTTACTCGTTCGAACGATACATTTTTGAGAAACTTTTCATGACAATTTTTAATTTATTCCCAGAGATTTTGGCAGAAATCTGCTGAGAGAGGAAGTCGCCGAAGAAATATTTTTTCATATTTCGTTTGGTTGAGGTTTGAATCGCAGACTCATGTCTAATAAGCCAACACACTGCCTGTTGGATAACGGTGACTTAGCGTTCATACTATCCAGGCGACAAATATAGATAACCGGTGGCCATACCTTATATCTGCCATAGTTATAGAGTGTAAGCAATTTGGCCAAATTTTATTCGAATACGTTCTCGGTGAATCACGTGAAATCTGCTTCTCACGTTCACTTCAAAGGCAAACGGTGTACATCCCATCAACTATAAAATAAGAAGGATTTTCAAAGCATACGTATGTAAAAACGTCTTTCCTCCATAAAACAATACCGTTTGAGGATAATGTTTGTGGTAAATGGAGACGAAAATCTGCATGCATGGCGCGGCAATGGTGTGCTAGATTTTTGAATTAAAGTTTTTATACGTTAAATTTAAGGGGGTGTTCGAAGTTCATTTTACTTAATTTAATTATAATTTAATTAATAAATAAAAATGTGTTTAAAAATCAGGAATATTTATGGCTTCGTGGTAAAAGTATTTCAATGGCTTGAAAACAATTTCTTCAAGCCTTATTTTGCCTTTCTTTTCTCTTAAGTGTGAAGGCATAAATCCCTCAACCATGTAAATGATTTTTTCATTCATGATTATGGATTGAAAATGAAAGAAAAAACATTTTTACATCGTATTTGATAAAAGCAAATGGATGAAGGAAAGTATTTAAAACGCATTGCATTGGAAACTAAACATGATTGAATGTTAAAAACGCATTTTCCTCATAAATTATTAAGAAAAAAATTTCTCTTTGTTTTTTTAAGTAATTATTTACGTTTTTTTTATTGCTATTTTTTGTTGTTGTTTTATTTATTTGCTTGAAGGTCGCGGTAAAATGAAGAAAATGATGAGCATGATGCTGATGGGCATGGCGATGAAAATGATGGGCATGTTGCCAATTGCCATGGGTATGTTGTATATGCTGGCCGGCAAGGCTTTAATCATATCGAAGATAGCTTTATTGCTGGCTGGCATTATGGGCTTAAAGAAGCTGCTATCGAGCAAACAATCTAACGGCGGCAGTTCCGGTTGGTCTTCGGGTAATGGTGGCGGTGGTGGTGGCTGGTCTTCGGGTGGTGGTGGTGGCGGTTGGGATAGACGATCGCTGAATCAAGCACACGATTTAGCTTATCGCAGTTATACCAAACAGTTCTATCAACAACAACAGCAACAACAACAGCAACAGCAACAACAACAGCAACAACAACAACAGCAACAACAACAAACGCAACAACAACAACAAATACAAAAGCAGTCATCAGCAATAACAGATAAGAAATTATAGGTTAATTGAATTGCAAATGCAAATAAGCAAGCAAAAAAAAATATGAAAATATGCAAAATAGTTAAATTATCTTGTAGATAATTTCCAAAAAAACAATTTTTGCATTTCCACACCATCATCATCATCATCATAATTATTATTATTATTATTCTTTTCAAAAAATTTGCCAAAAAACCAAATGTTTAATTGTAATTAAAACCAATTATTTTAACAAAAAAAAAAAAAAAAAAAAAAAAAAAAAAAAAAAAAAAAAAAAAACTACGATAAATGAGAATTCATTCTTTATTCATGATTTCCTTCTTATGTAAGCAAATGTATAAAATTGTTGTGGAATTAAAAAAAAAAAAAGAAACGATAGAAGAAACCATAATTTTTTTAAATGGCAGTAAAATGGAAAAAATGCCGTTTATTAATTTATTTTTTTTTTATTTAATTTTCCTTAGTTGTGTTACCGTAATTTAATTATAAAAAAATATTTTCTATTAGTTTTTCATTATCTAGACAGTGTGTGCATGTGTGTTTTTTTTTTTTCATTTAAGTTTTGTTATTTTGTACTGTTATTTTGCTGCTTCTCTAACGCAATATTCTATTAAAAAATAAACTAAAAAAAAACAATCTTCAATTAAACTTTAACGTTTTTTTTTTTTTTTGCTTTGTCTTGCACTGCAACTCAACTTTGAACTCGAAAGTCTTTGTCTTCTGATTACTTTTTTTTTCATTTTGCAACTATCTATGCCTATCTTTATTTATACGCAAGTTGTTTAATTTACTTCAGAGCAATAGCATAAATGGCGATAGAAAATAATTTCATTTGCCATTGCATGCATTAAATTCTTCTTGTAAAATCCAAACGTGCTTCCATTAACATTTTCATAAGCTTGCACAAGGTAAGCAGGCAAACAGGCAAACGTTCACCGTATTTTTCCATTGAATTGTATGCAATTTATTTCCGTATTCCCATATTCATTATGTTCTTTTTATGCCGTTATTATTATTATGCTATTTTTCTTCAACATCATACATTATCTATCCCTCTATCCCTATCGTTATAATCCATCCATTCATCGGCATCTATCTTATTTACTTTAATTTTAATTTCTATTTTTTATTGTATTTTAATTCATACGTATTAAACTTTAAATTTATATTGTATTCTTTCTCTCTCTCACTCTCTCTCTCTCTCATTCTCACTGCATTGGATACATTTCTTTCATGCATTTTATTTCGTATGCCAATCCCTTGAGTTCATTTAATTTATTTTAATTTAATTTATTTTAATTTAATTGTATTGTATTGTATTGTATTGTATTGTATTTAAATTTTATTCATTTATTTATTGTAAAATTTTCTATAAAAACTAAAATAAAATTCTGCATTTAAAAAAAAAATTGAAAAATAATTTTTACTTGCTGCAATGGAGTGGTACTTTAAAAGTACTGCAGGAGTCAGTAAGAGTTTGGAAACAAAGTTTCTTGGGACTGAAATAAAATTCATAAATTATCAGTTATTCTGCTGACAAAATATTAATTAAGTCGGCTTGTCTAGGAGACATACATACATATATACATAACCGATCAGTACAACCCTTCAGTCAGAATTACGACCTAGTTTCTCATACCACTTATGTTGTGTGTGCTAATTTTTATCCGTAAGTGTTACAACCAACAGTTTAAACACAACTCCAAGCAACATATTTGCATGGCATTTCATGGCATTTTTTTATTTGACCCTCCGAGTTTTTGCCAGAAATCTGCTGAAAGTAAATGGCCGAAGAAATAATTTTCTTCACATTTCCTTTTGTTGGAGTTGTCGGACCTGGGGCCTGAGCCGATGCCACATGTCAATCATATGGTGATGATTATTAAGAATAACAATATCCCTTGGGAAGACTGTAAAAGCACTGGATCCTAACATTACAAGGAGATGACACAACTAAGGACCAGGGACATTGTAGTATTTTGGGAATTTTCTAAGCAGAAAAGTTAAACATTCTGGAGAATACTCCTATTGAGAGCCCATATCAACAAGTTGAAGTTGCCATAGCCTAGTAGGTAGTGTGTTGGCTTATTAGACGTAGGTCTGCGATTCAAACCTCAAAAAAAAAACGTAATTTGAAAAACTTTTCTTCGGCAATTTCCTTTCAATAGATTTCTGGCAAAAACTGTGAGTAAGTAAAAGTTGTAATGAAAAGTTTCCAAAAATCTGTGGTTCGGTGTCGACTTTAAACTGTAGGTCCCCTACCACTCATGTCTAAAATCAACACACACAACATAGATGCTGTTAGAAGCTAGATCGTAGTCCTGACTGATGGGTTATAATAACCAATTATGTATGTATGGATGGTATGTATATACCATCAAGTAAGCCATTGGACATATGGGTAAAATAGTATAGCAAGTCTGCCAGAAATAAAATTAAGCGCGCACAAATACTCTACTCCAACTCCAGAGAACTATACTCTATGAAGAAACAAGGTTTGAAAGCTTTAACACTGTCAGGTATAGAGGACACGGCTATTCCTCATTCTTATTCCTCTTGAAAAGTAATGACTGTTGTACTAACCGTCCGACTACAATCAAAGGACGACGCTGACGACAAATAATTTGCGCTCTTTTATCTAAATTAACAGTTCCATGAAACATGAAATGTGAGGCCTGCACGAGTTAGACTCTGTCTTAGGAAAAACTCTAATGAACCTAGTGGAAGAGTTTCAGTATCTTAACAGCATAATCATTCATAGTGACCGGTAAGGGTGCATATACTTAGCGCACTGAATGCTTTGGGTATACAATGCAGTAATACTCGTAGATCCCGTCAAAACCGTGTGAGCACGAATTCTGTCATTACGGGAAATTGGATTCTGGGTACTCATGTCAGAAGTATTCATGTTTGGGCCACGTGGTTAACGAGTTCTATAGGTTCTGACGAGGCGAGACAACTGAGTTAGATCTTAAAAGAATGAAACATATGATGATAACATATCATGATTCCAATGATCTGTTGAAAATGGACTTTATATGTCTGTATGGCTTCATTAGAAGCATTAGATATTACAATAGACCATGCGGCCATTTGAACCTACACATTTCTACAGATTTTTAGAACATGATACACAAAGAACGATAACATATTACCATGAATTAGTTTTCCATAATTCGGATTGACTTAATTACTCGAACAGATCCTAAACTATTCTCTTGACACAATTCTTGAAGCAGTTGATATTACCAGAAATATTTCGAGCTAAGTACAGCCACCTCTTTTCCTCTTTTTAATGGACAAAGATTTGAAGGAGTGACACGATGAAATAAAATGCTTCCCAATCACTGCAGATTCGAATACGAAAGAAGGCAAATAAATTCTCGGCCGGTGTATTTCGAATTTTATAAAATTGAGCGGCTTCACTATTCTTTTATAACTTTACGTTAAGTTTTCATCAATTCTCAATCAATATGATAAAACCAAATATCTTGGAAACTTGCTGGACCTACGGATAAAAATAAATTAAGAGCCACGAGAAGCACAGAATTTAACTACAGAAGAATGGATCTCTCGACTTTTAATGAATATATCGTATGGATTTTACGTTCGATTGATGCAAATCACGCGAAAATATTTAATACGGCATCGTTGCGGAACACTTCAATCTTAGAAGTGTTCCTATTTAGTCTGTTGTCTGTTGCAGCATACAGAAAGGAAACCAGTATCCGAATATAACATTTGGGGCATCAAATCCTGGGCAAGCACTTATCAAATCTACAACACATAATTGCTTGCATATGGAAATGTTTTATTTAAAGGGTAGCTCACAAGCAAGCTTCGATGCATATGCTGCACACTTAGGGCCATTATTACCACTTACCGTTTAACTTGGGTTTAGTTAAAGGTAGCTTTAGCTAAAGGTAACTATAAAGTTACCTTTAATTATTTTCGTTATTACAACAGATAAAATAAAGTTAACATTTTCAAAAATATGGCAGTGTCGGAGCAATGCCGACAAAACTTCTCACTTAAACAAGTTTTTTTGGAAGCAGTGGCAACGACTGTCTTCCTTTTGTTTTGTTTATATTACAAGTTGCCATATTGAAAATAATGGATAATATGGCAGGTTTAGTCAAAAAACTTAACTTTAAAAGTTACCGGTAGGATGGCCCTAGCTTTAGCTTAACGTTTACTTCTATCTTATTAGCCACAAATAATGACGAAAAACAAATTATCTTCCAGGTCCAATCCTCCATTTAGTTAACGGCAAGTTGTAAGAATGACCCTTAGTCTAATTTCTAGTTTTGTTTCGACAATATGATGTCTAAATAATATAAAGCGCCCTGGTGGTCTAGTGAGTAATGTGCTAGAATATTAGCATGATGGTCGTTTGCTCGATTCCCAGCAGAGGCTCTAAGCATAAGAACTACGTTACTCATCTCGTAATAACTCGTAAATTGTATTGTAATAAAGAAATGTAATAAAGACTGCTACCGAAGAACATCTTTTTAAAGTATTAAAAGTATTTTACAGTATTCCCTGGATATAAATACTTTCAAAAAGTGTTTGCAAGACAGTGCTAATAAGCGAGGAATTCTTATGTCAAAATCTTGCAATTGAAAGCAAATAGACGCGTGTCATTCAGAACATGACAGAATTTTATTATTACTCTCCGACTGGTCGGAGAGGGCTTTGCTTATCTTCTACTGTTTGGTGTTGTGAACAAAGTAGTAACTTGCTGAGGCCCCCGTATCACTTCGTGATCGCTGCTAAGAAATTGTTGAAGGAAATGGATTCGCAGCAAACTTTGTAGGCATAGTCAAGAATCCGATTGTAGCACTAACTAGGCAGAGAATCAGGTCGTTGACTCGCCCGAGACCTGCACTAAAACAGGTTAGTAAAAGAATAGCTTTAAAAATTACGAAAGACAAACTTTGGTGGATTGTAGATTTTCTATTAGGAATCAATTATCAGAAACGTTGCCTGTAACGAACAAGGGAGATAAAGAACATGATAAATTGTGGAAAGAAAATTGTCACAAAGAGGGAAAAGCGTGATGCATATGTTGAAGTAGTTTCAAAACATTTTAAAGCAAAAATCTTAATTACCTGGGTTTCAGTGCTACTAAGAGGGGAATTATTACAGCTGGGTTGCTTCTATCCAGTGAATACTGTAATTGCTAGTCTTTTTTGGATGTTTTTGCCCTTTTTTAAAATAAATTTTACCAGATAAATGGGATGGGTTTGGCATATTTGTAAAGATCTTTGGGACTGTAAAGGTTAAGGCATAAAATTCGTGTGAACTTAACAATTATAATCCAGATATGTGACCAATTAAAAGAAACCAAGAATATTTAGCCGAAAGCAAGACAACCTTTTGAGCTTTCTGTAGGTCTAAACAATGAAGTTTAAAAAAAAGTCAGCAAGTTGGGCCAACAGGAGACAGTTAAAGTAAATATTAAACTGCGAGAGTGCCTAGAATCCTGCACACAATGATCAAATTGAAAACCTTAATAATTGATTGTAATGCCTACAACAGTAAATTGAATATTAATTTCAGTTTACTTAATGGCAAATGTTTTTTTTTTTTCCCCAATAAAAAAAAGAGAAAGTTAGGTTTATCCATTCAATCCCAAAAATATGCCGCACTTTTTTAACATCTTGCTGCCCACTATCGAAAACCTAATGAAATCGTTTTTAATTTACTTCACTGCTTAAAAGTATTCCCTACTTTCTAACCGTATTTGTAGAGATTTGTGAAATTTGTCAGCTAAACTTATGCTTTGCGCCGGCGTACGTATTTATTTGTTGTAAAAAAAATTTTAATTTCTTTTCGTGTTTCTTTTTTCCTTTTGCTCATCTTTATGCGACTTGAAAGTGTTAAAAACAGCACAATATTCTTCTATGGAGAGTTACCGTGAAAGCAAAAGCGGATAAATGACGGTTTCTATTACAGTTACCCATTTACCTCATTTTAACAGTATGTGTAAAATTATTATTTTTATACATCAACAGTAGAATATCGATTATGCAGAATAATTATGTATTCAATTATGTTCGTATGGACTGACTTAATTTGACTCAAATGAAGAATAAATAGAGGGATAAAGAATAAATAGCCATTACTTAAGATAGAAGAAATTCGAAAGATGCTATTGGCCGTTTCGTTGACAAGTCGCGGTCTGCCTTGCTTGAATTACTGTAGAAGCTACCATGATATGGAGGAATTAAAATCAGTACAACACCTTTCACGCATGTGCTGAGGCTGTTTGTTGCCGATTCCTACCACAGAAATGAAAGTGATATTGATATTGTTGGCCGCTCATTATGAAAAGTAACTGCTGCCTTCATTATTACTGAGAGCGAGCTAAAACAAAACCAAATAGGTACGTCTAAACCTATCCATATCATCGTGGTATCATATGAACTCTGATAATTACAATTTAATTCTCTCAGTGCAGTCACAAATAATGCGACTGTCTTAAGTTTGGAGATAAACGGAGATCCTATTTCAGGATGCCACAATAGTCTTTTGGGTAGCGTGCTAGTCTATCAGCGTGAAGGTCTTGAGTCCGATTCTCACCGGGGATTACTTTAATCTCACAGATTATCTTAATAACAGTTATTCAGCTCATAAATAATTTATAACACGTACACAGCATTATACTACCACGAGTACAATGAGATCGAGTTCTTCATATCTTTTTACTTCACACTAAAGTACATCCGACATGAATATGACTCTCATTTTCATTTTGGCAGGTACGTTAATAAGCACAATTGCCATATCTGAAGCTAGTAAAACACACACGTGGTCTTAGAGAAGCCAATGCACTCATTACGAGTGAGCGTTTGGGGCTGCTTGCGGAACGGAGGCATCATTGGCCGATTTTTCTTTGAAAATGAAGACGGCGCAACCTTTTATTTGTGTCCGCTTTTCATGGTATTGATGTGCACGATTTCAACAGGATGGTGGAATTTGCCAAACATCTCCAGCCACAATCGATTTATTGAGTCAAACGTTTGATGGACTTTTAATTAGGCAAAATAGTGATACCAATTGGCCGCTAAGAAGTTGCGATATAACACTGTTTGCCAAACACCTCATGCCGAGATATTGATGTCAATTGGCCACTAAGAAGCTGCGATTTAACACCGTTTGCTAAACATTTCATGCCACAATTGATTGAACGTGTAATGGCCGTTTAATTAACTGAAATGGAGATGCCAATTGGCCACTAAGAAGCTGCGATTTAACACCGTTTACCAAACATTTCATGCCAAAATCGATTGAACGTTTGACGGTCGTTTAATTGGCCGAATAGTGATGCCAATTGGCCACTAAAAAGCTGCGATTTAACACCGTTTGCCAAACGTCTCATGCCACAATCGATTGAACGTTAGACAGCCATTTAATTAGTCGAATAGTGATGCCAATTGGCTGCTAAGAAGCTGCAATTTAACACCGTTGGACTATTCTCTGTGGAGCAGCGTTAACGAAAAGTGTTATATGGCGACATGACTAGAGACGTTTGAAGGTCGCCGAAATGGCGACCCCATTCACTTGAAAAATGCCACGAGAAATTAATCAGACTGAATGAGATACTGTGGGGGCAGCCATATAAATGAAATCATATTCCATTTCTAACCGGAAATATTATACTTCACAACGAAACAAAATAAATTTTGGAAAATTTCGAATTGTTTTTGTTCTATTGCCACTTTTAAATGTAAGCTTTTAAGGCACCTAACCGATACATATTACGGCTGCAACTTCATAAAATTTCTTATAGATATTGGGGTACGTAGACTTTTGCTTTCCGCTGTACAGAATAATAATATTTTTCTGGCTGGCTAGATTACATATTCTGAAATGTTTTAATTTCGAACGAAATCAGAATAGGAATGCAACGCTTTAAGATATTCGAAACTTTACTGTAATAATTTTCTTTGAAATTACAAATTTAGAACATTTTTAAGATGTTCAACGGTGACATTAGCACGTGCCGCACGTTTAATGGATGGATTATTTATTAATAATTAATTCAATTCAATTCAATTCAATTCGATTCAAAAGAGGAAAAAAATAAAAGAAAATAAAAGAATTCCAACTGCATTTAACTGACACAGAAAACATAAATTGAAAAACTTTTCTTCTAAATGAACATATAAAGAACAACACAAAACACATCTTTTCATCGTTTTCATGCATAACTGAAATAAGAAGAAGAGGAAAAGAATAAAAAAAAAACAAAATTAAACTGCAAATGCAAATGAAAAATTATTTTAATATTGCAGCTTCTACTACTTACTAGAGGCGCATATGTAAGTGCTGTTGTTGTTGTTGTTTTTTTTTTTTTTTTTTTTATTAAATATGCCACATGAAAAACCATTTTCAGGTTTTTTTTTTTCTTTACCCGTTGCTTGCATACAGTAGTTAACCAAGAAACTGCTAAAGATGTGGCATGTGTGTTAATAGTATCTGTTGCTGTGGCTGTGTGTAGCTAAAAACAAAATAATATCTTCACCATAGGCATGGCACACGTATGCCACACGGATCCGATCAAATTTTGTTCAAGCGCAACGTATTGCATTGCAACTCAAGTCAAACCAATTATTACATACGAAAACAATATTCCGAGAAATTTTCTTAAAAGCAATTCAAGGGAAACGATTCAATTTTTGGAAAGTATTTAACTAACTCCGAACCGAAAAGGATAACAGAAAAATGTTTGAATGTTTATAGCATATCACAGCTTATTCCCTAACGTTAAGTTACGGATTTCTCCAGTAACTGGAATTAGTTCATATGTGTGCAATCCCAACTCGTCAGTCTGACGTGCTCGTTTTTTTTAGGGACATTGGCCAGTTTTATGCGAAGCTCAAGCCCCCACCTAATGGATCATAACAAGGGGTTTTATCTTAAGCTCGGTATCGCAATGGAAACTTGCATGTGAACGGCATACTACCCTAAGACAGGTTTGTGCGGAGAGGAGCTCTCAGGTCGTTGATGTGATCAAAACACTTCATTATGGCGCAACGAAATAAAAGACAAAGAATTTGCTTCAGTGCATCAGACGTGCATAAATATGTTGAGGTCTTTTCAAAAGTTCTTCTTCTTCTTCTTCTAAAAGTTGTGTTATCTAGAGGTGAACATGTAAATTCTGTGAGGACGAGAATGAATGAATCCATGGAACACATGCTTTCAATCTGTGGGGCACTAATACATCCCAGAAAAGAACAATTGCATGCATGCATGCAACATACCGAAATTTGTTAGGGCAATAGGCTTATAGGATGTATTATACCTTAAAGAATTTAAAAGAAATACAATAGATCGTATGGTCGCTTCTTTACAACGATAATAACGTTCAACATTATATCGTTTACGATATGACGCTCTATTATTAACTAGTTTGAAGGTGCATAATGTCGTATTATAAATACCGTAGTCCAGTAGATGTATGTTGGTATGTTGGCTTATTAAACGTGAGTCCACGGTTGAAACCCCAGGACAGTTTTCTTTAATAAAATCTGACTCTCAGCAGATTTATGACATAAACTCTGAGAGTAAATAAAATTACCAGGAAAAGTTTCACAAAAATCTGTAGTTTGGAGTCGACTTTAAACTGTAGATGGCGCCATTAATCTAGGTCATAATCCTGACTAAAGGGTCTTAGGTGTCGACTCGGCTATGGTATGTGCTCATGCATGTAACTCAGAATCACAATGACCTGCATCGCAGGTCGCCGTAGTCTAGTAAGCAGTGTGTTGGCTCATTAGAAGAAAGGCCAGGGTTCTAATCATTGGTTAGACATCAAAAACGAAATATGAAAAATATTTCTTCGGCGACTTCCTCCCAGCAGAATTCTGGAAAAAACTGTGAGAAAAAATAAAATTGCCATGAAAAGTTTCTCAAAAAATCTGTCGACATTAAACAGTAGGTGGCGCCACTAATCTATAAAATTATCACATACAACGTAAGTGTCTAGTAGCCTAGGCCATAATCCTAACTAAAGGTTCTTAATGTTCAATTATGTATGTGTATGCATCTAACTACGAAAATCACAATGACCTGCAGCGCATAGCGATGAACTCTGCAACTACTACCCTCATTATTTCAAACTCCTAACTTGAATATATAAAGATAATTTTATATTTCTGAACCCTTTAAAAAATCACCCTTTATGACAGAAAAAAATAAGAGTTTAACTTTGTATTAAAAAGTGTGCAAAATTTAAAATTTTGTTAGAAATTCTTTCAAACAAAATTTGTTGGCCAACGCCTAGTTCTTTTTTTTTCACTTTCAAATCAAATGAACAAAACCAGATGATGAATTGCAACGTCATTAACACGCTCACAAGTGTTTTACAAATTATGGTGGAAAATTATGGTGTGGTAAATTGCTGTGACTTTGACTTTGAGGCAGATTTTTAAATGTGGTATTAGTACCCTACATTAGTTGTAAATTACCGTTACTGTTTTAATGGGTAAGAAAAAAAAATGGATTTAAAGCATAACGGAAATTATTTTTTATGTGTGCATAGGATTTAAAAAAATTTTTTTGTTTTTTTTTTGTGTTAAAAACAAATTCAAATCTATAAAGCCACTGTAGACCAACCATAGCATCCTCACTAGCATTTGTATGCGCTAAATTTCCATTTTCAAGCATTAATTATAAAAGTTTTTCTTAGAAAAGTTTAAAGATTTGTTGTTTTTTTTTTTTGTTTAATTTAACAAATTTAAATACAAGTACTTGCCCATTATAAGCATTTCTTAAATCAGTTTTAATCTTGACTTCAATCTCAACTCACACATAGTCAAACAGTTTTCCAGCACTTTTATTTCAACAAAAAACAAAACAGTTTAAAATATTTTTTAAATAAAATGTACAACAAGATAAACAATAAGATCCGTATAACACAATCAATATAAAGTCATCGATAATGTAATTAAAAAAAAAATTAAATTACAATTAAAAAAAAAAATTTTTTTTTTCCCTCCCTCCAATAAAATAAATGACCAATTAACAGAAAATAAAAAAATGGTTGAAAGAAAAAATATTGTAAAAAAGAAAGCAATTTTTATGGTTGTTTAATTTCGAAAGTGAATTTAATAAACAGACGCATTTGATACAAAATAAAATTGAAAAAATTAAAAAAAAAATTACAAAAAAAAATTACAAAAAAAAATAAAAAAAAATAACAAAAAGTAGGCACGTGATTTTTATGTTTAAATTGTATAAAATTGCATAATTTAAGATAAAAATTCGTTAGAAATTAAAAAAAAAATAAATAAATAATAAAAAATTTTAATTCTGCAGTAAGCCACAATATGAAAAGGACAAAATTCATCTGAAAACTATTTTTTTTTAAAGGTCAATGCAGAGTGCCATCAATTTGCCATTGAACTAAAATATCAAATTTTTTTTCTTTCTATTTTCCATTGAATTTTCATTAACATTGATGATATTTTTCTTTTGTTTCAACTACATACACGACCAAGTTCAAGAGGTTTTTCAAATGAAAATTGTCATGATGTTTTTGTTTTTTTTTTTTCTTCCGATGCAAGTTAATTTTTTAGTTCGAATTTCTTCTGCATAGAAAAAGAGATTAAGGACATATGTACAGTAAAGTTTTGTCAAACATACATACATACATATATGCTTGCAAAACATAGATACACACGATTACGACCAGGCTTCACAAACCATTTATGATGTGTGTGTGTGAATTTTATACATGAATGGCAGGACCTACAAGCAGTAAGCTGTACGACTCCAAACCACAGATTTTTTCATGATAATTTTATTTACTCTGAAAATGATTATGCCAGAAATCTGCTGAGAGAATGTCACCAAAGAAATATTTTTTTCATATTTCGTTTTGCTGGAGATATGTGACCTGAGGTTTGATCGGTGGCCTCACGTCTAATAAGGCAACACATTAACTAGACTAGACTACGGCCAGTTCTGCATGAAAACAATAAAATTTCTTCCCAAAATTCATGATATCGGAGAAATGCGTTTCTTTTGCAAAATTATTTCCTCCAAAGCGATTAATTTTCGACGCTAGGCATACGACATCAGAAAGAATTACGGCATTTAAAGATCTACCAGTGCTCTCTTAAAGATCCACTGTTCGTCAGTTAATTTAACAGAGCACTGTATGAAAAAACTGTTTTTCTTTCTTTATTTTTTCTTGCTTAAAATGAAAAGATTCAACTTGGTTTACATATGGTTTCAACATGACCTCCCATCGCACGTTATACGTATGCTATACATATGTATACATATGTGCTTGCCACGATCATACACATTTGACCACACAAGACTAATTTTGGTGAAACCATGTTATGTCGCTTGTATTTTCAGCACTGGAGGCCTTCTTCTAGAGTCATATTTTGAAGTTTCTAACTTTTGAAAGGTATTCAGCTCGGCGTTTTGAATTCGCCGATTTTTGGAACGTAGTGTGTTGGCTCATTAGACGAAAGGCCAGAGTTCAAATCTCCGGTCAGACATCAAAAACGAAATATGAAAAAATAGTTTTTCGGTGACTTCCTCTCAGCAGATTTCTGGGAAAAACTCTGAGAGTTAATAAATTTGCCAAGAAAAGTTTCTCTTAGTTACCGCCATTCATGTATAAAATTAATAGACACAACATAAGTGGTGTGAGAAACGAGGCCGTAATTCTGACTAAAGGGTTGTAATAGCCAATTATGTATGTTCAAATCGGCGTCGCTGAGTCGTTGTAGTCTCATCAAATCGATCCAATGAGTAGCGATTTACATCATGTTGATGGCCCAATGATGGCCTCAATAATTTTATTTTATTTGAGGCGCGTTGCCTTATTGGACGTGGAACCATGGTGCAAACATCAGGTCAGGCATCTCCAACAATTTCAAGTAGGAAAAGGAATATTTCATCAACGAGTTTCTATCATCAGATTCCTGGCAAAAACTCTAACTGGAAATCAAAATGTCATAAAAAATTTCTCAAAAATCTGTGGTTGGTAGTCGACTTTAAACTGTGCTTAAAAATTAACACACACAATATATGTGGTGAGAGAGGCTAAGACACAATTCTTAATGAAGGGTCATAATCCTAACTGCAGGGTTGTAATGACCAATTAAGTTAAGTAAGTAAGAAGGCAACCTTATAGATGTTTTTGTAAATGTTTTTTTTATTTGCAATTCTCGAAGCGCAGACATTAAAAAAAAATCACCGGTTTAACATAAAAAAATGGGTTTTATTTCGTCGAAGTTCATTCTCGGCTCTGTAGAATATCCTGATGATTATTTAACACTTAGAGTTTAGTGCACTTCATTCCATTACAATCCTATCAGATACGCCCTTCTTGGTGTCATCTGTTAAGGAACACATACGAAATGTTAAATTTTTCATTTTTATGTTGCATCACTTTACAACTTTGGTAAATGATGGATTGATTGTACGCAAACAAACTGATATCATTTATATTAATTTCAGTAAGGCATTTGATAAAATAAATCATAACTTACTCGTTCATAAGCTTAATCCATTTGGTTTTAGTTCATCATTACTAAACTGAATTAAATTGTATTTAGTAAACAGAAAGCAGTGCGTTAAATTCAGGAACACGGAATCGAACTTTATTGATGTACAGTCAAGTGTACCACAGGGTAGTCATTTTGGGCCGCTCCTATTTGCTCCTTTTAAAAATGATCTCCCTTCTGCTATCAAAATATTTTTTTTTATCATTTAACAACATTGAGAATCAAGTAATTCTACAAGATAATATTAACTACTTAACATCTCGGTGTAGTACTAATTTAATGGAGCTTAATGTTAAAAAATGTAAATACATGTGCTTCGCTAGATTATCTCCAAGCAATGGATTTTATACAATGAATGGCGCTATTCTTGAACAAGTTAATTGCTTTAACGATTTAGGAATAAATTTCGATTGTAAATTGGACTTCAGAAATCATATTATATCAACTGTTAGTAAAGCTGCAAGTATCCTGGGATTTAACAAACGATGGGCTAAAGAGTTTTCTGATCCTTATGTGACCAAACAATTATTTACCACATTGGTTCGCCCAATTCTTGAATATGGATCTGTAATATGGGACCCTCAATATGCGATGTACATTCTGATCAAATCGAATCAGTTTAAATACAATTCTTATTATTTTGTCTTCGTGGTTTAGAATGGAATTCTAATAAAAGGTTACCTTCTTATGAAAAATGCCTAGCACTCATTAAATTACCATCTTTAAAAAGCAATCGTAAAATGCTAAATGCTGTCTTTCTCCGGAAGCTGATTAATAGTGTTATCAGTTCTCAATTTCGTCTGGAAAAACTTTACATAAGAGTACTTCTTGGTCCAACAAGATACTATAAGTTCTTAAATATAAAGTATTACGCAACTAACTATGCGAACTTCGTTCCATTTCGTAGAATTTGTAATGATTTTTTAATAATCTTTACCCCTTCATACAGATTTTAACAAAAATGTGGAATCCATTAAAAAATCTATAATTTTACAATTAAACTCACTTAATTAATCATCTTCAATTTTTGTTTTTCTTCACTTTAACATGTTTTTTATGGTGAAATAATAATAACGAATATAAAATGTAATAGCCTGTAAGGATTTTCAATAGACTTGACATGTCAACGTATCAAAATTGTTAAGTAAAATTTGCCATTTTCCCCATGAATAAACTAACAAACAAGCAACACAAGCTTCGTTTTTTTTTCGAACGTCAAAGTATAAAAATGCCGATTTTTGGTATGAAGAATAACCAACGACAGTTCAACACTTGCCAATGCAACTCAAAGAATGCACTCAATGGACTGTACTTTTTAAAAGAGAACAATGAACGCAAAGAAGTTTGGTAAACTATATACGGTGGATAGCAAAAGTCCATTGATCCTAGTATTTCTAGTATTTTCTTTAACATGTTTTTTATGTTAAAATAATAATCACAATATGAAATGTAATAGCCTGTAAGGATTTGCCATAGACTTTCAGTTATGGCATGGCGGTTATGTTGGCTTTATTTTGTGGCTTATTTGTATACACCCGAAGAAAAAGTCTAATTGGTGTCCGGATCATTCAATTCGGGCCATCTACATACAGTACTCACACCGTGCCCACAAAGATCTGAAGTTTATTGTTGATTTCAATTCAAAAGTTTAATTTTCAAAAATTACGTTTAAATATGTTGTCCACTTTGTAACATTATATTACGTTAGAAAACGAAAGAAAAGAATTTTTTTGAAGCGCTTGAGTAAATAATAATCGCCACCAAAACACTAGATAAAGCACTTTAAAACATTATAACACAGCGACTGAGACAATTTCAATAAAATTGCAGAACTACGCCAACAATAAACAGAAAATTATACAAACAGACTGCATCATCAGGCACAATGTCATGCAAAAGGTGGGATTTTGTATGCGATGAATAAATTAAAAAACTGTGCTAAAATAGAAGCGAATAAAAGGAGAAAAACATTATAAAATCTTACGGTCTTAACGGCATTATGAAGGTATTGTAGAATATTTTCTATGTTAATGGATGAACGATCACATAAACGACGTGATTAATGGAAATGCACAGAAAGAAATTTTTTTTTGAAATAAATTGGTTTCAAAAGGAAAGTGCTTTGCATTAAAAAAATAAAAAAAAAAAAATAAAAAAAAATAAATAAAAGAAGAGAAGAGAAGAGAAAATTCTTAGTAATTGAAAATGAAAATAATACAGCACCATGATGATCTCCTCATGGCACATGACAATTGCAATTGTCTGCTGACATGTCTTCTGACATACTAAAGCCAATTTAAATTAAGAAAAAAAAAACAAGAAATAAGTAAGAATATCATAAAAAAAAATTTTAAATGTAATCCATCCATGTATGTTTTATTCTTTTTGTGTATTGCTCTTGATCAAATAAATACGTGCTTCCCATATATGCGGCTATTAACATGGAATTAATGTCTTGCTGATATGTGTCAAGTTATTTACGATTACATTGCGTGTATGGGTAGTATTTGTTCTTGTGATTTCACAATGCGAGACCAATATTTTGAAGATCATATGTCCTCTTTCAATTTTTCTTCACCACATTTTCCACGGTTATAGTACCCAGGGTCGCAATTACACTGTGTTGGCTTTTTATACTTGAGGCCAGCCAACACACTATCACCTACTAGGCTACGGCGACTTCCATACATAAGTATAGGTTTTTGATTTTCTAAGCTATCAAAAATTTATGAGGTGAAGTATTCGGAAATATTTTCCAAAAAAAAAAAATTTTTGTTTGTATTTTTTTCTCAGTGTAGTTCAAATGTTTTTCAACAAATTTTGATTATGATTTTATGACGATTTCACAAAAGGAACATAAACTGGGTAAAAGTTTGTTTGTTGTCATATATTTTGTATTAAGATTATGGTGGTGGCCACTAACCTATTTAGAGATTTTTTCGTTTATATACCCTACAGGCAATAGCTTTATTTTCGATTTACTTTGCTTTGTTTTTTTTTTTTTTGATTTGTAAAACAGACTAAAACTCTTTTTGTTTCATAATCAAATAAAAATAAATTCATAAAATCAATAATCAATTATTTTTACACGATATGGCTTAACCATAGATCGAGCTAAAATAGACCTTAATAATCTAGGTTATGTATCACTTTATGCATGTCACAATTATTGATAGATTTTCTTAAAACAATTTAATATTTTGATTATTTTAATTCATCTAATAAAACTATTTTATATTATTATATTTATTATCACTTTTATGAAGTTTACGCCAAAATTTTTGATTCGATGTACCACATTTTTATGGTTATTTACCTGTAAATGAAAAACTAACAAAAAAATAAAAAAAAAATACTTCAATTGAGGTCTAAAAGAAGAAAAAAAAGACGAAAGAAATTAAAAAAAGTGTAAGAGTTAAATAAATAGCGCCTATTATTATAGCAGAAAAGAATTAAGAGGAGCTACATTCAATCTTAAGGTTTATAGAGTTAAGATAATTTAATATCCTCCATATACACATAATTGGTCATTACGCCCCTTAGTTAGGATTACGACCTAGCCTCTCACAATACATATGCTGTGTGTGTTCATTCGATACATAAGTGGCGGGTGACCTACAGTTTAAAGCCGTCCCTGAACGACAGATTTTCTGAGAAACTTTTCATGGCAATTTTATTTGCTCTTAGAGTATTTGCCCGGAATCTGTTGGGAAGAAATATTTTTTCATATTTCGTTTTGCTGGAGATGTCTGGCCTGAGGTTTGAACCATGGCCTCACGTCTAATAAGGCTACACATTACCCATTACCAACTACACAATGGTGACTTCTGCTGTAAAACATTAAAATTTCTTCCCAAAATCCATGATGTCGGAGAAATGTGCTTCTATTGCAAAATTATTTCCTCCAACGCAGGTTATTTTTGATG
>QOCX01000097.1:526154-541291 GCA_005959815.1 Sarcophaga bullata
GTGTGGGTCAATTTCATACATGAGTGACGCAACCTACAGTTTAAAGTGAATTCCTGATGACAAATTTTTGAGAAGCTTTTCAAGGCAATTTTATTTTACTCTCAGAGATTTTGTCTGAAATCTGCTAAGAGACTGATGCCGGCGAAATATTTTTTCATATTTTCGTTTCAATGTCTGACCTAGGGGCCAACAAACTACCTACTAGACTATGCCTTCTTCTATTCTATTACAAATTAATATTTATTTACACGCTGATTCTCTTGAGTTTTAATGAAAGTCGTCGTTGGAAATGTCTGGCCTGGGGTCTAAACCATAGCTACCAGACTACGTTGAGAGATAGCCGGGAGAAAGCAAAACAAATTTTACTTTTAAATTCAATTCTTATTACCTCAAGTAATTATTTTGTTTATTCAGTTTTTAATTACGAGGTGACAATTGTTAGAATGAATATTTCTTTGGATAATTAATTTTCATTTAAATTGTTGTCGCATTTCTTACAGTCTGTTTGGTAAGAGACAATTTGGCAATTGCTAATTTGAATCGTCAAGTATGCATAGAATTAATCAAATTGAGGTTTCTTTTTCAAAAAATAAAAGCAAATTTTTTCTTTAAGGTGGATGACTAGGAAATTGCCACATAACTAAACGTCGTCACCAATAGCCACAGGTGGCTTCGCATCTTCGGCTTTTTACAAACATAGGACACGAACATCGACAATGTTAGTTAAAAAGAGCGTAAAATTGCATTCTGTTGCTTGGCAGTTTCTAAAGAAGAAGTTTCATGTCGCTTTTTGTGAGCTTTCAATGATACACCCAAAAAATTATTACAGTAGGATTCACTATTTTCCAATGAGATTCACTAATAACAAATAGAAATGATCTCCATTTTTGGAAGAATATTTGTCAAGTCTTTAGGGATTTGGCGCTGTACATTTTTCTATATTTTCCACTACATATACATACAGTATGAGGTTACACTTGAAAATCTTACTAACAACTTTCCTCTGACTTATCACATGCCTCTCGCAAATGCACTCACATTTTTATCATGTCCTCTTTGTGCCGACCTATTGAGAGTTGCGTTTGATGAGTAATTTGATCATACTAGACTTTTAATTGTGGGCCAGGTGTCCAAAGTCTTGATAGCCACAATTTCAATAATGGAAGACGCCATTTTTATTGTTGAGCTATCAGCCGAAATGCTTGCACTTCCTCTGTCAATATTTGAGAAATTTCTCTACAAACTTTACTGATATGGATCTTATAAGCACATTTTAATGCAATACACTTCAGTTCCTATGAATTGTTTGACAACATAAGACTTTATTTGCGCAAATTTTACAATTTTCAACTGGCTTTTTGGCCAATGAAAAATCTTTCCACAGAAATAAAATGCAAAAAGTACTACCGAACTTAAAAGATCGTGTAACTCTCTTTGATGATTTAAGAAATCCTCTGCGCTGTACAATATTTGAATATGTTTTCAATTTGCTAATGATGTTCATTTAATTTATTGTCATCTTTCTAATTTGTTTTGTTTGTTTAATTATTCTATTTGAAATTTATTAGAGACGCACTTGGCTCACCTTTCAAGTTTTCTAATTAGAAAACCAAAAACAAAAATAAAAAATAACAATTGAATACAATTTATGCGATATAATTAGCCAGACAGACGACAGTCCTTATAATTGCTATACGTTTTGCCAGTTGCCTTGTTTTACTTTAAAGGAGAGAGAAAATTTCCATTCAATGTACAGAATACGGAATGAAATTACCAGACGAATACGTATTTATTTCAAAACAAAAGCCTAGGCCTGCAAATAATTGAATTTATTTGTAATAGAATATGGTAATGTCTACGGAAAAGGGATAACAATTCAAATGAAATTTGAAAATGAACTCGTACTGACACTTCTTTTTATTCTGAAAGGAAAGGAAATTAGTCGCTATTAACCCTATGAAATCCTGCTTTAACACGCCAGGGCTAAAGGTATTAACATTGGCATTCATTAAGTGGTTCAATCTTCCTAAGCAATCTATCAAAGAAGATCTTCTGCTACCCAGATGGAACTGCTACAGTTGAGCAATAATCGCTTAACAGCATTACTTGAATAATCAAAGTGAAACTTGATTAAGGAAAGTGAAAGATAATATGAGGATGGCTAGATACTTTAGTAAAGCCCTATAAAGCATTGAAAATAAATAAAGAAAACGGCAATTTCTCTCAGATTCCCCGAAGAGGATGACATTAACAAGTAATACCCTAGTAAATACCTATAACACAACACCTCAATACATTTTCGTAGAGGATGTATGTATCTTTTAGGTAATGAATGATGGCAACCTGCTCATTCTAGAAGCCTCCACAGTAAATCAATTACTTGTTTGGCTTGTGAAATTCGCTTAATTAATGAAACTACATACATAACATACATACATAATTGACCATTACAACCCTTCAGTCAGGATTACAACCTGGCTGCTCACACCACTTATGTTGTGTGTGTTACTTTCTTACATGACTCCGAACGGCAGAAGATTTTCGTTAACTTTTCATGGCTATTTTATTTATTCTCAGAGTTTTTGCTAAAAATCTGTTGAGAGGAAGTCGCCGACAAAATTTTTTTTTCATATTTCGTTTTGTTTTAGATGTCTGACCGGGCCTTTCGTCTAATAAGCCAACACACTACCTACTAGACTACAGCGACTTCAATTAATAAAATTAATTGTAGTGAAATAAGAAAAGGTGAAATTCAGACGACTGAAGCCCAGTATTACTTGAATGAATGAATGAATAAATGATATCCTAACAGTCTTTAACTCTAACATTAACAACAAACATCATTGTAAAGTTAGACAGAAGCACTGTCTGTAAAAAGTAGGCCTTCTTTCCACCCACCAATACATGCATTATTGGAAACCAATATATTTTCAGAGAGATAGTCGTATCAGGGCAACTGCTGATGGCAACCCTATCATTCCAGAAATTGCTATAATAGACCAATCACCTATATATAAGCTGTAGAATAAACGTAGTTAAGGAAGCTAATGCAAGCCTAAGAAATAATCGAAGAAAAGGGAAGTGGTAGAGATGAATGCAGCCTTATATTCCTAAAAAAGAAAATGAAAAGGAATAAAAAAAATAGTGAACAGAATCTATTTATCCTGACAGAGTTTGTACACTCGCTACAGAAGACATAATTTTTTGATTTGTTTTCTCATAGTATGTGGTGTAAAGAGTGGTAGAACTATGCAGTTGGTTTATTCGGATTTAATTGAGCTCAAAAAGTTATTTACGTCTCAAACCCGTTAATTGTAGAGGTTTAGAGGTATTGAGTCGAAGTTATTCCGACTCTAAAAATTATTCAAAATCATTTCCCATGTATTTAATGGAGGGTCTACGAACATTCTTGAGTTTTAGAAGAAAATATCTCGCATCCTCCACTAAGTGTGGTAAGTTAGCTTAGAAGTGTTTTGTAAAAAAAATTGTTTGAGAATTGAATTTTGTACTTTGACTCCAACTGATTTTTAATCGATAACAATTTCAACATATTTTTAATACAACAAAATTTAGTTTTAATTAGAAAAACATACTCAAACAAAAACACACGGAAAAAAATTCCTGAATTAAAACGCCTTCAAACTTTACCTTTTTCTGTTTTTACTTGCAGATAAAATCGATAAAATTAATGACCTAAAAATAATAATTTCTATGCCACATCACCTGGTGGTTAAAAAGCCACAATATTTTATTTCGATTACTAGTTAAAGCCATAAAATTAAAATAGAATAGAAATAGCTATAAATAGAATGATAATTAAATATTAATTAAATTTTCTTAATTTGTAATATTTTCTTTTTTATTTCTGTTTTATTTTTCTCAAGATTATTTTAATCTCCTTATATGACTACGTATGTAAATAAATTTTTGTGTAATTATGCGTATAATTAAAGTTAATCAAGCCTTTATACTATTTTCCGTTAAACTAATTATATTTCATCTTATGGGATCTCTATTTTCTATGAAATCCGTTAATACTGTGCTAATAACTTAACACTCATAAAGTGTGTCAAAATTATCTTTTTTTTTATGTCATCATGTACGTTTTTATGACACTGTATTAATAAATAATAATAAATAATACATACGATATGACATCCTCTTCAAAGCTACACTGAGAAACAAAACTGAAGCATTTTTGAAGTAATTCTATAAGTTTGTAATAAGGGTTAGGGCTGTTATATCTAACTAAACATGTAATTCTTTAGCCTAGTAATTCCAAGAAAAGTTTACCAGAAAAGTAAGGAAACAAAAAATAGGTTTTATGAACATTTCGATTGATTGAAGATTTAAAAGCTAAAGCCCCGTAACGAAACTTGCGTTCGTTTTTAAAATACGAAAAACATGGCGATTTGCATTGCTCTTTATATGATTGTACCTTCCGTGTACGTTTGGCTAACCGGGCCTTTACCATAAGAGACGATTTAAGAAATTTCTATCTCCCTCTCTCTGTGTAATGTCTTTCTCTACACACTTACTAATCGTAATTGAAAACGGTTGTACTCTAATGAACCAATAGTCATGAGGCATTGTCTCATCGGAGAAGATTACAATTAAAGAAAAAACGGCGGTGTATGTAGGACTTTTTCCCGGTGCTATTGTGTTCGATCAGACAGTTACAATTAATTGAAAAAAAAACTAGCGGGGTATCTAGGCTTTTTTCTGTGAGATAACATTTGTATTGTAGTCGCCGTAGTCTAGTAGGTAGTGTGTTGGCTTAGTAGACGAAAGGCCAGGCTTCGGGCCCGGTTAGACATCACAAAAGGAAATATAAGAAAATATTTCTTCGGTAGGCACGAGCAAAAATTAAAATGTTAATCTTTAAAGTAAATAAAATTCATTATAATAATATAAAAACTAAAAAAAAAAATAAATTAAAATAGAAATTAAAATAAAAATTAAAAATAATTACCACAATAAAAACAGTTGATTGAACTGTTGATTATAATTTCTTTATTCAAACTCTATTCAAATGAACAAAAACTATACGTCGTTTACAAACATATTTCATATGGTAGCCTTGTGTTTCCAGAACAATTGTTCGAAGTGAATGAATCGTTTCAGAACAAACTCTCAAAAAACTAAAATTGTTTCGGAACAAAATGTTTGTTCCATGGGTGAGTGAATCCAGCTTGAGAGTAAATAAAATTGCTGTCGCTCGGAGTCGACCTTAAACTGTTGGTCGCACCACTCATAAAATTAACTCACACAACATAAGTTGTTGCGTGAAACTAGGTTGTAATTCTGACTGAAGGGTTGTTATGAGCATATGTTGTATTTACTCAGCATTGTGGTCATTCTTCTGACTGTCTTTCTATTTAGAAACTCCAAGAACAAGGGAAGGAGTATCCAAAAAAACAAAAACAAAAAAAAAAATGTTTACACACAACCATGCTTATTTTTTGTAGGATTAAAAATTAGCAGTCACTCATGGGTTAATATTTTCTTAAGCTTTTAAGTCTCAACGATTTGAAACATTTTTTCAATATTGATGACTGTAGTGCATAAGAGTAATAATCGATTACTCACTATGCTCTTACGCTATCGGATTTTACTCTTCGCAGTGAAACTATCATACATACATACATAATTGGCCATTACAACCCTTCAGTCAGGATTACGGCCTAGCTTCTCACACCACTTATGTTGTGTGTGTTACTTTTATACATGAGCGGCGGGACCTACAGTTTAAAGTCGACTCCGAACGATAGATTTTTGAGAAACTTTTCATGGCAATTTTATTTACTCTGAGAGTTTTAGCCAGAAATCTGCTGAGAGGAAGCCGCCGAAGAAATATTTTTTTGTATTTCGTTTTTGATGTCTGACCGGGGATTCGAACCCTGGCCTTTCGTCTAATAAGCCAACACACTACCTACTAGACTACGGCGACTTGCATAATCCATACCATATACCAGCATACCATATCGATATATTTTCCGTTTTTCTTTTATCGATTAGTAAACTAATCACTATTATTTTTAATAACGACATTACTGTTTTCTGTTGTATTGCGACACTATTTTTCTTGCACTTAAACACACCTTTTTCTATTTCCTTCAAAACTTGTTCCAACATCAACAAATCATCGTCCTTTTCTATGGTTGGCCAGAGACTAAAACGATGTCTAGATAATATCGGCTGTATTTGAACATTATTTGGTTCCTTTTCTTCCACTCCAGTTTGTATTTCTTCTTGGACTTCTTCTCTTACATCGTTAACAATAGTAGTTTCGGTTGAATTTTCAGTTTCTATTGCAATAGTTTCAGTTGCTCTTACACATGCCACAACAAGGCCCAATGTGATCAACACTTTAAATAAAAAATTCATTATGAAATGTTTTCTTTTTTTTTGGTTTTCTTTTTTTTTTTTTGCTTTTTTGCTTGTATCTTATAGCACCCGCATTAGAACTTTACATTTTCGCAACACTATTAGAACTAAATTTTGCAAAATAGATTTTAGAAATGCTATTCCAAAAAGTTATTGTATTTTTAGCCGATGGGGAACAACATAATTTATGCAGAAAATATCCTACACAATTGGTTGCACATGGATAAATTCGTTAAATGAACAGAAATCTTCATTTTGCGCTGGAAATATTGACTTGAATTGGAATAGTTAAACAGACTACAGCAACAACAATAGAATCTTTTATTCTCTTTTTTTTTTTTTTTTTTTTTGAATTTTCATTTCATATTTGTTCTAAATAGTGCAACAGACAGTTTAGCTGGCTTCGTTTATCCATTATTATTGGGAAAATTGCAATTTTTTTATTGCACTATGTAGACAATTTACAGCACGAGTGGTGTATAGAAAAATTATATTCAATTGGATGGCAATTTAAGATGGTACGTGTACCATAAATAGTTTTAAAATAATTTTGAAATATTTTTCATTTCTTTGTCAAGCTTCTCAAACATTCATGCATGTGCTAGTAACCTAAATATGGGCTCTGAATTGAATGGCATCCATGTATGCCATAGGAAAAACGTATTGTTAAACTTTGTAAAGGGTTATGAGGCACGACATGGTCTTAAGATAATTGTACACGAAATCAAGGCCAACAACTTGAGAGGAGACAAGTTGGGAAACGTTGAAATTCATACTACAAGGACCAGACCTGGCTATGATAAGCCAAATCCAGTGTGGACACATTTCCCTGCGTACTAAACTGAATATTTTAAATGCTGTTGTGTTGTACGGAAAACGCAACCATTGTGTTCTGACAACATTTCAGATTTTTATCAACCGATGTCTGTACGAATCTTGAGAGTTTTCAAATAAAATACTTGAGAGTTTTCAAATAAAATACCAGCATTGCTCAACATTAGGCACAAATCAAAGAATTCGCATTTGAAATCGAAATTCATACATGAAAGTGAAGATTTGCCAAGACCACTATTGACTAGAAGACTATGGTAGTCAGAGGCAGGGAACGCCAAGTCACATTTGACAATAACGGCTTAAAATGGAGACAGCGGAGATTATTTCAACTGAATATTCATCGAAATATTATTTCAAGCGATGATGTCCTTTTTTGAATGTATGGGTACGGATTGTTGGGGAAATTGTGTCATACGAACGTGTTGTCTTCGGTCCGATTTGTACCATAAAAATTATGGTTGCAATGTAAACATCAGAGTTCAAACCTTAGAATGAAAGAGCACTCTCTGATGATTGACGGTGCAGGAATAGTCATACATACATACATAATGGCCTATTCATGCAGTGCATTGTATTTCTAGTGTGAGTAATTCACATATAATGTCAGACAAACAGTCAGACAATAGCAATCACACAGAGCCTCTGGTGCGGAATCAAGCCTACGGCTTCAGTACTTGAAGTGTAGCATACTACCAAAAATAACTACACATAAAGTGGAGTGCTACATAACATACATAATTGGCCATTACAACCCTTCAGTCAGGATTACGACCTAGCTTCTCACACCACTTATGTTGTATGTGTTAATTTTATACGTGAGTGGTGGGACCTACAGTTTAAAGTCGACTCCGAACGACAGATTTTTTGAGAACTTATCATGGCAATTTTATTTACTCTCAGAGTTTTTGCCAGAAATCTGCTGAGAGGAAGTCGCCGCAGAAATATTTTTTTTTCATATTTCGTTTTTTTTTTGATGTCTGACCGGGGATTCGAACTCTGGCCTTTCGTCCAATAAGCCAACACACTACCTACTAGACTACGGCGACTACATACATACATAATTGATTATTACAAGCGTTCAATCATATATGTTGTATGTGTTAATTGTTCAGACATGAATGGCGAGAATCAGCAGTTTAAAGGCAGCTCCAAGCGATAGATTTTTGAGAGACATATCATGGCAATTTTATTTACAATGAGACTTTTTGCCAGAGGCTCTCATGGCATGTCTAATTGTATTAGAAGACTGATTGCAACTCGTTATTTTCTATTGCCTTTAAAAATGAGGTGACCATTCAAAAAAAAAAAACATTCTTAGATTGTTTTTTTTTTTCTTAAAAGAAATTAATTTTGTTGTTAAATTTATTACACAATCTAACTGTTTTTTTCAATAAATTTATTGATTTTTTTTCAACGAACAATAAAGTCACGCTTTGTCTTTTGTGTGATGGCCCCAAACTTGGACTTACCAAATTTGTTAAAACAAAAACAAATTTTAATTTTTTCTTTTCATACAAATTTTAATAGCACAAAAAAGCGTAATAAAAAAAATAGTTTCAAACGAACTGCAAAAAAAAACAATTTTTTTTTGTAATTCATTCATGATGTTGAAAACTGTCTGTGCACGTAAGAAGTGATAACAAGTAAAGCACGTGTCTGCGAATAGCTTGCGTAGTATAAAAAAATGCACACACACACACTATATTTCTATTGGCTTTAACAAATTAAATTAAATTTTATACAAGTCAACCAGAAAAAACAAAAAAAAAATTGTTGACATAATATCTGCACACAGCGTTTGGCAATTTGGCATTCGTTTTAGAAGGAAACAATTGAATTAAAATGAATGCAAACTGATTTCTACTCTCCATAACTCAGCACATAAAAGAATCACAAAATACGTATGAATCGCGTACGAACACTACTATACTCAGTAGAAGGTTGTGTGTTTTGCTCTGTTTGCTGCTCTGTGTTTTTTGCTTGAGTGTCTTTTTTCTTTTGTTGTAAATGCAACTAAGACTGTAAATTTTGATAAATGATTCGAATCACTCCAATCATTTATGAGTATTGTAAGTATTTTTTCTAAATTTATGAATCTGAATGAGTAGGCGTATGAATCAAACATATTTGGAGTTCGATGTCATTGTTGTACTCATACTCACTGCAACCTGTACTTATAAATCAACGTTGTAGTGAGTGCGAATGAATCAGAGTATGTAGTTAAATTTCAATACTGTTGACTCATTCATACTTAAAATTTCATAAGTACTTATGAGTAGCGAAAAAGCGATTCATTTGCCGATTTCTGATTCCTACCAAAGGCTCTGGTCTGTTACAGTATGTATGAAAGTTTTAAGACTATGGTAAGAAAAAATTATAATGATAATAAAAATCAACAGAATTGTGATGCACATTTCTCGCTGCTTCCTGTCTTAGGTAACTCCAGTTTTCCCATATAATGCACTGCATGAATAGGGAACATTTCTTAAGTGTTGGTCTCACCTAAAAACTAAATGTTTTCAAGGTCTCGATCAGTTCTTAAGCTTACCTTAAGTTCCTTTATCCACATTTCAAGTCTTTTGATGTATTTAAAGCCGACGTTGTCTATTATGTAGTTTGTTGGCTTATTAGACATGAGGCCACGGTTCAAAACGCAGATCACACATCTCCAACAAAACGAAATATGAAAAAATTTTTCCTCGGAGACTTCCGCTCAGCATATTCCTGGCAAAAACTCTGAGAGTAAATAAAATATTCGTGAAAAGGTTTTTAAAAAATCTGTCACTCGTAGTAGACTTTAAGCTGCAAGGTTCCGGCACGCATGTATAAAATTAACACTCACAACATAGGTGATAGGAGAAGCTAGGTCGTAATCCTTTTTGTCACTGTCACTGCCAGGGTAAACATGCAAAAAATTATGAACTCTGTGTGAAAAATTCAGTAAAAATCTTAAGAAATTTTATTATAAAATGTTTAGTTTTTTATTCCAGCATAGATTGTTCTCTTCCCCTTCATCCTATCTACCTAACTACGAATCCCCAACAGACAATCGTTTGCATAGCAAACAATTAAGGCATCCCCAGTCTGCTGTAAACTAAATAGAAAAGAAAAGAAAATAAATGAAAGCAAAAGAAAATTTTCATTTCATAACTGAAAACGCTTAAGAATATTTAAAAGCATTTAAACCATTGAGCGTGTAATACTATGGAAAACAATGACAAGCGTTTGTTTGTAAAGAAAAAAAGCAAAGATCGTATCGATATTTGAAATTTTAATACCTTAGTGTGGCGGAAAAGAAAGTGAAATTTTGTGAAGACATGAGGCGGCAAACTTAAAACTTATCTCTCATGACACCCAACATGAGCAATAGATTGTTTTTTTTTTTTTTTTTTTTTTTTTGGTTTTTTTCATTACACCCAACACGAGAGTTGAAACAATAGATTGAGGCCTCTGTGCTTAAAGTGAAACAGAAAAAAATAATTAAAACCGAAACTTTAAGAGCCAAATTTGTTTGTTTTCTTTTATAATTTGTGTGGTTAAATAACATTTTTGGTAACACAATACTATATTGTTTGTTTATATTATTGCTTTAGTAATAGTGGTTTTGGCTTAAGGTATGGTAAATGCTTTGAATTGACATGTTAATTGTTGAGGCATGACAATTTCACTATTGACGTCACAGCCATTTCATAAGTATTCAAAGCAATGTTTAGCTTTTACAATACTTGATGCATAGGCCTTGATGTCATACAAAATTAATAATAAATTTACATTCCACTGAGAGCCTATGTATTATTGTAGCAAATACTGTGCCTTTGAAATATTCAGATTTTTTCTTTGAAATGTTTTAAGATAGTAGGTGGGTGTACACGATACTTACTCTTACGTGAACAACTGAAGAAAAGGGTATTGAAGGCAAATGATCAGTTGATTGGTTCATCTCTCTGATTTTGATCAATAGCATAGGTAGTGTTGGCTTTAAGGATCATTGGGGTTTATAGCTTATTATTCTTTACATGTGCCACTTAAAGAAATGCCACAAGAAATCACACAATCTTGGTGGTCAGTTTCTATTAAATTAACGTGAGGCTATCATATCCTTAGTTCGTTCATGATTGAGATACAATGTGGCACGTATCGTGGTCTCGATGAAATCACATGTTGTTGGCCATATCATTCTATTCAGGTCAAAACAGGTTGTTTGTCATCGGTCTATAATGTTAGTCGCTCTCAATGACAGCCTGAACAATGTCGTTCCCATATGAAATATGGTTGGACAAAATCCACATAAAATAGTGAATTTTTCGGCATACACTGAACACTCTTGGATCTCACACAGATTTATTCGATTATTTTGGGCTTTACTGCTAAACATGATTATTCAATGAAGGTTAAGTTCAGTAGCCAACTGCTTTAGAGCTCATTCACTGAACACACATGATTGTCTAGGATCGTACATGATGGTTTATTAAAATATTAATTTGATAGCTGTAGCTTCAACAAAATGGCCGTTCTGTATTGTGAAAGTCCGGAAGTATTTGTTGGAAGACCCAATAAAAGGATTTAATCAACGGAAGTTCCTCAAAGATAGATTTGCTATCACCTGCTTAGCTATGAAAACTGGTTAAATAATAATAATTTTGCTGCATGTTGTCATAAGTGGAGACGAATATTAGCACGGTCACGAAGATAAAAACAAAGATTAATTTCCTCAATAGAAGAACTGTAAAATTGAAGTTCGCTTGATGTTTGCGTCTCACTTAACGGACTCCTTCGAAATGGATTTGACAAGACTTTGATAAGCCCTTGTTAACTTAGTTACTTACCTAATTGTTATGTCAGGATTACGACCCAGTTTCTCACACCGCTAGTATTGTGCGTAATAATTTTATGCGTTAGTCGAAGGAGACTTAGAGTTTAAAGTATATTCCGAACGAAAGATCTTTGAGAAACAATATTTTCTTAAACCATTTCCAGAAGGATTGTAGCTTTACATTTTCATCTTAAAAGTGTAACTTTTTTCTATGAACCAATTAAAGTTTATAAATTTATTACAGCATATACGAGTCCATTTGCAGAGCAAACATTCACGTGTCAGTGTAGTAAGCAGACAACATTGTTTACAGCTATCAATGACAGACATGTCACATGAAATATCCTCATAACCACAAACAAAAAATACGCAACCATAATAGTGCACGATATATTTTTAATAACTTAAAGATATCAACTGTTGGTATTCACAGTTTGAGGCGAATTGTTGCAATTTCAAACTCTGTTGTTTAAGAAATCGCCGTAGTCTGGTAGGTAGTGTGTTAGCTTATTAGACGTGTGGCCACGGTTCAAACTCCAACAAAACGAAACATGAAGAAATACTTCTTCGGCGACTTCCTTTTAGCATATTTCTGGCAAACAGTCTGAGAGAGTATATAAAATTGCAATGAAAAAAGTTCCTCAAGCAATCCGCCGTTCGGAGTCGACTTTGAACTCTAGGTCTCGCCATTCATTTATAAAGTTAACAACTTCCAGATTGTAATGACAATAATCGTAGACAGTTTCAGATGCTCTCTTTAGATCTTCAAAACCCCCGGCCGATTGAAAATTCTTGCCACATATTAAAATTAATATTCAATTGAATTGTTTTTATACTAATTTGTATTTATTTTTGACTTTTTTGTTTCTACAAATATGCTAAATTTAATCTAATTTAAGCACAATTTAAATGCTTTTCAATTACTTTTCATTACTACAAGTGCAGACTTTCAAAGCCGTAAAAATATCATTAAAAATATTATTATTGTTGTTGTTGTAAAACAAAGCCTTAATAAAAATACTAAATTTAAGCCAATACTTAATTATTAAAGGAACAATTAATTTTTTTAAATTTAATTTTTTCTTATTATTAAACCAGGCTCAAATGTTAAAAACTACAATTCACCTTCACCTTGATTTTTTTTTGTTCTCTTTCATTTTTTTTCTATAAAAATGGTTTCCCATCATTGTTGTTGTTGTTGTTATTGTTGTTGTTGCCTTTATTAAAATTATGCTGTGCATAGTAATACAAATCCTTAATAGAATTACCAACATCCCTACCACCAGCATAACGATAGCCACTATAAGGTATTTCATGCTTTAAAGTAACGGGAATATATTTCTGTTGACCAGCTACTGATGCGGACGTTGCCACATATTGATTTGTACTGTCAGACCATGTTTGATCATCCCATAGGGAAAAACCTCCATTAGCCGAACGATATGGTTTTCCATTCGATGTGGGCAAATAAATAATTTCAAAACGATCTTTCGTATCGTAAACATTACCAGCAAAAATCCATTTTAATGCCAAAAATCCTGTTGTTATCAAAGAGATTTTACCCAATACTAAAGCGGTAGCTGAGATAGCTGTTAACATTTTCAATATCAAAGGTATCAAGATGATCTTGGCTATGAGCACACCCATAAACAGAGGATACATGAATTTCGTGAATTTCTTATAGCGATGAGATTTACCACGACCTAAAAGGTATAAATTTGAAGAGAATATTTTTTAAGAAATTCATAGAAAATTGTAAATTAAATTGTAGGTACATTAAATACTATAGTTTATGGTGATGATGATCACATAAAGTCGGAAAAGTCTGGGGTATTTAGTTTATTCCGATTACGATAAAATTCTGATTAAGCTGAGCATTCGGTTTGTTTAGAAAGAAGAAGATTACAGCGGTAAGATTCAACCTGAATCCCGATATACGTATCTAGATACACATGTGTAGCGGTGTATTGTCGTATCCAGGTCTGTCCCTAGTTTGCATCCAAAAACATGTCTGATTTAATATCTAACGAAAACGAACAGATATGATACATCCTTAAGGCAATACAGATAATGTATAATGTCATAACGTTCCTAAGTTTATGCTCTCGTAGATAGTAGCAGATACAAATAAACTGTTATACTAATTGCCCTTCGGTCTAATTCTGACAAATTCTACAACAGCCAGAAAATGGGTATCCGTTTTATCTTTGCAACATGCATTGAATCGCTATAAACTCTCTGCTAACTGACAGTTTAGTTTACGATCTTTCTATTTACCAAAAAGGCCAGAGAAATATGAATTTCCTACAGGTGGTGATCTGAATTCCGCCTTTAACAATATACGGTCGGTTTTGCAGTGCAAAAAATAAATGTGCAGGCACTTTGTGGGATGAACTCGTAATATCCGCGGTTGCTCAAACGATTTGGTAACCATATCAGTTCGATATGATGTCAACCTAATTGTTGTTGAATCGTTTGTAGCTATAAGCCCTATCAGTGGCATAAATCCTTCATCTGGCGTAAATTGACACTCGTAGGAAAATCCAAGTGACAATGAAAGTTTAAGTTCATCATAAATATCTAATGCTAGGAATGTGTCAATGAAAAAACTTTTTATAGATGTTGCAGAACGTCAACAATATGGAGAGGCTCTACTTCCCCATAAAGTCATCTTTAACATTCTAACATTAAAGATTTTCATTCAGAAAATGCTTGTATTTATTGTAGTCGCTGTAGTCTGTATTGTGTTGGCTTATTAGACGTAAAGCTAAGGTTTAGATTCTAGATCATACTTCTCTAACAAAACGAATCCTGAAAGAATATTTCTCTGGCGACTTCCTCTCAGCAGATTTTTGGCACAACTCTGAAGCTGAATTCACCCATGGTTTCGGAACAAAATTTTTGTTCCGAACAAAAATTTTTTTATATGGAGCTTGACGTTTCTCTTTTTGATAGAGAGAGGAAGAGAGTAAAGTTTGTTTGAAACAATTTCAGCTTGAATTGGTTTAATTTTTGTTCCGAAACAATTGAACAGTTCTGCCAGATACTTCAATTTTATAAGCAAATTTGATAGAAAATTGATAAAATAGTAAAACTAATACGT
>QOCX01000098.1:0-73749 GCA_005959815.1 Sarcophaga bullata
AAGAGAGAGATAATTTCTTTCAAACTGATTGAAGTATTTTTATGCCCTGCTGAATCTGTCTGATAGTCGGTTTTACACGATATGGTAGACAATAATTCATTAGTATTATCGAATACTCATCTTCCATTATTTGAAATGTCACCGGAAGACATTATTTCACTGGCTTATAACTAGAAATCATAAATCTCAGTATATTTGAATTAAGACCATGTTGTACTATTTATTGTATTAGGTTATTTTATAGGAGCACGAGTATAAATGCATTGATGATGTCATTATGCCAATAAAAAAATCACTTTCGGTGAAGCTACCTATTTATTGATCTTGGGTGGTGTTTAGGTATATTATATATCAATTTAAATTTTTTCGGGTTATGGACTCAGAGAAACCCACACGTAGTCTTATAATATGCCATATGCCTAACCATTAGAGTGGACTGGTTTGTGAATGATGACTTGTTTATGGTGGAAGATCATCATTGGCTTTCATTATTTTTTTCACAAGATGAGGACGTTGTTCCATCATACTATTTACGTCATTTTATAGGTTGACCTATCTTACTTCTCCTGCCTTAATATGATATACATCCGATTCTTTATTCTGTACCTCTGCTTATTTCGGGTATTTCTGAAATGTGTAACGATGTTTTTTGTGTAATTAATAAATGGATATTGGTTTTTCAACTTATGCCCATGCATTTCTGTCTCATGACACACAAACTTGATTTCATAAATTGTGTCTAAAATGTTTTTGATGTAACCGTATTTAATAGCACGAATATTAGGTTAGAATAAGAATATATCAATATGGCACAAAGAGCTGTATAACTTTTGTATCATCTCTTGTTATGACGTATTTTCATGATGTGCGCGTACATATGTAAATGGAAGGTATTATAAATTAGCTGACAAATCTCGAATGATAATTAGTGAGCTATTTCTTGGTTTAAAAGCCAACAAATCTTTGGTATGATAAGCTAATTCTGTGTCATATTCTTAGATATCAGATCTTCTGTTATATTATTGCTCTCTTTTAAATATATAAACATTATTATAATGTAACCTAACCCATAATTATATAATTACGTACTGAGAAAATAGTATGCATCAGTAAGCAATTCATACATCTAAGTTTATAATCCTTATAGTAACTATGAATTATTTTATAATGATAATGATTAAGGTGTATCACAAATATATCCATATCATGATTACAGTTATATTTACACGTTATCAAGATTTACAGTTTCTAAATGACAAATTTCAACTATCAACCGAAAAAATAAGAAAAAACTGATATGGGCTATCGAATTTTATTAATTTTGGCCTTCTTTCCAGTCTATAAAACCAATAAAAAGAAAAGATAAGAATTTGACCTATAAATACGCAAGAACTAGGCCGAAAGAGTATCAGTTTCATTCAAACAATTACAGTATAACGATGAAATTCTTAGTGGTTGCATTACTTTTGGCTTTGACTGCTTCGTCTTCAGCTGGTGTTTATAAAACTATCGAGGAAATTAAAAATCGTGTTAATAAGAACACTTTGGCTGTTGTTGTTAATGACACCGACAATGGCTACAACGCTGGTGCCTCGGCTTCAATTGGTGTAAAAGAAATCCTGGAGGCAAGTGAAAATCGCATTGCTAATGCCTATAAAGCTGGCATTCTACTTTCAGTTGGAGTTAATGAAACCCACGAAGAAAGCGAAGGTCGCATTACAAATGGTTATAACGCCTATGAGGGCCGATTTCCATATCAAGCTTTTCTAAGTATTCAAAATTATAAGGGATATACTAGGTGTGGTGGTAGCCTTATTGGTAGTCAATGGATTTTAACGGCTGCTCACTGTACCATCAATGCACAAAGTGTTACTGTGTACTTAGGTTCTATTCAACGTTATTATGGAACTGCCTACACTGTTTACAGGAATAATATTATCATCCATCATGATTATGATCCCTATTATAAAATGAACGATATCTCATTGATTCAAATTCCAGCTGTCAGCCTAAATAGTCCTTACATTCAGCTTATTAAACTGCCTGCCATCTCGACTTATTATTCTTCCTATGCTGGTGAAAATGTTATTGTTTCCGGTTGGGGACAAACTTCCGATACGAATTATTCAGGCAGCATGTATCTGCAATGGGCTCGTTTGCAAGTCATTACCAATAACGTTTGTGCTGGCAGTTTTGGCTTCATCGCATCCTCACATATTTGTGTGTCCACTCCCGGTGGAGTCTCTCCATGTTTTGGTGATTCCGGCGGGCCAATGGTGTTGGAAAACTCTCAAGTACTAATTGGTTTGACGGCTTTTGGTAGAAGAACTTGTCAATCAGGTTACCCAACAGCCTTCACCCGTGTGACCAGCCACTTGGATTGGATCAAATATTACACTGGCATTTATTATGTTTAAATCATAACTGTTTTCATAACTGTAATTTGTGTTTGAATAGATTATTAAAAAAAGACACTAAAATTATTCGTTATTCGAAAATCCTTTGCAATTAACCAAAAGGCTGGCTACACCCGCATAACAAGCTACCTACCTCGATTGGATTAGCTACTACACTGGTATATATTATACGTAGGCAGTTTTATAATTTCCTATAACAATGTTTTACATTTAAATAGAATTTTGAAAAGAGAATTTAAAAACATTTCAAAACTGTATGAATTTTGTAGCGAAAGTGAAATTTACATTACAACTCACGTGTACGTCAAATTCTCATCGGGAAGTGATTTCACTCTCTTGTAATATTTTTAACAGGAACTGAATCAAAACCCGAAACCAAATGGATTCACGGTTTACGAGATTTTAAACATCAATGATTAACCAGTGTTTCTTGATTTTCTTTTTTTGAACCATTTACGTTCGAAATCTCTGTGTGTACTTTAGCTGCTGGGATTCGGAACTGCAAAGCAGGCGTCAAGTTTAAGTAGGTAAGTAGAAGTGATGGCTTTTAGACTAAAACTCACTTGGCCTGCTCTGACGCCAAAAAGTAAGCTCAGTCCCTGTACTGACCGAATTTCACAACGCTTATCGATAAAGCAGGTCAGCGCAAGAGCTGCACACCAAAGCGCAACTCCCCTATGCTAAAAACCAGTCTGGAAGTGTGATAAACGAAGCAATGTCCCTTATATCTGTAGATGAGACCTTTGTTAAGCTAACAATGAATAGAGAGCTAAAAAATCTACACCTCGCAAGACATGGGCATTGACAAAAAAAGTCTTTTCATCTTCAACTAAACCGAAACCTAGACAGAAGTCGTTTGATGGTAACTGCAGTCTTTTCGTATGTCTTCCCATGACTTAGTAACTCGTAATGGCCATTGTGTGTGTCGAGCTTGCATTGCGATCAAGTTTGAGTAGTTGGTGAGTAGTGCGTGAAGTAGGATTCCTTATTGCCCAGGATTGGTTGGCGTCTAGGAGTAACTTTTGCCAAGTAGCCAATTTAGTCGAGATAAGTGGTATACCCAGTGCGATGATTGACGAGGTTTCTGGAGGAAGTGTACCTACACCATTAAGTTAAGTGATAAGGATTTATCCCGCTATTCATTAACACACACAACAAGAGTATTGTGAGAAGCTAGGTTGTAATCCTTACTAAAGAGTTGTAATGACCAATTAAGAAAGTAATAGAAGCGGGACCTACAGTTTAACATCGGCTCTAAACGACTGATTTGGAAAACTTTTCATGACAATTTTTAGCGACTTTCAGAGTTTCAACCAGAAGAAGTCGTGGAAAACAAGTTTTTTCTCATGTCTAAGCTGGGTTTGGAACCACGTGTTCTTTTCTATTCAATTCAACCGTTAGTTTTTAGAAACTATAGATGACGTTAGAGAGTTCCTACATTTTTTCGGATTTCTTTGCTTTGCAGTTTTGAGCCTCCCTAATCTATTGATCGATTGATTGATTTTTACTGTATTTTCTATTTACTTTGTATATAAAGAAAGTCTAACATATTTTAGGGCATTAATGTTTATTATTTTATTTAATAAGATTACGTTTTATTTTATAAAACATTCAAAATTGTTTATCACCGAAAAATTTCCATGATAAGCAATACCAGTGTGCAAGCATAGCTGAATAGAGAGATTATTACAATCGGCAATCTGTATATTAATAGCTTCTAAACTCAAAGGGGACCTCTCGGACTACCACGACAATTTAGATGATGCATCTCCAGCCGTAGCGAAACAAATATTAGAGGCGATAGTAATAGTCTTACGGTAGTAGTGGCAGCCTAGTAAATTTTAGACTATTAGTGACAGGTTAATGGGTCAGAACAGATTAATTGGAAGTTAACGTATGTACTAGTTAAGTACAAGGAACTGAATAGGTTGGACCGTAGCCTAAGAAATAGAATTTCGATTACTGAAATGTTGTTTCAAATTTTTATTATTTTAGTCAGCACGTATGTCCATATTAGCCTTAGAAACAGTTTAAGCAACTTTGGGGAACCACATGCAGAGGCACCTCAGTATTTTGGTGGCAGATTTAATGTCAATGGAACAGTTTACATACCCTTCAGTCAGGATTACGATCTTGGCTTCTGACACTACTTATAATGCGTGTTTTAATTTTATACATAAGTGGCGGGACCCACCGTTTAAAGTCGGTTTCGAAGGACCGATTTTTGAAAATCTTTTCATAGCAATTCTAATTCACTCTCAGAGCTTTTTGCTAGAGCTGAGTGCTGAGAGTATCTCACCGAAGAATAATTTCTTTATATTTCGTTTTCTTGGAGATAGCTTGAACCGTGACCTCACGCCTAAGAAGCCAACACACTACCTACTAGACTATGACGCCTGCAATGGAACAGTTTACCGCAATCACAATTAATCGTTAGTCAATCTAAGACTAAAACAATCCAATCAATCAATTTTAATTTTGCAAACCGACTTAATAGGGAACTGAGCCGCACTGACAGTGTCCCACCATGCCAAGAAAGGCACAAGGTCTTCAATTTCAATTATAAATCCACTGGATATGATAATTGTTGTATTTCTATCTGTTTGCTATTCGCAAACAAGACTTTACTTACTTACTTCATTGATCATTTCAACCATTTAGTCAAGATTAGAACCTAGCTTCCCACAATACTAATGTTGTGTGTGCTAATTTTATGCGAGAGTAGCAGGATCGAAAGTTAAATGTCGACTTTGAACGACGGATTTGAGAAATTTTTTCATGGCAATTTAAAAATTTCAGAGTCTTTACCAGAGAATACTGCTGAGAGGACGTTGTCTAAAAAAATATATTCGAAATGCCGAAGCCAGTGGCGGAACCACGGGCTCTCATGTAATGAATCAACACGCTAACTGCTAGACTATGGTGACTTTACATTACAGAAGGAAATTTTAATCTCAAACTGTGAAGAATTTAATCATTCTTTCCACGAACTCTTTGGTAGGAGAACTAATGTTCTACCCAAGTGCTTGGGGGATTATGAAATATTTTCTAATAGCTCTGCTCGTGCAGACTTGATGAAATCGCATTAATGGTGTGCAGATTATGGAATTTCGTACATAAAGAACCTATGTTTTCTTACTTTCCGATAACCCACCACTGCTTTAGAAGATAACGATTGATTATCTTATTGAAAAATAGCAAAAGTTTCACTACGAAAATTGTATCGAACAAATAATCTTTCATGGTCTGTTAAAGAAGAATGACTGTTAAGATAACATGAATAGAAGCACGTGCCAAATGTGAGACTGTTAACGCCTTCACCATATATTAACATCAAGATTAAAACATTCCGGAAAATACGTGTTAAAGAATTCCTAGCAGAATAGTTTCAATTGCTACAAGATAGTGAGACAATAAATCGTTAATACTACAGTTATCTACACGAACTACTGCTATAGGCTATGGATTACTATTTCAAAAATATTGAAAGGAACATATCGCAAAAAGAAATTTTATTGGTTTCCCCTAACAGCATACATTACTAGAACTAACAAGAAATCTTATCTTGTTTTTGGCTCAACTAAGACAAAAACTTCAAATTCTTGTTTGGTTATAAAATCCGTAAAACGTTTGCCAAAAAACATCAGTTGTTTTTGCCCCATCAAACGTTCTTAAATAATGAAATTCTTAATCATTTTGGCTGTCGCTTTTTTGGCCACCGCCTCAGCTGCAGTTTATCAACATAATGTTGCCGTACCCGCAGTGGATACTGAAGGACGCATTACCAATGGCAATACCGCCTCTGTGGGACAATTCCCCTATCAAGTGGGTCTTTCGTTGCAACGGAATGCCTTGTCCTCATCGTGGTGTGGTGGTTCTTTGATTGCTTCAAATTGGGTTCTGACCGCGGCCCATTGTACAATCGGTGTTAAAAAGGCAACCGTATACTTGGGTGCCACAGAACGCACTTCTGCCGAAGTTACATACAATGTTACTGAAAACGACATCATTATTCATGCTGCCTACAATGAAAAGTCCTTGAAGAATGACATTTCTTTGATCAGAATCCCTTCGGTTAAATACACTGCCAAGATTCAACCCGTAAAACTGCCAGCTATGGCCAGCTCTTATGCTACCTACACTGGTGATTATGTTATTGCTTCTGGCTGGGGACGTATTTCTGATAATATTCCTGGTGCCACTAAAAACTTGCAATGGGCTCGCTTCCAAGTCATCTCCAATACACAGTGTGCCGCCTCTTATGTTAAAAACGCTGTTACTGCCACCAATATTTGTGTCGAAACTCCTGGTGCTGTATCAACTTGCAGTGGTGATTCTGGCGGTCCTTTGGTTTTGGAATCCACTAAAGTACAAGTTGGTTTGACATCGTTTGGTGCTAAAGCCGGTTGTGAATTAGGAGTCCCAGCTGCCTTTACCCGTTTGACCAACTATTTGGAATGGATTAAGGCCAATACTGGCATTGCCTATTAAATAAACTTTCTTTTGATATCAAATGAAGTTGAGAACGTTTGATTTGATTGAATAGAATAAAAATATCGTGTGGTATAACAACATCAGTGTGTTTTGTATTTAATTTAGAAGAGTTAAGTTTGAATGCTCAAATTTACACTAAGAACTATGTTAACGGTCTTCGAAGGTGGATTAGTATGCTAATTTGAAGGTTCATGAACAAATTTCTGACTTTGATGGGATGTAGACGATATCGTGGTGAATTAATTGAAGATTTGAGGAAAACTCTTTGGAGACTATATTCAGAGAGAGTACTGGTGGACTGTGAATAGTTCTAAGACCTTAAACTGGAACTCAAAAGCCGAAATAGAAAGTTTATTTTCATCATTTGTGTAAAGATACATTTTAAAATCTATTACCCAGGACGCAAACCAACTCAGTTAAAAAAGCTCTTTTATATTACTAACAGAACTCTGTTAAACAATTAAAAATTCGGTAAAAAAAAAAGCTCTGTTAGTACAATAACAAAGCTCTGACTCGATTTGCGTCTAGGGTAATATATTTTAAAATCAATCTTCTCATCTAAGTTTACTAAACTGGATGATATAAACTGCATAGACTCGCTCATTTGCTGAAATTGATCTCTTGCGGCTGTCTAAAGAGGTTTCTTATTCCAAGGGCAACCAATAGAGATACAGTTGGTCTTCATTTAGTAAGTTAAACGATATCGAAGCTTCCAATGCACTAACGACTGATTACAGGGAGCACTATTTATCCGTTTAAGATAATATAATACCGATTTCTTGCATATATACACACATACATAATTGGTCATTGCAACCCTTCAGTCAGGAATTCAACCTTACCTCCTTACACCGTTTATGTTGAGTTAATTTTATACCTAAGTTGCGGGAGCTACAGTTTTCCGATTCCGAACGATAGATTTTTAAGAAACTTTTCATGGCAATTGTTATTTATCCTCAGAATTTTTGCCAGAAATTTGCTGATAGAAAGTCAATGAGGAAATAATTTTTTTTTTTTTATATTTCGTTCTGACGTCTGACAGAGAGTTTGACGTCTACCGACAGGCAGGTAGTTTACACTCTTTAATTATAATCAACTTAGTGTGATGAGAACTTTGAAGAAGTCATTAAATTAATTTGAAAATTTTAGGGAATTTGTTTATAAGCTAATTAGGATTTCAAATGGTGGAAATCGGCAGGCTCTTCCAACCTTTTAGAATATTTTCGATCACAACTGAGAGATACAAGGTGATAAATTTAATTAGCAAAGACAAGAACCAAAAATTTTAATAGAGTTTTAAAAGTTATGAAAAAATTGTTAAGTGTGGGACTCGGAGCATAAAATATGCTTAAAGATCATAACTCTACATTCCGGAATAGAACAGTTTTACCGGTACTACTCAAATAATTCTGGATAGAACTGATTGTAGCCTTCTTCTTTGAACGGGGTCCACCATTTTACCTAACCTAACCTAATCCTAATCGAAGGCCACTACAAAAATAGGCAAAGGTTAGATGGAGATTCCAAGGCACAATTTTTTTTCAGTCCGGATTACGAGCTAGAACAGTTTTACCGGTAAAACAGTTTCACTTGTACTACTCAAATGATTCTCGAAATTGAGAAACTTACACCAAATGAGTGACTTTTTTAAACAATGTCTGTGAAAAATGGGACTTTGTACAGATATCCTTATCAATATTCCCTTCAAGACATTCAGATTTGGGAATGTTGTGGATTGACAATGTAGGAGATATAGTTGCAGTGACTCATGCATCTGTTTGGATCCAGAAAAGAGATTGAGTGAGTAGTTTTACTCCTTCCAGGAGATATAAATCTCTTAAGTTTTTTTTTTAATGCCCTACTCTCGCACATGCAAAATATTTTTAAAATGTCTGTGATTCAAAACTGTTTGATTGAAATATAAAAACTGAAGCAAAGGTTTCGAAATTATCAATATTTCCTCAAGCCTTCAAAAGTGTCGTAGGTGTAGTGTATGCGTAATGTATCTCCAAGCCAAGGAGGTGTTAATTCAGATTCAGTGTAAGCATTGTGATCAATTCCAACAATATTCTAAGGTCCAAAATGGACCGATAAACCTTTACAACGTCAATCTCTAAAACTAATTTATGTGTCTGCGTATATTCGTTCTGCAAAAAGAATTTCTAATCTCTTCAGGACTTGGATTATAAAAGACGGCAAGTTATTCCAATGATATGCTATTGCCGATCTTATGAGACCTCTCTTGGAATTCTACAGGAGACAAACTACTAATGTTGATGGCCGTTATATGAGACCTAAGTGTAAAAATATTTATTTTAACTTATCGCCACCATCAAAATCGACAATGACGTAGACATTAAGGAAAATACGTATTAAAGAATTCGTAGTAGAAGTTCTTTTAAGATAACGATGCGGCCACAAGCCTATGGATTTTTTCAAGATATCAAAAAATCGTCGTCGTATCACTTAAAGAAGAATCAAAAAAAACCAATGCAAAGAGTTTATGGCCTAATCTTAATGGAAATTACACCCGAAAAAGAAGGGTTTTCCAAACAGTACGAACTGATAGAACTACAATGAAATCTTATCTTCTTTTTTGTACCGGACAAGTAAGACTAAGAACTACTATTCATGATTGGGTATAAAAATTGGCAAATATTTGCCAGAAGACATCAGTTGTTTTACTTCACTCGGCTGTCGAAGAGCAAACGTTCTTAAATCATGAAATTCTTAATCATATTGGCTGTCGCTTTTTTGGCCACTGCTTCAGCAGCAGTTTATCCACGTAATGTTGTGGTGCCCGCAGCAGAAACTGAAGGACGCATTACCAATGGCAATACCGCCTCTGTGGGACAATTCCCCTATCAAGTGGGTCTTTCATTGCAACGGAATGCCTTGTCCACATCCTGGTGTGGTGGTTCTTTGATTGGTGCAAAATGGGTTTTGACCGCGGCCCATTGTACAGTCGGTGTTAAAAAGGCAACCGTATACTTGGGTGCCACAGAACGTACATCCGCCCAAGTTACATACACTGTTACTGAAAACGACATCATCATTCATGCTGCCTACAATGATAAGACCTTGAAGAATGACATTTCTTTGATAAGAATACCATCGGTTAGCTATACTGCTAAGATTCAACCCGTAAGACTGCCTGCTATTGCTAGCTCCTATTCTTCCTACACTGGTGATTATGTTATTGCTTCTGGCTGGGGACGTATTTCCGATAGCATTGCTGGCGTCACCAAGAACTTGCAATGGGCTCGCTTACAAGTTATTCCTAATAGTCAGTGTGCTGCCACTTATGGTAAAGCTACTGTACTTGCCTCTAACATTTGTGTCGCTACACCCGGTGGCGTATCAACTTGCAGTGGTGATTCTGGCGGTCCTTTGGTTTTGGAATCCACTAAAGTACAAGTTGGTTTGACATCGTTCGGTGCTAAAGCCGGCTGTGAATTGGGTCATCCAGCTGCCTACACTCGTTTGACCAGCTATTTGGATTGGATCAAGGCCAATACTGGTATTTCTTATTAGAAAAAACTTTTAGTTTTGATTAGAAATGTGAAAAGATTATGTGCGACTGATAAGGAATTTTGTTTAATAAAGTCAATGCCTGAAGATATGCAATAAATATGGTGATAATTTTTTTTTTAGGTTATAATATGTAATAAATACACTGCAGTGTGGGGGTTATGAGTTCAATTTCCGTAAGGTAATAAAAATAATACGATTTATAATTGTAATTTAAGTCAATAACAATTATTTGGCATCAGGACAATGAAAAATCACAGATAAACTGTGATGGTATCTATACATCTGGCTGACACCAGCAAGATTATCATCTGGGAGATGCGCAATAGGCTTACATGCAGTATGCTCTACACAAATTGTTTCAATATATCTTTTAATTTTATAAATTTAAATTATCTTGAATAAATTGTGATAGAAAAAGCTCAAAATAATTGAAAATATTTCCAAAAAAAACAAACTCACCTCAATTTGGCAGCATATTCTGTTTCTATCGCTAAACGATCGCGTATAAAATTCGCGTATTTATCCAAGAATTCGATGCCCTTATTTGTGTGTATCGCTAAATTATCGTACTGATCCTGTAATTAAACAAAAAATACAAGAAAAAAATTAATTTAATTAAGCATAAGAAACAGTGTGGTAAACAAAATAAATTAATTAAATTCGTTGCCACTAGTATTGGCCAAAAATTTTATTTTAAAATTGCTTCACACTGCTGTTAAGTGTATATGGGCATTGAAATGATTTTTTTTAATTAAAAATAAGAAAACGTGTGAAAAGGAAATATTTTATACTCGTTTTTCATTAATTGTTGATGTTTTTTTAAATTAATTTTCATCTACTGATTTTAATCGCCATTGAATATGATCGTGGGGTTAAATGAATGCCAATTAAAATGCAAATCGATTTACTTCTTCACTTCACTAAGCATTTATTTACCACTCCATAATGGAACTCAAAATTGTGGTTAAACAAAGAAAAATTCTTTATAAATATATACTCATAGGCCTAGTATTTGTCCTAAAATTAGCTTCTAAACAAGTGGGCTTTTTCAGCTGGATACTGTTAAACAGCTAACAGTGCTCTGTTAAGTTCAAATTATGTTCTGTTAATGTCAAATGTGGCGCTGCTAAATCTTTTTTTGGATTGCGTCTTGGATTTTCAAATTCGAATTCGAATCTTCACACACACTTATAAAATACGTCAGGATTAAAACCTAGTTTCTCACGTCATATATGTTGTATGTGTTAATTTTTATACGAGTGTTGGGGACCTACAGTTTAAAGTCGACTCCCAACGACAGATTTTTAGGACACTGTTCATGGCAATTTTCTGTTTAACCTTTAGAGTTTTTACCAGAGGAAAGAAATATTTCTTCATATTTCGTCTTGTTCGAGATGTCTGGGCTGGAGTTTGGACCACAACCGCACGTTTAATAAGTCAACACACTACCTACTATTACTACAGCGGTTTCATGTTCATAAACGCAACTTCAAAAATTGTCATTTCTTTGTTTACATTTGTTGAGCACAGTTTTTTCATCGCCGTAAAGTTCAAAAACTTGTTTAAAAAAAAATTATTAAAAATTGTCTAAAAATATGGCAACACACTTCGGTGATAGTAAGTATTTAATTGTAAGCCTATATAAATACTACTTTTGAAAACGTTTTTAAATCTAAATTAAGATTTGTCGGCGGCATTCTGCTTCTGGACAACTGGTCAAGTCTTTCGAGGAATTCTAACAGTAGCATAAAACCGCCCCAACACGTTGTGTTTAGTTGTACAACAAAGTTGATTAAACAAGTTGGTCATTTGTTTCACAAATTTCAATCTTACAACCAGTAGCGTTCCCCTTAGCATTGACATAACAAGTTCAGATGTTAACAGAATACTGTTAACACTTTAACAGTGGCAATAAGTAGATTATTTTCTCGATTATTCCAACTATCTTACGGTTCGACAGAGCACTCTCTGGAGTACCATTTGCATATAAGTCGGCTAGGTGTGCTATGTCCCATATGTTCCAAAATGGCCATTGATCTTCTAGAGAATTTTCAAGCAAAAAATTGATATTTTTTAAGGCAATTTTCTCAAAACCATAGCACTTTATATGCGACTATATTGCTGATTATATTTAGGGGTTTTGGCACTTTTCTTTGTACTCATAAACTTAGTACATATCCTAAAATTAACTCCTAAACAAGTGAGCTTGTTCAGTTGGACATTGTTAAACAGCTAACAGTGCGCTGTTAAGGGCAAATTTTGTGCTGTTAAGAGACAATTTTGCTCTGTTAACACCAAATGTGGCGCTGCTAAAATTTTTGGATTGCGTCTTGGATTTTCAAATACAAATTTGTCTTCATACACAGTAAATAAATCAGATTTGTTATTCACACGATCGAAAAATACAATTTCATTAAAAAAATCTTAATCTTTGGTTAACGCCAATTAATAAATTTTTGTTTAGCGTTTTCATTTCTTGCTTCAGCTTCATCTTTCATCATAATCATTTCAATAGTTAGTTAGACAAATTATTTTTTAAGGGCAAAGTTCAATAGACTTGTAGAATTTCTTTTCCAAATCATAAAAAAAATTAAAGAAATTCTTAAAAGATTTCATATATTTAAGCCTCTGCTTTCTCGCATATCAATATGAAAATATTTTTTTTTAGTTTCTTTTTTGAGTCTTAACAAGTGACATAATATTTCTTTCTTTTTTTTCGTTTGTTGTTTGAGCAGAAAAGAGAGAGTGAAAAGAAAAACAATAAATCGCGTCAAAGCGCCACTTTTACAAAAACGACAACAACAAAAAAAAAAAGCCGATATTCATGCCAAATATACTGTCAATCGAAAACCATTGCAATTGCTACCCGTTGCTGCTATTTCATCCATTGATGTTTCAGCACAGGAGGGGTGGACATCTATTATTGACAATGTTGAAAAGGAAAATGTTTGTTGTTGTTTAAATACGTATCAAATCAACGATTTGTCAATAGCAACAGCAACGCTAACTACAACAACCATAAAAACATTGTAAAAGACAAAAAAAAAAAAAAAAGTTGCTGCTCTACTTTTATTTTCTCATAAAGAAAATGAGATTTTTTGTTTTGTTTTGTTTTGTTTTTGTTTCGGACAAGTGTTATTTCATCAAGCCTTTCATTTTGTTTGAATTCTTGAATATTTCTTCTCATACCCTACAACAAGGTAAAGAGAATGGGAAGATGTTTGCGACACCATTTTTTTTTTAATCCTAGCAAATCTCTCATAATCAGTTCTTTTTATGAACAGTCGTACCTCTCATCTTGGCATAACGACAAGGCTGAAGATCCACAGAATTATCTGAAGACAGTGATTATCAGCCAAATTAATACTAAGACCCAGGCAGGCAAGTTGGGCACGATACCAGATGAAATTTCCTTCCAAATCGTACCGTCCGATGTGTCAAAGATAATGATTTCTCAAATTTCGTCGGCATGTTAAATGTAACGCCGTCTGCGAGGACTTTTCCGTCATACAGTCGGCTCTTTTCCGTCAATCGGTCGGGAAATATTCGAGGGTTTTGATGTACAATCTAGTTTAGATGCAATCGCGACAAATTTTTTATACCGACAGCCGCGAAACGATAAAAGTTTTAAATTCTTTCACCACAAACTCTAGGCATTCGGTTACGGAAATGGCCTGAAACATGAGGAAATAAACGAATGTGGATAAGACCCGCAAAATAAGGAGACAGAAAATAATGTCATGACTAATTAACCGTTATTATGTGAAGTGTTTGAAGATATTTTCGAATGTAACTAGCAAAGACAAAAACCAAACAATTAAAGCAAACTTCGTAATAGGCTCGCTAACATTGCACTTATTAAGGACTTTAACAACAACTTTGGAGTGAACATTGTTGAAGGCTCTCTCCACGTCAATGAAAGCTGCCAGTGAGTAAAGTTTATAAGCCAGAGTTTTCTCAATGTTCACCACCAAGAAGCTCAGTACAGTCTCAATGGCAAGTGTAAGATAGTGGTATGACCTTACCTCAAGGTCTAGAGTCCTTTCCATTGTTTTGAGAACGAATGAAGTTGGACTGATAGGTATGAGATCGTTCGGATTGGGTGATGAACAAGATCTTCGAATCTCTCCACTTCACAGATACATATGAGTACTCAAGATATGAATAAAAGATCCGCCAGGGAATCACCATATCAGCCAGGGAATCACCATATCAGATGTTTTCTGTAGGTCCGTAGGTATAATTACCGTCAGTATCGGCTGATTTAAAACGTTTGGTCTACCGAAATATGTCAACACTCAAATTCAAAGTAATCGTCTGTACCGTATTCAACAGATTTGTTTTCTAAGGGATGCTCCACTTTTCACGAACTAAACACATTCATAAGAAAGGAAGCGTTTGAAACGGGTAAACAAGATAAAGGCCGCCTTACTTTAGAAGCTAAAGACAGTACTGAAAAGTGCTGGTCACTAGGGTTTAAAATTTTTTTTTAAAAATGCGTTTTCACAAGTATATTATAGCTGAGAGTGATTACCTATTTTCGGAACGGAAGTTTATTTTTAGAAAACCTGTCAAACCCAATACTAAAACACATTGTCAGCAGGTGCCACACTATGACTTGCATATTGAAATGTTTTTCAATCACATTAAAATTGACCGTGTAACATAATTTCATAAATTTTCGTTTCAACTCATTCCATAATCATGGCAAAAGACCTGACCAAAATTTTTTTTAATAATTTACATTCATCGCCAGCAATCGCCAACGCCCAATGACCAACATCTGTGTTTTTTGATTGTTGATATTACCTAATAACGCGAATTGGAATCTTTTGGTTTTCATTTCAATTGTTGCATAAATATTGACTATTTGCTGGTGCTGGTGGTGGTGGTTTGGTTTTTTTAAAAAAATGGAATTAAATTGTAAAACAAAAGTGTTTCATAAATTCCATTACAATTACGAACGAACTGAAAATATTAATGAATTTCAACTTGTTTGCTTCAAACTAATTTCCTACTTTTGCAAAACTGTGTATGACAAAATTGTGTGGACGAAATTCAACATAAGATAGGCTTTAGAAAACGGCGACAACGGTGAAAATCCAAGACGCAATCCAAAAAAATTTTAGCAGCGCCACATTTGGCGTTAACAGAGCAGAATTGTCTCTTAACAGAACAAATTTTGTCCTTAACAGAACACTGTTAGCTGCTTAACAGTATCCAGCTGAACAAGCCCATTTGTTTAGGAGCTAATTTAGGATAAATGCTAGCTCTGTGAGTACCACATTCAAAAGAAGGTTCCAAAGATCTCTTAATGTAATCAGCGATGTAGTCACCTATAAAGTGACGTGATATTGAGAAAATTGACTTTGAAAATATCAATTGTTTGCTTCAAAATTCTCTAGAGTGGCCATTTTGAAACATATGGGACGTAGTACACCTACCCGATTTATATGCTGATTATCGTCTTCTGAACCGTGATAAATGGAATAGCCTCCATTACCCACTAATCATCCCATACATTTCATTTCTGTTATTCACAAATAATAATGATCATAATGAGAATCAAATTTTACGTCAATAGATTGTAATAATTGCAACATAGAAGAATAATCTACTTGTTACCACTGTTAAAGTGTTAAAATTGTTCTATTAACAACAGAATTTGTTTTTGTTAATGCCAAATGTGACGCTGCTGAAATTGTTGGTTTGTGTCTTGGGTTTTTAAAAGTTACGAAAGTTCTTCGTAATTGTAGAGCTGTGACTATACTCAGACTTTATTTAATCACAGCCCAGTTACTGCGGGTTTGAATTACAAACGTAGAGTTCGAGTATGGTATGAAGATCCAAAGTTTTCCAATGGGACCTTGAAGTTTACAAGTTAGACGGGTTGTAGTATATTTCTTAAGTGTCCTACCTGACTACTGTAGAGTTTTCCTAAGCAGAGATCATAGCAATTTTGATAGCGACACAATTTTCGTTGTGTAGATTGATTTGTGCGTACAGGCAAGACTAGGATTTAGTTCCCAACGAACGTAGTTTGAACGTCTATCCATGTCCTCAGAAATTGTGAATAATTTAGAGTTAACTCTTATATGAATTCCGGAACATGGGAATATTGTTCGGAAACTGCATTACTGAAGGGCTGGCCAGAACCAGTATGCAGCTTTTAAACTCCGAAATCTTACAGAACATAAGGACACTTATCATAGAGAAACTCATTCACATTCGCAGCAAGAAGATACATGCAATATTGCTAGGCTCTGCTGGACATGTATAGGGAAGAAGAAGAGTGACTTACTTAGGTCCTCGCATAGCGATGCGTAAGGTCTACTGTCCTTTTGTTAGGCATGACGAAAGACTCGACATTTTAACAAACAACTGTTGCGGGAACCGGTTTTCCCTAGCAAATGTTTGATACTCGATTTCTGGATAGAAGTGATTTTGGCCTTCTTCTTTAAAGGAGGTCCACCATCTTACCTAACCTAATCTAATTCTAATATAAGGCCATCACAAAAATAGACAAAGGTTAGACAGAGATTCCAAGGTCACTACAACCCTTCAGTCCGGATTACGAACTAGCTTCTCACACCACTTATGTTGTGTATGTTAATTTTTATACATGAGTGGCGAGAGCCCTGCAGATTAAAGTTTATTCCAAACGACAGATTTTTTGAGAAACTTTTCATGGCAATTTCTTTAACTCTTAAGAGTTTTGCCAGAGATCTGCTGAGAGAAAGACGCCGAAGAAATTTTTTTTTCATATTTCGTCTGACCTGGGCTTTGAACCTTGGCGTTACGTCTAATAAGCCAATACACTACCTACTAGACGACGACGTCATCAATAGTGACTATACTCAGATTATATGTTACTGCCGGTTTGAATTATATTACCTGAGCAGCTGTTCCACTCAGGAACGTATGGAGCATCATTTTTAAGGAATAAATTCGTATACTTTGGTGATTTCTTCCTTGATTATTTTTTGTATTTTCTGTTAATCACTTAACATTGCTCTGTTAACTTTTACATTAGGTCTGATAAAAATTTTGGTTTTTGTCTTTGCTAATTAAGTTTAAATTTATCTTCACACACATTACACTACCAACTACTACTACTGAGACGTCTATGGGACTATCGGACATAAACATGACGGGGTCCTGGCAGTACTGCAGCAACCCAGAAAGATTTCCTTCAAATTACTAACTAAAGACCCTGTTTGTTGGTATTCTTTCACGAAAACACATACGGATTTTTTAAAAACAAATTTCCTACCTCGTTAGATCGAATTATAACAATCACCACACTGTATGTATAGAATATTATTATGAAACCCATTGTAAATTATAATACTTGGTAAAGCAAAGGTAGGACTGACAAGCGATAAATTCAATCAAATAAATCTCTAATAAAATCTATTAAAATACCTCAACTACACATAAATTTTAAACAGACTAGACTAAAGATGATTGGACGCCAAATAAAAATAAAAAAAGATTTAAAATCTGTTTAAAAACCGATAGTTTCAAACGAAGCAAAAAAATTGAAGCAGCCACAACCACTTGTTTTTAAAATAAAACAACCGAGAGAGAATCTATATTTAGATATTCTAAAAAAAAAAAAACACCAACAACAACAACAAAAATACCACAAATATATTTAATAAAATTAAATGAATAGAGAAAAAAAAGAAGCAAAAACAAAATCATTCGATAAAAATAAAAACGATTACAAAGCAAAACATAAGCACACACCACTGACATTTTGTATCTATTTCAGTAGCAATCGATAACAACAACATTTTGTTTGTAATTGAAAGTGTTTAAAATCGAATTCGTCGCGTCTCGTCTCGTTTCGTTGCGTTACGTATGTTACGCGCGCTTAAAGTCAGAACAGCAATTTGTTAAAAAGACTCTCAAAAAAAAAATCAAGACAAAATGACACAATTTCCACAAAATCTTAAAAGATTAGGCGGCCGCGGTAGCAAAACAAAAATGAAAGAAAACTGAAAATGAAAATGAAATTTTAAGTATGAGAGTGACAAGGCAATTTTTATAAGCTACAATACCGTAAGCAGTGTAATTACGTACATAACGGTCAAATTCAGGGTTTCCCCAAGCCCTAGAATTTTGCGTAAAAGACAAAACTTGTAAGAGTAATCATCTCTCACGCAATCAATACAGCAAACCAGACGAGCTACTTTACTAAATAATGCTTGGATGCAATCCACGGTGGTCCATTGGCAATAACTACAGTCAAGGAAAAAGTCTACATACACCGCTGTCTATATACACCGCTGTCTATATACACCGCTGTCTACATACACCGCTGTCTATATACACCGCATCCTATATACACCTCTGCCTATATACACCGCTGTCTATATACACCGCTGTCTATATACACCGCTGTCTATACACTCCCGCTGTCTATATACACCGCTGTCTATATACACCGCTGTCTATATACACCGCTGTCTATATACACCGCTGTCTATATACACCGCTGTCTATATACACCGCTGTCTACATACACCGCTGTCTACATACACCGCTGTATGTAGATTTTTTTCTAAATTAAAAAAGGTGTTGTAGCGTTCTTTAAGGCAGTCACGATTAAGAATGTTTGAAGACAAAATCAAAATCAAAACATAACCTAAAAAAATATTAGAAAAAATTAGCAAACACCGTTGTATGTAGACTTTTCTCTGTGACTGTAAGCTCACGAACTAATAAATCATTGTTAATCACTTTTATATGTCGAAGAAGCGCCGTGAAATGATTCCAGTGCTGAACTATTCAACATCAAATTTGGTCGTTCCTCCTTCTAGGAAGCCCTCTGACTGTCCCAGATCTTTAATGACGAAAAAACTAAACTTGTTAGACTTTTTTTGAAAGAGGCAAATTGGAGTCTACATACTCATTTAAAAGACGCCCCATTTAAAAGTACAAGAATGAATGAACGACCGACTAAAGTATTCAGAATCCATGGGGTAACTTAAAGGTTTCTTTCCAAGCGGAAGTTTACACTTTCGACAGATGTGGTTAAATCGAATAGGCCAAGATGTGCAGTAGACAGGGCACAGCAATACTGCCAAATATCTAAGCTTTCGTCCGATCCAAATTAGTATGTGATAGTTTGAGATAGCTGGGCCAGCTTAGTAGATACAAAATGAAATGAATTCGTACTCATTTGGACCTCAGGGAAATGAGCAATCAGATATGGTCAGAATATATCTGTGGAATAGGAAGAAAAGTTTGGTATTAACGAAAAGATTGACATGAACTCTACTTAAGCTATCAAGCCTAACAATAGCATCTGGCCTTCTGACCTATCATTATAAACTTAATCAAGATTTGTCGCAAATATTCAAGTTCAATATGCAGTTTCTATGAAAAAGAAACCTAATCATCAGACCACATACTTGGTATTTCTAAGGAGTCAATACATTACAGAAAGACGCACCTAAACGGTATTCTTATATTAGCGCAGAGTTATATTAACCAACACAGACCAATATTGTTATGGTTGTCAGGGGATCCAGATTGAAGCAGACATTAAATGGAAAATTAGTTATAATAGAACGAATCATCGCCATACTTTAGCATCTCTCTTCTTCATAAAGGCTTTCTTTCTCTTCCCAATATGAAACCGTTAACAAAAAAAAACAACACAGTGTAGGTCTACTGGAATGGAATGAAGTGTTTGCCAATAACTATCGATAGATCAATATTCTGTAAATATACCACAGAATAGATTTTCTATGCGTTGAAACTGCTGAAAATTTAAATTTCTGAAGCAAAGTGTTGTTTATCATTCACTAACTCATAAAATATGGATTTTCAATATTTTTTTTTTTAATAATTTATGACAATAATTTATACATTTTGCGGTTTTAGTTGTAAGTCATTAATAATGGCTTCATTTAAAAACTATTTAATTACCATATGACAGTTTAAAACTTAGTATAGCATATTGGAACTTATTTTGAAAACCAAAAAAAAAAGTATTTAATGGGACACACATTACTTTCCAAATATTGTTGGGAATTTAAATATAAATTTTTTTATTAGAAAAATGTGGAAAAAATATAGAAAACGGATTCATAGACTTTTTTATTTTTTCTTTTATTTGTTGCGTTTATTTTTTATATATTTTAATTTTTTTTATTATTTTCTATTTTTCTTTTCTATTTTTTAATTTTTTACTTTTTTTTCTCATATTTATATATCTTTTTCATTACTTTCAATCCATTTCTTATTTTTTTTTTTTAATTTTTTATTTTTTAATTTGTTTTAGTAAATTTTTTTATTTTTTTTTATTTTTTTAATTTTTATTTTGTCTTATTTTTTTTTACTTTTTTCTTAATTTTTTTTTCATTTTTAAAGAGAATTCTTTTATATTTTATCTATGTTTTTATATTTTATATTTTTTTATATTTTTTTTTATTTTTTTACGTTTTTATACTTTTTTATTTATTATTTTATAAATATTTTTTATTAAATATTTTTTTATTTTAATATTTATTTTTATTATTTATTCTTATTAGTATTTATTATTACAATTTTATCACTTATTTTTTAATTATTTTTTATTAATTATTTATTTATTGCTTATTATTTGTTCTTATAATTTTATTATTTACTATTTATTTTAATTATTATTTTTTAAATATTTATTATATTAATATTTATTTTTATTATTATTCTTATTATTATTTTTTATTACGATTTTATTATTTATTTTGTATATTTTTTTAATATTTTTTTTAATTTTTTTATATTTTTCACGCCATCTTTTTGTCGATTATGTTTTGTATTCTGCGGAAAGCGGGAGTGCATCGCAATGACATTATTTTTCAAAAAAGCGTGCAGTTGCTTGCATACGCTGACGACATTGACATCGTAGGGCGTACTAATCGAGATCTTACTGCTACCTTTAGTGCTATTGAAAGTGAGTCTACTAAGTGGGGTCTGACAGAAAATGTAGGCAAAACAAAGTCTATATTATTGACTAGTTCAGACGTGCCGATAACTATTACTTTCGATATAGGCAAGGAATTTATTTATCTTGGCTCCACCGTTACCATCAAAAATGATGTCAGTCTGGAGTTCAAGCGCAGAATCACTCTTGCCAACTCTTGGTACTACTATGCTTTCAATAGGCAATTGAGTAGCAGAGACCTCCCTCTCTCGTACGACAAAACTAATACTCTACAAGACACTCATCCTCTCCGTGCTTCTTTATGGCGCTATTAAGCACTGATGCAGCAGCCTTGATTGTATTCAAGAATAAAGTCCTACGTAAGATCTTCGGTCCAGCGCGAAATGGTGATGATTTCCGATCTGTATGAGCTGCTCAACGACATAGACGTTAAACAGCGTATTAACATCCAGTGGCTGTGCTGGCTCGGCCATGTCGTTCGAATGGAAGAGGATGCTACGGCGAGACGGGTATTTGAGGAAGTCGGCAAAGAGGATGCCCTTGTTTGCGTTGGAAGCACTAAATCGATGAAGACATGTCATCGATTGGTGTGACAGCAAGGAACCAAAATTTTTTTTTTTTTTTTTTTTTTTTTTTTTTTTTTTTTTTTTTTGATATTTTTATACTTTTTACATTTTTTATTATTATTATTATTTATTTTTATTATTTATTTTTATTATTATTTTTTATTATTATTTTTTATTATTCATTTTAATTTTTTATATTTTTTTGTTTTCTATTTTTAAATATTTAAAATATTTTACCTTGGTCCCACTGTATAGTGGTTCAAAGGGCCTTAAATTCAATAGAAAAAAAACGGGTATTAAACCACTTAAAATGCATCATCATTGCCATGTTTAAATAGAAACATAAATTTAAACAACAACAAAAACAAAAAACAAAACACTCTTACTTATACACGTAACGAATACGTTAATTTATTACGAAAAAGTTAAATAATAAGCAACAACAAAAAAAAAACGTAATATTTTATAACCAGTACGTACGTATGTATTTAAATATTCCAAACAGGTCGAAATGTGTGTTTCAGTTTAAATTTTCACTAGAAATTCGCACCCGCGCTCAGACAAACTATTTGGAATTGAAGCGCTAAAGAAATCGTTTGAAATTAATTGTTAAACAATGAAATGCAAATTTTTTTTATAAAAAGAAATAGAAAAACAAAAACCAAACCCTGAAATATTTAATTTTTGTTTTTTCTTGTTTTAACTTTAATTTTGAAAATGTAAACAAACCAGTGGAATGCGAAGGGTCTAGGCGTCTATAGGATACCCTACGTATTCATCACATATGGCAGATACATATGTAAACGCTGATGCAAAGTACTCACACATTGATAACGAAATTCAAATATTGCCAGTAATATGGGGTATCCACTAAGTGGTTTCAATATGCCAAGATGTACAGAAGATAGAATACAGCAATACTAACAGCCTGTTATCTAAGCTTCCTTCTACGCAAATTAGTATTTGATAGTTTGAGTTAGCTGACCCAGCTTAGTAGACCCAAAATGAAATGAATTCATGCTCATGTGGAACTCAGTGAAATGGACAACCGGTCCGTTAAGGCTGTTTGTTAAAAACATACTTCGTCTGAAGAAAGCTTTGTCATGTACGAATACAGTCCGTCTAATAACCGAAAAACGCTTAAAATATTTGAAACCGACCGCAAAGATGATGATTACAAGGTGATCATATATCAAGCATTACGTTGTGATTATGATAGCCACAACTGACCCATTGTGCATGAAAATGTCGAGACTAAAAAGAAAGAAAATTGACGATATTGGAAGTTTTACAGATGCGGTCATTCCTTTACTGGAAAAGATGTCGATTCCACGGCGTTTTCGGTAATTGAAGCTTTGTTGCGATTCATATGACGTACCTTGCATTTGGTGCACTATATAGAGTCCAACTCCCTGTACACACAAATTTTCAGATATTCGGCATACCGATTGGGTGCTAGGCCAGGAGGCTAATAAATAAAATTTTATTTAGCGAGACGAGCGGTGGTAACGCCAACAAACGTAGTTGTAGCATGAGGCCATTTTCATTCAAAAGAAGTGACTGCTTGGAGTGCATAATGGCGTATAATGGCCGTGCATAATGGGCCGTATTTTGTCAAAAATGTCTTTAGAAAAAACGAACAGAAAGCATGATAACCGAAGTTTTTGGCCTTCAATTGAAGTTTTTGAACTAGACAGTACATGGACTCATCAAAACAGTGCTACGATCCACACAATGCGACCAATTTTGGATTTATTGTTCGAGAAGTTTTCTGAAAGAAAAAAATTACATTTTGGCAACCTTAATTGCTTGCTCAAATGGCGCTACTTGGCTTCAATAGACAATTTTTTGTGATACTACATCCAAGACCGGTTCTAATCAAATAATCCCTTAAGGTTAGCGATTTCTAAAACCAACATTCATCAAGTTACCACGGAGATACCGTCCGAGAACTGGTCAAAAACTACCACAAAATGATCAACTGCTGCAATGACACCAGAGGAAGAAAAATTTGATCGAAATCATGTGTGTTTTATTTAAAAACCGTAATGTGGATAACCCTTTACAATACAATACAAAAAATTTATGAAAAAAAAAGACAAAAAACTCAACACAATATCATAATTATGCTCACACGTTATGTTCGTATAATTTTTATTGCTAGTGATAGCGGTAACATGCAGTAGGAATGGGGGGGGGGAAATGTGCTGTGGTATAAAGTGCGTTATGGTAGTGAATGCATTAAAAAACCATTTTGGTTAAGCGTCAGGTGTCATTTCTATTAGCGCGTTCATATTTACTCCACACTTTGTTTATGTTTTTCTCTTTTTTCTTTTATCTCCCCTTCTTTTAAATACCCATGTACGCATTTGTTATTGTCAAAAGCAAAATGAATTGATGTTTTTAAATAATAAATCTTTGCTTAAGAAATAATTTAGAAAATCAACAACACTAATCAATTATTTTTGTGTTGTTGTTTTCTTTTTGTTTTGTTTTTATTTTCATTTTCTTCAAGCAAGTTTATTTGGTTTTTTTTTTTATTTAAGATAGTGAAAGTTGACGTAATCGAATGACATATAAAATTGTGCAGCTTATTGTTTAATTTCCATTTTTACTTAATTTTTCTTCTTTTATTCTCTCTACTTCCATCTTTCTTATCCTATTTGATTCTCTATATGATTTATGTTACTTTGTGTTTTTTTTTTCTAATTGTCCCTCTCTTCCTTTTTCTCCCCGCTCTATCTTCCTCTCCATCTCTCTCTTCCTACTTCTCTCTCTCCCCCTCTCTCTTTCAGCTTTTCTCCCCCTTTCTCTCTTCCTCTCTATTCGCCCTCTACAACTCACCTTCTCTTCATGCCTAATATCTCTACCGCTCAATTTCCTTTTCTTTATTTCTCTCTCTCTCTCCTGGCTCTCTTTTCCCTCTACCTCTCTCCCGCTTTCCTGACTTTCCTTTCTGTATATCTCCTTGCTTCTCACCACCCCCTCCCCCCTTTAAGGCGCTTTCTCCTTCAGAAATTTTCTGCATTCTTGAACAGTCATTAGCTTTTACTTTCCCTATAAAAAGAAATAAGGACAAAAATGCTTAAGTTTTTACCTTCTTCGGTTGTTATTAAATGTCTGAATGTGTTATTTCTGAATATTTCTCGGCTAAACGAAGAAAAATGTTATGTGTGTTAAGATCAATTCGAATTTAAAAAAACCAAGACACAAACCAAAAGTTTCAGCAGTATTACCTTTCACATTAACATAATGATGTTAACAGAACAATGTTAATACTTCAAGGGCCATTATTACAACTTGCCGTTAAACTTGGGTTTAGTTAAAGATACCTTTAGCTAAAGGGAACTGTAAAGTTACCTTTAATCTATTTTCGTTATTACAACTTACAGTTACAATATGGCGGTGTCGAAGCAATGCCGATAAAACTGATCACTTAAACAAGTTTTTTTTAAGGGCAGTGGCAACGACTGGCTTCTTTTTTATATTACAAGTTGCCATATTGAAAATAATGGATAATATGGCAAGTTCAGGCATAAACTTAACTTTAAAAGTTACCAGTTGGATGATCCTCCCTTGAGCTTAACGCTTACTTCTATCTTATTGGCCACTTATAATAACGAAAAACAATTTATCTGTCAGTTAAAATCCTCCCTTTAGTTAACGGCAAGCAGATATTTCTTCTGTACTGCAATTATTGCAGACTATTGACAACAAAAGTTGATTCTCATTATCATTATGTTAATTTGTAAATTATCCTAGGTAACCCACTACCACGGTTCGAAAGAGGACCCTCTGGACTACCATTTGCATATAGTCGGGTAGATGTACTACGTCCCAAATATTCCAAAATGGCTAATTTTCTCAATATCATATCACTTTATATGCGACTATATTTCTGATTATATTAAGAGGCCTTTAAACCTTCTCTTGAATGTGTTATGGTACTCATACGCCTACAATAATACTAAAATTATCACCTTAACAAGTGGGCTTCTGCAGATAGATACTATTAAACAGCTAACAGTATTCTGTTAAGGGAAAAATTTTGCTCTGTTAAGTGAAAATTTTGTTCTATTAACGCTTAATGTGGCACTGCTAAAAATTATGGTTTGAGTCTTGGATTTTCAAGTTCGAATTTATCCTTTACGCACATGAAAACTATTCATTCGCTTAATTAAAATTTGTTTGTCAACGTTGTGAAAGTTTTCATCTTCAATTTTACTAAGAAGCTTAGAGACTCATGGAAAATGGGTGTGGAAATATGGAAACATTTTTAAGATTAAGTTCATAAAACGTAGTGTTAACAGTACATATTTTTTAAGAGGATTTTTAAACCATGTGTTTTGTGTCCATGGCTACAAAAAAAAATATGCAAATAATACGCATTAAAAATTATTAAAACGCCATATTGTTTATGCATTTTTTTTTTTGTGGAATATGAAGAGTTTTGCCTTGAAGTGTGTTTATGGCTTTTAATTAGAAATTGGCAATGGCCAATAAGTTTTTGCGTTGCATTTAAAAATTTCATTGTGGCTTATTATCTATGAATGCTAATTAGCTAATTTCTTTAATGGATAACTACTTCTTCTTCTTCTACGTCTTTCTCTATCTCTACGTAGATGGTATGATTTTCGAAATTTAATCACGTTTCTAATGTTTTGTCATAAGACAAAAAGACATTATTTGTTAGTGTAAGTCTAATGGCTGTGATTACATATTTCAATAACGTATTTTGCATTAAAAAAAAAACAATTTATTTCCTTTCATATGGCAACTCTATTTTAGTTTATTTCATTTAATTGAGAAAAATTCCTAGAAAAAATCTCTACATTTTGAAAATCTTTTCATAATTTTAATGAAATAAAATTCATAACAAATCATTGTTAATAAATCAATTACAATAAAACGAAAGAGAAAAAATTTCAATGAAATGAAATGCAATTGAATTCAATTAAAAAAGATTAAATAATAATCCACACCCCTTCCACAAGATATCGATTACAAAATATTGGTGGCTCTAGCAAATGAAAATTTTATGAATTTGAATTTGAAAAAATCAACTCGTACTCATGGGCATGGAAACTATGCAATAATGTTTATAATTTTAAAATAAATTAATTCTGCAGCTTTTAAAATAGAGCTTTTAAAACGAAAAAAAAAAACACCACAAGAATGCCTTTAATCAGGGCAACTAATCGAATTTATTTTTCCACTATTTAACATCAACAACGGACATTATATACAAAAGTCCGAGCAGCATCCCCTCTAGAAAAAAAGAGTACAATGAACACAAAATTTTCTCAGGCGCCGTTGTTTATATTTAATGTTAAATGTCAACCCTACCATTCTAGAATTTGCTACAATGGACCAAGCATTTGCTTAGCTAAAAAAAAACTTGATTAGCTGATTTGAAGCGAAATAAATTAATGATAAGAAGGTAGGGGAAATGGCCTACTTTTATTTTTGTATGTATTTTTCCCATATTTTCTCAACAAAACATGAGTGTGAAGATAAATTCGAATTTGAAAATCCAAGACGCAATTCAAAAATTTTAGCAGCGCCACATTTGGCGGTAACAGAGCAAAATTTACTCTTAACAGAGCAAAATTTGTCCTTAAGAGTGCACTGTTAGATGTTTAACAGTATCCATCTGAAGAAAGTCACTTGCTTAGGAGCTAATCTCAGAATATATACTAGGTGTACCGTACCACATTTAAAGCAAAGTTCCAAGGCCTTTTAATATAAGCAGCGAAATAGTCCCACATAAAGTGATATGGTATTGTGAAAATTGGCTTTGAAAATATCAATTTTTTTTATTGAAAATTCTCTAGAAGATTAGTGGCCATTTTGGAACATAAGAAAAATAGTACACCATAGAGACTATACGTAAATGGCAGTCCAGAGTGTCCTGTTTCCAACCGTGGTAGTGGGATAGCTGGAATAATTCCGTCCTCCATTCCCACCAACCATCCTTTTCGTATCAGTATTATTGTTTACTAATAATAATGATTATAATGAGAATTAAACTTAGCAAAGTAGAATATTAATCTGCTTATTGCCACTGTTAAACAGTTTAAACAGTAGTCTGTTAAGGACAAATTTTGTTCTGTTAAGAGCAAATTTTGCTCTGTTAACGCCAAATGTGGCGCTGCTAAAATTTATGGACTCACACACATAAAAAACATATGCCGCAGTCCACTTCAAATAGCAAATTAAATATTGGCACTGTAAGACAAGCAAATTGGGCCATTTAACCTACGCCTACATACCTAAAAATTGGGTGGAGGCTAAGGTGATTGGATTAATACCAAACACTGAAAAAGGTAACTATGCGACACAAAAAGGTTTTCCGGTCAATTAGGCTTAACTCGATATATAAATGGTCACTACAACCTTACAGTTAAGACTACAACCAAGCTTCTCACCCTACTTATATTGTGTGTATTAATTATATAAAGCAGTGGATGGGGACCTACAGTTTAAAGTCGATTCCTAAAGACAGATTTTTTTTTATTTTTTTTTTTTGAGGAACTTTTTCATGGGAATTTACTCTCAGAGTTTTTGCAAGAAATCTGCTGAGAGGAAGTCGCCGCAGAATTATTTTTTCATAACACACTCCCTACTAGACTACAGCGACTATACTCGATACCATGATGAATAGCAACAAATTTGCTGAAAGGCTAAGATTGCCTACATCAAAGACCGATTCTTCAGATAACTTTCGTTCCATAGTAAATCAACCACTACTTGAAATGGGCCTCTTTTACAAAGTATATTATTTTGCCGTATGTACTCACATTGAGAGAGTCTTCAATAATGTTCAAACCGTAATCAAGTACTCGACTGGAATGTAAGAAAGCGTTTAACAATTACTATAGGCTTCGTACGGTAAGCATTATAGAGCTACATAGTCATCAGAGAACCATTGGAAATGAGAAAACGAATAATCTGGCTAATAGAGCCATAACGTCAACTTTGATAACCCAATGCGTTTTAAGGCATTGAAAATAAACTACACAATAATGGTACAGTAGGTATAATTAAGTAGATAACTCGCCTGGGACAATGCTGATGGAAGGAAAACCTGTAGTGTATTGTGACTGAACAAAATGCAGCTTGAGTATATTGATGAGCGTTTCTACAGAATACTCCGCCTTACATGTACACACCCAGGCCGTTTTTAAGTGGTGGAAGATGATAAAAACAATGGAAAACTTTTTATATTATTGCCTAGTGCCCGTAAGCTTGAGATTCCAATATTTTGTGAATATTACTAGCCTGACATAACTCATATTAGAGGAATGGACTAAAAGAAGAAGTTCAGAAAGTACGGTAGCAATCCATATAGGGGAGTTCATAACATATCTAGTTAAATATGTGTGAAGACGAATTGAAATTGAAAAATCAAAGACACAAACTGTTTAATAAAACAATTTGAATAATCCTATAGATGTAGGAGCTAATTATTGCAAGTATACTACACAGATTACTTTTGTTAAATAGTTAACAATGGTCTGTTAAGAACAAGCTTTGTTCTGTTAAAGCCAAATTTTACTCTGTTAACGCAAAGAGTGTGGCGCTGCTAAATTTGAATTTATCATGACTTACATGATGGATTAGATGTTTGCATGAGACTCTTGATTGATCGCTTCTCCTCAAATCTAACTTTCTACATACCTTTTATCACAATAGAACTAAAACTTTCCAATCTAGACTTCGAAAAAGTGGACACTTACCTGTAATGAGAAAAAGCAAAGAAAAGAAATGTCATTTAAAAATCGCATTTAACGAATAAAATTTTAATTAAAAATAAATTAAATCCTTCATCATTCCACAATTAAGATCTTCTACTAAAAACATTAGCCTCCTAATCACTTTTGTGATTGCTTTACCTAGCCCCCTAGCCACTGTATGAATAAAAATGGAAAGTCAGGCTTGTAAAAAATATTCACAACCAGGTTGGTTTTAATTTGATGGCTGTAGAACGCTGTGAATAGCCACTGTATGAATAAAAGTGAAAAGTCAGGCTTAGAAACAATGTTCACAACCAAGTTGGTTTTAATTTAATGGCAACACTTTGGTGCTTAAAGTTGTAGAACGCTGTGAATAGTTAACGGCCAAGACTCATAGAAACTGTTTTAGGTTGTAGTTTGACGTTCGCTAGTGATAGCAATGAATGTATGACGGCTTCTATATGTCTTGGCCTTAATTAGAAATAATATCGGAACCCCAATAACAATGAAAATCGAGTAATCGAGCACAGCTTGTGTTTACTTAAGCAACAGACTTTAAAATTTTACCAGAATCCATACGAAATTTTTTTTCGAAGTGAATTTTATTTCTTCATCAGTTTTTGTTTTTGTAACGATGAGCAACGAATATTTCTCCACAAAAATTTGCCGTTTAGTCTCACATATATGACTCGTTGGTTGACACTGAACATTTTCATAATTTTTTGTAGTTTTTTTTCCTCTTCTTACTGGTTTGTCATTTACAAAATGACATTTAAAACTGAAGGAGAAGAAGCAGAAGAAGACGGAAAATTATGTGCCTATATATAGAGTGGAGTGACTCTTTACAAAGCCCCTTTCCCCCTCCATTTGAAGTCGCGCAAGCGCATGTGAAGTTTGTCAATGCGATGGTGTTGATGAGAAGAGGGTTGTTTATATAGCATGTGTGCCCCGCCGCCGGTTGAACCAGCGTGCCATGGTTCAAAATTCATAATTTTTAAATGTTGTTGCGTTTATGGTGATTTTTGCCATAAGTGGTAAAACATGTTGAAAAAAAAATAAAGAAAAACAAATAAAAAAATTGTTTTAAACAAAACGAATTGTATGACTTGCAGACTGCGAAACCGACCACGTACACTGGTGATGATGAGGATGCCAAAGTCTACTGATGTAAGCTGTTGATGATAATGATAATGATGCTGTTGCTGTTGCTGTTGCCGATCATGTGGTGTGATGGTGGTGATTGTAAAATTATGTACATACGTCTGTCTATCTGCTTCATGTATGGCAACATGTGTGTGCTGCAGCACTTGCTTTAAAGATCAATTAGGAGGGTCTTGTTGTAGCTTAAGAGTCTTGCACTTGCATTTTCTTCTTTTTTTTTTATCTGCGTTTCTTTAATTCGGTAACATCTTTGTGCCAAACACTTATTTCTACGTGCTCATCTCTAAAAAAGAGCTGATGCTGCTGCCAAAGGCACCCCTCAACCTTTCTACACCAAAAAAATTTCGTATGTTTATTGCAAGAGTCTGAAACCAAAACTTGATTTTACATGGCTATGGCTATGGCTATGGCTATGGCTGCTATCAATGACGTAAATTAAGCATAAATTATTATTTCTTTTGTTTTTGTTGTTTTATTTTTAATTTTTTGTATTTGCTAGCTTTCGAAAAGGAGCAGAATGAAAGAAAAACTTGTTGCAAGTTTTAATTTCTGTTGTCTCATCACCATCATCACAATTGTTTTGACCATAATCAACCATGTACTCATCATTATCGTGTTGTAAAGGTCAAGGTTGTGTGTGCATAAGGCTTATTACTATGATGATATGTACAGATGTACGTTAGTTTTTTTTTCTCTTGTTCTTCTTCTATTTGTTTAAATCTTGGGTGTGGCCTTTAAAGACTTTTTTGTTTGTTCATAAGTTTTTTTTTTTACAAATTATTTGAATTGTTTTTTCAATTTTTTTTTCTATCATTCTTTTGTTTTATTTACATTAATTAGGGTTTTTTTGTCTTCTCTTGATATCATTAAAAAACCATTTAAATAAATCATCATGAATAAATTTACTTATAAAAGAAGAAAAAAAAAATTATGTTTTACCAGTCCAATGATTAATTGTTTTTGAAAGATTTTTTTTTCTTCTATTCACAACCATATTGTTTCTTTATTGTACAACAATTGTACAAATGCACTTAAAAGATTAACATAAATGACCCTGGGGATATACAAAAATGTTCCAAACAAATAAAAAAAAACAACTTCAGTTACAATTTATAAAGCTTTCCTTTCCCTAACTTCATTTAAAGAACCTCTTCCTCTAAGGCATTTTGAATTTAAAACGTAGTTTTCCCGAATAGAAAACATCTAAGCAAACATAATTTACATCAACAGTTCGTTATGTATGGAATGAGGAACATAAAGATAATGATCATCATAAACAAGGTGGCTTAAAAGTGGTATTCTTTTTATAAATAAAGGTTTGACTTCACAATTGTTTGTTCCATTAAATAGAAAAAAATATCGATATCAACCAATATGGGCAGAATTGAATTTAAAAACCCAAGACACAAACCAACATTTGCAGCAGAGTCAGCTTTGGCATTAACATAACAAATTCTGATGTTAACAGAACAATGTTAACACTTTTAACGATTGCCACAAGTATTGTGTATAAAAGGATTGAAATGTATGTGACTTATGGTGGGATATCTAAAATTATTTCAGCCATACCACTACTACAATTTGAAATAGGACCCTCATTTGCATATAGTCGGGTTGGTGTACTGTTTCTCATATCGTACAAAATGGCCACTGATATCCCAGAGAATTTTCATATGCTTTTGGCCAAAAACGGATTTTTTCTAAGTTCAAAATCTTGAACTCTCAAAATTATTCCAGCTAACTAACGGTTCGAAAGAGGACCCTATGGACCATTATTTTCATATAGTCGGATAGATGTACAATGTCTTCTAGACAATTTTCAAGCAAAACATTGATATTTTCAAAGGCAATTTCCTCAATACCACGTCACTTTATATGTGACTATAATGCTGATTATATTAAGAGGCCTTGAAATCTTTTGAATGAGGTATGGTACACCTAGTATATGTATGTCCTAAAATTAGCTCCTAAACAAGTGGACTTATTCAGATGGATACTGTTAAATAGCTAACAAGTGCTTTGTTCTATTCAAATTTTGTTCAGTTAAGAGAAAATTTTGCTCTGGTAACGATAAATGTGGCCCAGCTAAAAAATTTGGATTGCGTCTTGGATTATCAAGTATGAATTTGTTTTCACTCTTACCAATCTTCCTATGACATGTTCTCACATTCCTAATAGATTTCGACTCTCGTTGACATAGACACGCAAAAAAAAAACACAAAAAAACTTATAGAAAAAAATTCTAGAAATCTTAAACCTTTGTTACATCATTCATCATAATAATAAAAAAGGGGACTAATAAGAAATCCCTGAGAATTTCGGTTGCAGGCCATACAGAATACCATACTGTTTGTTGTTTTATGTTCCTAAGGCTGCAGAAGTAGTTGCGCAAGGCTTGTTACTGCAAACTGCACTCACAAGAGTTGTTTAGCCTATGATGTTTTCTAATAATAAGACCCAACGCTACCCTACACAGTGCTTTTGATTAGATAAAATGGTTCTTCATTGGCTTTAGCTAATGGAATTGTACTATTTTTATAGCAAACTGACTAATGTTTAACATGCGGTGTTTATTTTATCGTCTCTAAGGGACAGAGGGGAAGTCTATGCTAATTCGACGTGAGGCCACGGTCAGACATCTCCAATAAAACGAAATACGAAAAAATATTTCTTCGGTGACTTCCTCTCAGCAGATTTCTGGCAAACGCTCTGAGTAAAGAAAAGTTTCTTAAAACAATCTGGCGATCGGAATCTGTAAGTCGCGACACTCATGAATAAAATTAACACGCACCATAAGTGGTATTAGAAACTGAGTCGTAATCCTGACTGAGGAGTTGTAATTGACCAATGAGTGTTTGAACGAAAAAAAAAGGAGCTATTCACGCATATAGCCAAAGAAAAAAGTCTACATACCCGAGCTGCTTTTTATCAAATTAAAAAAGATGACACAGCGTTGTTTTACAGTGAATAATGTTTGAAGGATAACATGAACCTGAAAAAAATTTAAGATAGGAGTTATCGGGAAGAAAAATAAAAATTACAAGGAAAAATGTCTACATACAACGGTGTACGTAGACTTTTTTCTTAGACTGTAAATTACTAGTGGACCGCTAAATATTGCCTGCAATTAACCAAGAATTTTAACGAGCAGTGTTTGTGTGCCTGCAAAGGCTCTCTTAATGGTAAACAAAAAAATCACAAACTATAGAGCTGCCGGGCATCATTTATCCAAGTTTAGCACCGATAACACACAAATATTCTACAGCAAAAAATGGAAAGAGGTCATAGATGCAATTGATTTCAGAAAAAAAAGGAATATTTCTGTATAAAAATGTATCGAATACCGTAACCTATAAGAGTGAAGTCCAAAAAAATAAAAAAAATAAACAAAAATTACAAAACATTCTTCAAAAGTAATCTGAAAATTATGCAACAAATCATATGACCCACGTTTGGATATGCTAAAGACTAAAATCACTTATAAATCAAACAAAAAAAATTGAAATTATTTACTGAACTACTTGGCACATTAGCACCTCCGAATTTGTATGGAAATAATTCAAATACAATCAAGATTTTTTTCAATTGAAAAGAAAATGAATTGAAAAAGAAATAAAAAATTACAAAAAACGATAACTGATGCAAGACTATTAACGGGTAAACAATAATTCTTAGGAACATTGAATACTGAAGAAGAAAAATTAAATGGATTTCGTTGAGATTAAACTGAAATATTTCAATATTACACTGTGTTACAAAAATCACATCATAAGAAATGATTGAATAATATCGAAAAAAAATCAAAAAATCGATAACTGCTGCATATTGCTTTTGGACGAGGGGCACAGTGTAAATTAATAAGTTTTTTTTATGTATTTTTTTATTTCATAACTTAATGCATTCAATCCAACAATCTATCAAATCAGCCATCAAGACATTCATCAATCCATACATCAATCCATTCATCTATTTATCGTGACTATGAAAACAAAATGTTACAAAATGTTTTTTTTTTTCCATTTGAAATGCAGTTATTGTACCAGAATTAGATTGTCAGTCAGTCAGTCAGTCACTTAGTCGAGTTATACAGAAAAAAAATTATTTGCCTACGGAGATTTGTTTCTGTTTGAATAATGCAGCATATGCAGTGCCTTAAAGGTATGCAAACTTTAAATGGAATTAAAAAAGCAGAGTTAAGGTGCCTGGCCACACATCAAATAATGAATCAAACTCACCTTTTTTGTTATTGTGTTGTGTTAACAAAATTCTTTTGATTTTCACTACTGGCATTGCATTTACTTCTTTACAACAACTATTCCAAGTAGTTTTAAGGTATAATTTTGTTGGTTTTTTTTGCTACGCAAAACAAGCATTACCAACACATATTTATATATGATCACTTCAATCAGATGTGTTGCCATGTGCCATTAATGCATTACAAAACTATTAAATCATTTCATTCCTTTAAAGCTCTTGTAGTGCCATAGTGTACTACAACCATTTGTTTTTTCAAACGTAATGATTGCACGTATTTCTTCTGGTGTGTTACGTGTTTGGAATATTTTGTTTTGATTTTTTTATTATAACAACACAACTATTATAGTACCTTTCCCTTTTAACCCCTTGCGTGGTACTCTCTGTCTCTTTCTCTCTCTCTCTCTAATACTTTGGAATTTCTATTGTACTTTCTACGCTCTCATAACTTTATGCTGACGATTTTTTTTTTGTCAGCGAAAAAATTTTTGAAAGAATTTACTCTCACTTCCATGGCAGTGTTATGTGAGGACGCCAACAACAACCATAACAACAACGACAACAAAAATTTGATTCTAAAAAATAGTTGTTACCAACGATAGGAAGTCATTGACCGGAATTTTTAATATTTTTTACGCCCTTATTACGAAACACTGTTCTAAGGCAGACATTTTTTTTTTAGAAAAAAAAAAAATTTTTTTTTTTAATCGAAAATTTTTAGGAAAAAATCAAAAAAAAAATTGGAAAAAATTACAAAAAAAAAATATTAAAAATATTCATTAAATTAAAAAAGAAAACTTAAATAATTAAAATTATGCTTGTGGCAACTAAAAACTTTAATTTTTAATTTTAAAAACCAAAGACACAAATCTACACTTTTAGCAGCGCCATGTTTTGCCTTTAATAGGGCAAAATTTGCAATTAACAGAGCACTGTTAACATTTTAACAGTGGCAATAACTAGATTAGTTTTCTACTTTACAATTACTGTATGCGATTGACATACAATTTAATTCTCATTATGATCATTATTATTTGTGAATGACAGAATTACGGCATTATTGATGGCTAATGGAGAGAGCTAATTTTCTTAATGGAGAGAGCTAATTTTCCAAAATTATTCCACCTATCTCAATACCGCGATTCGATGGAGTACACTCTGGACTAGCATTTGCATATAGTCAGGTAGGTGTATTACGTTCCATATGTTCCAAAATGGCTACTGATCTACGATGGTTCGTAACATCGCTGACAAACTCACAGATCTATAATCTCTTGCGGTATTATAATTACCCTTGTATTGCTAAGCTTCTTAACCATCTTGACGTTTCTTTATTAAGAAAAAAAAAAAACAATTTTTCTTTTTCCTTTCAACACCCAAAGACAGAAAAAATGAGAATTCGTGAGAAAATACGAGTGAGTGAGTACCTTTTTGAGTAGGCCCAACCTTAGATTGTGTTCATTAATGACATGTCATGTCATAACATGACATTGTTTGTCATGTGTGTGTGTGTGTGTAAACAATTGATTGATATTGCCAACAATAGAAAGCTGTTGCTGTTGCTGTTGATGTTGATTTTGTTTTTTTTTTTGCGTTAAAAAGGGAAAGTTTTATTGGTTTTAAAAGCTTTTGTTTTTATTGGCTAATATTTGTTGATTATTTCACGTAAAAAACAACAATAACTTTTTACACTCTAGCCATAGATAAATGTCATACGCAACAAGTGAAACCAGGACTTTAATTAGAGGATATTGATGGGAAAATCGGAATAAGTGATTAAAATATCGTAATTTCGCTAGTATGAAGTGAAAAATTGATGTAAACAGGAAACTATATGAGTGTGAGGAATAAATTCCAATATGAAAATTCAAGACTCAAACCTTAAATTTTAGCAACGCCACATTTGGCGTTAACAAAGCAAAATTTTCCCTTAAGAGAACAAAATTTGCACTTAACAGAGCACTGTTTGCTGTTTAACAGTATCCATCTGAACAAGCCAACTTGTTTAGGAGCTAATTTCAGGATATATTCCAAGTGTATGAGTACCATATCACATTCAAAGGAATGTTTCGAGAAAATTGGCTTATAAAATATCAAGGATTAGCTCAAAAATTCAGCAGAAGACCAGTGGCCATTTTGAAACATATGGAACATAGTACACCTAACCGACTCTATGCAAATAGTAGTCCAGAGGGTCCTTTTTCGAACCGTGGTAGTGGGATAGCTGAAATGAAAGTATAACTCAAGAAAATAATCTACTTATTGCCCCTGTTAAAGTGTTAACATTGTTAAGTTAACATCAGAATCTGTTATGCTAATGACAAAGGTGTCTCTACTGAAATTGTTGGTTTGTGTCTTGGGTTTTTAAATTAGAATTTATCTTCGCACACATATATTTTGCTTGGTTTAAGAGAAAAGTATTCAGGTTTATTCAGTAATAATGCACTCAGACATTGGATAACAGTAGAAGTACGTGAAAATTTCAGTGCTTTTGCTCTTATTTCTGTTTCTATGGATAGTAAGAGCTTTTTATCATTCTTTAAGCAGCTATTACAGACCGAGACCGTATGTACACCACACTAATGATTGTTCATTACATACATAATTTGCCATTAGAACCCTTCAGTCAGAATTACGACCTATCTTCTCACACAACTTACGTTTTGTATGCTAATTTTCTACATGAGTGGTGGGACCTACAGTCGACTCCGAACGACAGATTTTTGAGCAGCTTTTCATGGCAATTTTATTTACTCTCAGAGTTTTTGCTAGAAATCTGCTGAGAGGAAGCCGTCGAAGAAATATTTTTTTCATATTTCGTTTTTGATGTCTGACCGGGGATACGAACCCTGGCCTTTCGTCTATTAAGCCAACACACTACCTACGATACTACGGCGACTTCAGCTGTTCATTAATGGCAAATATTTGTGGAGAAGATAGTGGGATATTCGGCTGTTACACTCTTTTAAGTTCCGCGATATTGGAGCGTAGAAGACAGTAACACTTGCTCAGGGGATTAGAACAACTAATTCCGCCAATCTTTAGCATTCTAATTCACCGCAATTGTCAAAGAAAAAAGAAGTAAATTAACGCCATCAAAGACTAGACACTTGGCACGTTTTTCATTAAATCTATCCAGAATACTTCCTATTAAAGCTGTAGCAGTCATTATGGGACACTGACTGCTAGGCATAAACACCCCACAAGTTGATATTGCTTCACAGAAGTGAAGTGCAGAAACTAAAGGGACGATAAGCAAAATGCCGAGCATATTGTTTGCCAAAGTTCTGTTTTAGGGGATCTGATTTGAATAAAACCAATTTTTTACTTCAGCTATTGGAACATTGGGGAGCTTCTGGAACATACAAAAAGGATACATAGTTCCAATAGATCAGCATTGTTAGCAAGATGTACGAGCGAAAAACTCTAATATTTGAACGGCCTGTTGCATTTGTAGTGTAATAAGCATGAAGGAGTACACAGAAAGAAATTTAGATTGCCTTTATGAGAAACGTTGAATATTTCTTGCATGCTTCTGCCATTATAATGCAGTTCTTCATTGTAATTTCCATTTCCATTTCCCATTATGCAATATTTTCTTTAATAAATTTGATTTCTGAAAGAAAACAAGAAAAACCAAATTTCCCAAAAACAACAAAAACTCAATTTTGATTTTGATTTTGTAATTTTCCATTCAACGTTTAATCTCTTGCCACAGCAGATCGTTTTTATGCAACACAGAGAGCATTTATCATGATTGCCTGTCTATCTTAACAGTTTCCTGTTTCTGATGATCAATTGAAAAATCTTGTAATCGATATACCAATCGATACATCAATGTATACAAAATACGAATTTAATTTTCATTTTTTTTTTTTTATTAGAAATTGATTAATTGGCCAGCTTAAGAGTTTTAACTGTTTCGGCTTGCTGGCCGATTAATTGAAGCAGAAAATTTCATGTTGAAATAGAGCATGTGGTTCAAAGCAATAGACCATAGATGAAGTGTACAGTAATGGATGGTCTCATCTTTCTTTTTTTCTTTGTTTTTCTTCGCTTTTGACCGTTACATTTCCGCCCACTAGAAAATGTTAATGTTTTAATGGCAGACATAGGGAGGGTTCTTTAAAACCGCAACCATTACCACCACCTAGTACAACTCTTTGGAAAGAACGTCTTAAAAACTATGTTAACCACCACAAAACAAAACAAAACAAAACAAAAGAATTGAAACTAGAAAATAAACAGAAAGAGAAACATAAAACAGAAACAGAAACCCAAGAAGGTAACAAATTTAGTTTCTAAAAATTTATTGTGTTTTGACCAACATTTCAGACCAACCAACACCAGTTGAAAGGTAACAGGTGCACTTGCAGCAATACAATCTTCAACTGTCATCCAACAGCAACCACCACTGCATTTGCCGCTCCTCTCCACCCTCCTTTATAGTCATGTTTCATGTTTGTTTGTAAAATTGAATGGCGGTTGTTTTAAATCTCCCTGCCGTGGAAGCCTTATGTGTGTGATGATTGTTGGCGGTTTTGTTTTAGTGGCTTGGCCTGGCCTGTTGTCATTGGGTTGTTGGATGGTTGGGTTGAGGGTGACTTGTAAGTTGTTTTCAATTGTCACACATTCTTAGAAAAGAAAACAACAACAACAAAAAACTGTTGGTATATTTATGGTTTTATTTATAAACTTCAGGTGGATTTTTAAGTGCAAAGAACTGGCATGGCAAGCGAACAAAATAAAAGTGAATGGCTGTGTGTTCTGCTTATAAATCTTGACACAATTCTTAAGGATTTTATTTCTTTTTGACCTTTAAAGCTTAGAAAAAGTTGTCATTTTAGATTTAAATTTGAAAAGACATTAAAATATACCAACAAACATATCAAATCCTTATACGAACGTTTCATAAAAATCTGTCGTCATCATCATTCCGCAGAGCTCATTGAGCTCCCATTGAAATTATGTGTTCAGAACTGTACCATGGCACTTTGGTTTGCGTAGAAATTCCAGAGCATAGAGCATTTATTATTTAAAATTCATACTCAATGCCAGAATTTCGAAGTCTTAAAATTAATTGTCTGTGAAGATAATTTCGAATTTGAAAATCCAAGATGCAACCCAATAACAACATTTTAGCAGCGCCACAATTGGAGTTAACAGAGAAAAATTTGACTTTAACAGAGCACTGTTAAGAGTTTAACAGAATCTATTCGAACATATTCATTTGTTAAGGAGCAAATTTTAGGTCTATGAGTATCAAACCACATTCAAAGAAAGGTTCCAAGGCCTCTTAATATAATCAGCAATATAGTCACCTATAAAGTGACGTGGTATTGAGAAAATTGGCTTTGAAAATATCAATTTTTTGCTTGAAAATACTCTAGAAGATTAGTGGCCCTTTTGGAACATATGGGACATAGTAGACCTATCCGACTATATGCAAATATGTCCTCTTTCAAATCGTGGTAGTGGCATGGCTGGAATAATAGTGTAATTCGAGAGAATAATCTACTTGTTGCCACTGTTACAGTGTTAACATTGCTCTGTTAACATCAGAATTTGTTATGTTAATGACAAATGTGCCTCCACTGAAGTGTTTGGTTTGTATCTTGGCTTTTTAAATTCGAATTTATCTTCACGCACATTAAAAGTAAAGAGAGACCTCAGTCTCCAAGTCAATAAATAATCCATTCAGAAGTTATCTAAGCCCACAGGGCGGATAACATTAATAAAAAGCAAATGGGACACATCCCATCTGTACTTTATCAATATATCCAATACAACAAACGTACCCATTTCCAACTCTATTCTAGACATGTTCATTCTAGACCTTGCCACCTTGCTAGACCAATCTCTGACCAATAGCTGACAAACACTTAATTAAGGTAACTGAAAATAAAACCTAGCTCAGCTGTAAATTAGCAGAATACCCTATCACAATATCCAATACAACAACCAATCACACTTTCGATTATATTCTACAAATTTCTAGACAAATCTCTTGATTATCTTTCAAGCCATCGGAAAAACTCAGCTCCTCATGAACTGCATTGAAAATACAACTCGTTCATATCTTGCAAATCGCTCAATTAAATACGTGCTTTTGTGATGAAAGCAACTGCACATGTTATGTAAATACACCTGGTTTTGTTTCTCTTTTCGTATTTTGCTCTTTCAGCCATTGGTAAGCCAGAGATAGAGAGAGAGATGATGTTTATGACCTGGTTAACAAATTATGACGCCCCCTCCACCACTTTTTCGCTCGCTCAACCCTGCAACACACACCAACACTAAACCATCATTGAAATTAAATTCTTTCAGTATGTAAATTGAAACATATCTAGGTGGGTTCATATTGTAAAATATTTGTTGCATACTTTAAGGCTGTTTGAAGAGTAAAAGGCAGAGAAAAAGTAGCGGAAGGTGCATACAATATGTAGAGTTTAGATTTCATCAAAAGCATAGAATTTCAGCTCTAATGGAGAGGAATGAGTTAACGGAATAGATTTAAATTTCAAAGTAAGTAAGTAAGTAAGTCAGTCAGTTAGTCAGTCAGTCAATATAATCAGTTAGTTTGTCATGTTTGTTACTTATTCAAGCAATAAATTAATTGGCAACAAAAAGTATGTTAAAGTAGGTCTGTTACTGTTATACGGAAAAGGGGGAAAAATAGACAGACGCACACACATGCCCACTGTGCTAGTAGTAGTTGGAGGGGAGGGATTTGCCAACAGTTTAGAAATGTTTTCAATTAATTTCCATGTTCCCTTGTAAATTCGGTATTCAAAAAAAAAATAGTCAATAATTCCCGGGTACTGAAAACATAAAAAAGTACTCATAAAAAGTACTTTTTCAGTTGCTTGGAACTATAAATACTTTTGAAACGTACATATTTAGGTATTTAGGCCACTACCTTACCTTTAAACCACATTTTTTGTTTACTCTGATGACAACAAGCGATAAACGATAAACGATTAACAATAAACGATAATGGCGTTCCAATGTAGAAAAAAAATATAAAAAAAATAAACAAAGAAAAAAAACATGACAAATGATTCCACCTGACCAGGTAAATTAATAAGAAAAACTCTAAACCGGTACATATTTAATAGGCCAATGCCTAATGGTTTTTGAAAAAAAAATTTTTAAGTTAAAAAAAACCGTTTAAAAAATATTTTAAAAAATTCGATATTCAACCCATTTTCTTACAACAATGAACAAAAAAAAAATCGATAAATTACGCTCACAATCTAAAATTAGAGACCTTAGAAGCCAAGGTAGTGAAATAACGTTCTCTTTAACGTTAAGATTTCTCTAAAACAAACAGTGCAGTTTTATAACATCGAGTGTGTCAAGTGTAAGGGAAATCTCTGCTAAATTTTATATTCGTTTGAAAGACCTATTGATGCCATTATATGTGGAATATGTTGCTCATTATCCTCGATGGCTTCTCTGGGTGAAGAATATGAAATGTCTTCAAGACTCAGCCTTATAAAATTTGATCAGACATGGTTTCTGCTGGTTTTAAGGACCATTAAGAAAACCCCACAAGAAAAGGTCTAACGGGGTCAAATTCTACGATTTCGTTAGTCAGTTTACATCACCTCCACATGACATAACAATGCCTTCAAATCGCTTGTGCAGAATAACCAAAGTAACATGAGCTGTGTGAGAAGCTAGAAGCTAGACCGTAATCCTGACTAAAGGGTTCTAATGGCCAATTATGTATGTATGAACGTGAACTGTGTGGCATGTAACACCGTCCTGTTGAATCTGTTGCATTTGTCATCCAATCCAAACCCCAGTAATTGATCAACATCGCTGTATAGTGCTCGTCGTAGTTGACAGTGATGGCTTGGCTAAAGTCATTCTCACAGAACTAAGAACTGATGATGCGGTCAAATCAAAATATACACTAAACCGTAACCAATATAACCCTATATTGGACACCCCTGGATCTAATTCGGATTGGTTGTACCCCCAGAAATTTGTCGCATCGCTGTAAATAATTTTTCATTGAAAATAAAGTTCAGTTGCCAACTGCTCTAGAGCTTATTCAGCGAACACACATCATTGCCTGTGGTCATTTACCTCCAGTTCTTAGATCAGTTGAATATTGAACAAGTGCAGTGTGTTCAAATCACGACAAAAAATTCGCAAAGTTGTGATCAGCAAAAGCTTTAGTTCTTGTGAGCGACGCGAAATCAGTCACCACCTTGGATTCTCTTGCAAACCCTCATGGGCAACGTCGAAGTTTTTGGAAGATCTAGCGTTTCCTCAACATACAGATGTTTATAGAACGTGTAGGACGTATGTACGTTTACGGCAATCGTAAAATAGGAAGTAATTTTATTATTTGCACGAGTTGTTGAATGCTATATCCGTCCATGGTGATTTGCTTTGAATAAATGACAATTAGTCGCCGTAGTCTATTAGGTAATGTATTGGCTTATTAGACGTGAGGCCACAGTTCAAACCTCAGACCAGACATCTCGAAATAAAACTGAGTATAAAGAAAATATTTCTTCGGCGACTTCCCCTCAGCAGATTTCTGACAAAAAGTCTGGGGCGTAAATAAAATTGCCTTGAAAAAAGTTCAAAAATTTGTCGACTTTAACTGTACGTGAGTACACACAACTTAAGTGGTGTAAGAAACTAGGTTGTAATCATGACTGAGAGATTATAATGACCGCTTATATTATGTATGTAAATGACAGATGTAGCTGTCAAAATTCAGAAATTAAGAAAACATAAAGACATGAACTGAGCTGATGTTATAAAACAAAAAATTTTTCTTTTAACTTTTAATGTAAGCACCCGTTATTAGGGCATTATTTTTTTATTCTTAAACATCCTTCCTTTTTTCGCTGTAATAATTTTGAAACTTTAAATTTCCGTTAATATAACAACAACAACGACGACCACGCTGTGATTCAAAAATACAACGGAAATCCATCATGGGCTCTTAATCTGCATGAAACATCATCATTCTGATGACGAAGACAGCCGATAATAATAAAAAAAAAAAACCCAACCACACACCATACCATACCATAAACAACCATCATCCAAACAAATATTCCTTATTAAATACGATTCTATTTTAGATGCATAGCCAATTACATACGAGTGTATGTGTGTATGTATTTGTTTACTGGTTATTCATCAAACATAACTGGACGTGCAGTCGGTGGTCACAATAAATACTCATTCTTCATATGATGATTGGCATGTAATCATACAAGAGTGCACTTTTCATTTCATTACAAGAGTCTACTGCTGCTATTCGCATTTTGTGGCCGCCATTTGTTCTTTCTATTTCTCTTTTCTTGCTCTTGCCACTCTTTGTTGTTGTTCTTGCCTCTTGCCGTTGAGTCTTTTTTTCTCAATAGTAAGGTTGTTGTTTTTTCTTTTTTTTAATATCAGTTGACATTTATGAGCTGTTTGATATGAACAACACAAACAACAATTAGAAGTACTACAGAGACAAAGAAGAGAAAAAACAACAAAAAAGAGAAAAACAAACAAACATTCAAAATGAAAAGACAACAAAACAAATATAAAATAAAACCGATATGATACAATAATAAAAACAACAATATAATAATAAAACTACAACGACAACGACAACATCAATAGCAACAACAATATATGAAACCACAACAGTTTACCGCTATCATTACAAAAATAAGAAATTTTTTTATGATTTTTTACTCACATAAACACACACAGTAGAAGTAATGTTTTCCCCCTAAAAGTTACTCATAAGTTTTGCCTGTGTGGTAAGGTTTTTTTTTCTTATACAGTCAGTAGCATAAATAATCGTATGTTTTAAAAAAAAACAAAAAGGCTTTTGTCTTAAAATAAATCAAAGAAATTTCAAATCAAATGTGCACAAAAGTCAACACAAGAACTTCATTTCTTATGAGTTTAAGAGCAGTACGAGTCTTTACTTCATATTTTTAAGCATGAAGGCATCGCGATAGATATATGATGAAGCTCCGTTGGGCTTATTATTGGACAGTCACGATGTATATCTTGATACATTTTATTGGCATAAGCTTTTTGACTCTCTAGACGATACTCATTTACCAATTGTTTGCCAAAATCATTTCTAGAACGAAAAAAGGAAATGAAAGCTACATCACTCGAAGGATATCACGCTTTTCAATCCCCATAGGCGTGAAAATAGACAAGCAATCTATCTGTAATCAGCCGAAACAAATAAAAAATGAGACATTTAAAGCACGACTTCCCTAGAATAAAGCAGAAAATCATCCTTAAAAGTGATTAAGTTTAGTGTGAAAACAAAAACGAATATAAAAACCCAAGACACAAACCAACCATTACAGCACAGACACCTTTAGCATTAACATAACAAATTTCGATGTGAACAGAAAAATGTTAACACTTTAACAGTGGCAACATGACATGAAATTTAATTCTCATTATGATCATTATTGTCTGTGAATAACAGAATTGAAATGCATGAGATGGTTGATAGGGGATGGATGGGGTTAAATTAAATCCCAAATTTATTTCCAGCTATCCCACTACCGCAGTTCGAAAGAGAACCTTCTGTACTATTATTTGCATATAGTCGGTTAGGTGTACTATGTCCCATATGTTCCAAAATGGCCACTGATCTTCTTGAGTATTTTCAAGCAAAAAATTGATTTTTTCAAAGCCAATTATCTCAATACCATATCACGTTATTTGTGACTATATTGCTGATTGTATTAAGAGGCCTTGGAACCTTCCTTTGAATACGGCATGGCAGTCATACATTGACCCAGTATACTATATCCTAACATTAGCTCCTAAACAAGTAGGTTTCTTCAGATGGATACTGTAAAACGGCTAACAGTAATCTGTTAAGTGCAAATTTTGTATTGTTATGGGAAAATTTTGCCCTGTTAACACCAAATGTGGCGCTGCTAAAATATTTGACCGGCGTCTTGGATTTTCACCCACATTAATCGATTAGATGTCTGGCCACAATAGCTCCATAAGACTATCGAGCAAGTGTAAATCAAAAGTCTGTCACGAGCTAGTTACAGATATTAGCAAATATTCATTTCCGGTGTATTCTGCTAATATTTTAGCGTTACCTTAGGTCACACATCAAGTTCCCACTGCAGAACAGACGAAAAAAAGAATAGAAATGTATTTGGATAGGACACGCCATGGAAAAAGTCGATATTTACATATCGAGCCGAGGTCATAGAGTGAAAACCACAATAAGGTCTACGCATATTTGTTGAAGAAAGCTGCTTCACTTAGGATAACTGCAAGCCTTATTGCCTTGTTATAGAAATAGCTGGAATGACTAGGATGTGGTCCATGATATCCATGATTCATAGTTATTAATGAATGAGAGTAACATCCGAGACTTTATTTCTCACAATAAATTCAAATCTTTTGCAGGTAATTTTGTAATCCTTAGTTCTGCTATACTTAAACTGCATGGTCACACATCAAATTAACGGATTAAACACAACTCTTTGTGATGAATACTCAATAGGTCGAGTTGGGTTTGAAGAATATTCTTCATTTTCGCCAAACTCATAAAGTGAAGTTTGAAGGTATAATTTCGAGACGTGTTTCTGTGTACATAACTTTGATCAGTTGAATTTGATGTGTGGCCATGCTGCTTTAGAATCAATCAGTCTTGCCTAGTTGTAGCTTATTTTACTTTTTTTCCACACTATCGCAGCGGTCATATGATGTGTCATCATCTGTTGTCAAGCCAAAAACATGTCATGTTCATTTCTTTCTTTCTTTTTTTATTCCTGTCGTTTATGCACAATATTTCCCTTCTGACAGCATATCTACATACATGCATACATCCATACATACAACAACATTACTGTGGCTTTGTAGTTGTTTTTCTCTTTATTACTGACTGTTGAAGCCGCTTATTGCTCGCAAACACACACACACACACAATATGGACATGCTTGCAGTTGATCCACACCCAACTGATGCAACATTGTGTTGTGTTGTTGTAAAAGGGCTTAGTAGTGATGATAGTGATGGTAACGATGGTGTTCGTACCATAAAATGACAAAGACAACATAAAAAACAATTTTTTTTTTTTTTACCCCAGACTTTACAATGTCAATGCTATATTAGGCGCAAGCGAAACATGCACACACGCAGTCATTTTTATATGCGAATTAAAAAATAAAAATTTAAAAAAAAACAAAAATTGCAGGCATATTTGTGCACAGTAACATTGAAAAGAAGAAAAAAAAAATTGTATTTTAATGTTCTCCCCTTCTTTTTTTGTGTACAAAATTTTAATAAAATAATGGAGCGAAGGCGCCTTTATGTTAAGCATGTTTTGTTTTTGTTTTTAATGTTTTTAAACGAAAAAGGAATAAAAAAAAGGAATAAAATTTTTATGGAACTCCCCCTATTGACATTTGTTATTTTAAAACTTTTGCAACACATGCAAACGAACGAAAAACTGTCAATTTAAATAAATATGTTTGCGTGGTATGGTGGTGGTAATTTTGTAATGATTGACCATGTCAATTACTTACACAAGTGCATGGCATAATCAAAAAAAAACATTAAAAAAAATTTAATTTGTAAACAAAATGCAAAGAGAAAAAAGAACTGTAAATCAATTTGTTGTTGCTGTTGATAGTCGCTCTTTTTACACGAACTATAACCGCTAAACTACTCTGAAGAACGGCAGCAGCAGCAACAGCAGAAGCAACAGCAGTATTGCGCTCTGTTTCGCTTTAGTTCACTGCCTTTTAATTTTGTTTACCAACATGTCAATGAACTCAACGGTAATATTTGTTTTGATTTTTTTTTCTTTTTTTATATTCTGTTGTTCTCTTTCTCTCTCTCTCTCTCTCTCTCTTAGTCGTTAGGTATTGGAGCTTTTAATTTAACAACTAAAACTGGGTGGTTTTTAGCCCTACAATCATGCTTTAGGTGGCGCAAGTAAACAGTGTTTGCTCATCTCTTGGCAACACGTTAAAAAAGAAAAAAATTTAAAGAAAAAAAATTTTTTTCTGCTTTTCCGTTTCCTTAAAAAGAAAAGGGGCTGTTAGAGAACATGGCCATCACCTTCTCATTGTTTCTTTATTCATAGCTACAGCAGGCCCTAGAATGATATTCAATCTGTGATATTCAGTAGTAACACCGATTGTTCTACATTGAGCGTCCCATTAAGAGGCAATAAATTTAAGAGTGACAATGTGGTAATAGACTCCGCTATCTCTGCAAGTTAAACATCAGATAGAGGCAAGACATGATTTGACGCATAAAAACTCTACCCACTTCATTGGTGTAGACCGGAAATTGTCTACTGGGCGATCGAGGTCATCTAATGAAGAAGTAAAGGAGTATGCTCAAGGCAGAAGGATATTGAGACAATGGAAACATTTTCTGGATAATTATAGTGACAGGAGATTTAAGTTGTTGGTCGAGCATTGTCGACTGCATTTGTGCAAAATGGAAATATCTTCAAACCTTATAGGAAGACCTATCATAAGCAGTACACAAGAAATTTGAGCGGCGTTAATGTAAACATCTGGAAATTTATCAAGTACTAGGCAGGAAGATACCGACATCGGGCATCGCCAGCATTTGGAAGATACTAAAGGATACCCCCAGATAGGTTTAAAACAGTACAGTAGATTGTTAGGTCGCAATACTTTAATGACTCTAAAAACACCGTAATATTGGGCACGTGCTCAGCTTTGTGTTGCAGAAAAAAGAAGCAATTGGAGGTCTACCATGCTCTGTGCTGTCGGCGTCAAACACTAACAAATTCAGCAGCTTTAAAGCATGTGATTTCATTGTGGTTTCATAGAGGACTACATTGGTTTACATGTGTCTATCATTTCGCTAGGCTACCTACCTGCCTAGGGAGGACATCTAACATTGTCTAGAAACAACGCTCTCCGTGAAAATGTATAGCTTATAGTGGAGAAAAACTTTTATGTTTATTTAATTCTGTGCTCCTACTTCAGTGACTTGTCTGTTGCTTTGATTTTCGACTATTCCTCTAATCTGGATTGCTCAATCACTTTAACCTAGCAACCACAATGAAGAAATTTCAATGTAATTTGCTGCAATTAGAGAAAGTTCAGACTTTACTATCCAGAAGCCAAGCCAAGCTTCTGCCTTAAAGAGCAATGCATATGATCTATTAAAGTGGCCGTAGACTAGTAGGGAATATGAAGGCTTATAAGACGTGAGGCTCAAACATCTCCAACAAACCGAAATGAGAAAACTTCGGATATTTCCTCTCAGCAGATTTCTGGTAAAAACTCCAAGAGAAAATAAAATTTCTCATAAAAAAGTTTCTCAGAAATCTGTCGTTCGGAGTCGACTTTAAACACACACAACATAAGAGATGGGAGAAGCTAGGTTGGAATCCTGTCAGGAAGGGTTGTAATCACCGATAATGTATGTACATATGTTTGCATGCATATTTAGAGTGAAAAGGCAAACCTTATTATGGACATTTGTGGCATTGCCAGATGTAATAATGCTGTAGATATTGTGTTGTAGGGTATTATGAAGTTGGTTTCATATTGACTTTACCTGTATATTTTTAATTTTATTTTTATTTTTATTGATTAAATTTCTGTTCCACTTTTTTTATTTGTTTGTTGTAAAAAGAACTGAAGTCAACGAATTTCAATTTGCAATATTGACTCTTCTGTTGTTTTTTATTTTATAATTTTTTTTTTTTTTTTTTTTTCTTGCAAATTCAATATTTTTAACAGGTTTATGGGCAAAAAAAAATTTAACGATAATTTTTTATTGATTTTTTTATTTAATTTATTTAAAAAAATACCGTTGCACTTAAGAAAATTATTAAACTTTAAAGATTTTAAAAATTAATATTCAAATTATAAAAAAAAACGTAAAGAAAACTTACAAGCCTACTTTTGTTTAGAAAACTTTCATTTTTTAATATAAACACTAGCTGTTTACATACATGCATACTTACATACACATATGGTATATTCATAGGTACAATACATATATACAAACACATTCAAAATGGCTTTAATAGACACATACCTGCAAGAAAAATAGAAAAAACAAATAAAATTAATACGTAAAGTACACAATTAAATAAGAAAAAACTATAAAAATAGATAAATAGACAAAAACAACAACAAGATATTCTCAAAATAAACAATTACAATAACAATATACACTGTACATACATACATACATACTAAATATTATGCAATATTGTTTTGTTTTGTTTTGTTTTAACACTTTTGTAGCGTAAACGTGTAGTCGTATGTGTTAGAAAGAAGAAGAAAAGAAAAACTCCCGTTAGTTAATGCATTTTTCAATCAATTTTGCATTTAAAAAAACGAAATAAACAAATAAAGGTTCGCTGTATCAGACAGAGAGAGAGACAAACAAAAGATAAATAAGATTATTAAAGATTAGGCACCAGGGTGTTGCCAGAATCAACTTTTAATAATGCAACCGAATCATTGGAATTATCTAAAGATATCGATTAGAATTTAACAAGGAAACCTGATCTTAAGCACTTTATCCTTCATTAAAAAAAATGGAAAATATTTACAAAACACAACTTACTATTGCATACGTACATATGTACATACATATTTGGTCATTACAATTCTTCCAGTCAGGATTACAACCTAGCTTCTCACATCGCTTAGGTTGTAAGCGTGAAATTTTATATATGAGTAGCGCAACCTACAGTATAAAGTCGATTCCGAAGGACAGATATTTCGAGAAACTTTTCATGGAAATTTTTTTTATTCACCCTCAAAGTTTTTGCCAGAAATCTGCAGAGAGAAAGTCGCCGAAGAAATAGTTTTTTCACAATTCGTTCTGATGGAGATGTTTGATCTAGGGTTTGAATCGAGGCCTCATGTCTATTAAGTCAATACACTACCTACTAGACTACGGTAACAAACTTTTACTTGCATTATTTAAACGTTTTGTATTTAGAAAGAGTAGAATGCAAATGTAAGATAAATAAGACTAGTTTATCACAATGTTTACACTTTTAGAATTGTAGTGGTAGTTAAGGCTTAACAACGGTCTTAGGATACTTATTGCTTGGAAGAATGCACCCCTGGCAATATTAGCCAAATATTATTCCTGTTATTCGCGTATATTAACACGTTGACCGCCAACTACGAGAAAACTCGTGCGTTCCCTTCTAGGTAGCCAACTACGTGTTACGGAAAGTTTTTTCACTGGCGGTTCAGTATTTCAAGCTATTCCGTAAACGAATTCCCTAAATTGAGAGTTTGAAAGTACCTAGAACTGTAGAAGCACAAACGGGCTTATATATTGCAGATCGTAAACGGTCTTAAAATATAGGTAGGTAGGTAGGTTAGAGGACGTGTACTAAGTACAGTACCCAGAGGTCAAGTTGACTAATTGTACACAATCGTCCTTAAGAAGGGATGGACAGGGGAGGAATGGAAAAAGGATAGGAGGTAGGGAAGGAGAATCTTAAAGTATATCTTCTCTAACAAAACCACAAGCCTGGACCTTTAGCGGTTACTACACTAGAGAACCTCGCCTGATGAGGGATAGTGTTGCCCTATTACACTATCCAGCCAACTATCAAAAGATTTTTGATATTTATCAGGTCAGGTTTAAAAACACGATTTTTGCACCGCTACAGAAGATTGTTGATTTGCCATCAGGCCGTGTTTGCAGGTGTAATAGGCACAGCCACTATAAGCGAACGTTTGCCAAATGGTGAACATCAACATGGAGAGTGGCCAACAACCAATTTGTGTCTTCCCGAATTTTTCTACCACAATCGGCCGAGTTTATTCCCCCCTAGTTAATGCAACTGCAAGCGGACGTCTGTAGTTACAAAAGTGCCTCACTGTACAATTTATAAGATCTGTTGTAAGGCTCAGATGTCAGCCTCATTACAAGACTACAATGAAGAAGACTAATTATTTGTTCATACGAAATTGAACGATTAACGATAGAATCTCTTGAATGCTCTTTATAGGAACGATGGAATATATTCCGTAAATTAACATAAAACTCACGCTACTAATTTGCCTTGAAATGCAGTCGGTTTTTCTTATTAAAAAATTATAACTTCTCGACTTTCCATCGTTAAATTCAATGCACACAATAATAATTTCACTTTTCAACTTCCTGCCTATTCTTTCACCTGAAATTTATGGCTTCAGTACGTTTTTATTGCTTTTTTTTTTTATTAGTAATTGAAGTAAGAAAACTTACCCAAAATTCTTGAAACATGACTATTGTTCTTTAGTGTCTTCACTTTTAATTGAAAATAAATTTAAACCACCTGCCACGTAACGTAACAAAATTTCGACAGTTCTTGCTTATCATTCAAGCATAGGGAAACACTACAAAAAATAAAAAACTATGCTTGCAACTGCATTTAACTGCTGCCGGAAGAATAATTAGAATTGGATTCGTTATAAAATATTAAATTTATTATAAAGCACCACACCAACAAAATTAAATTATTTGGGCACTTAAAATTTATTAACTTTAAACTAGCGGCACCGCCCGATATAAGTATTCTTCTCAACTGTCGTGTTACACACGGTGGTGATATTAAACTTTTGAAATCTTAATTGAAACTGAAGAAAAGCGTTTTGAGTTTTGCAAACGTTGTCAACGAAATGTAACTGCCAAAGAAGAACTACAAAATAAACAAAAAAAAATGAACAGAAAAAATGTTTATAAAGCCTTATCACTGTATAGGCTTTACTCTATAAACATGGAAAAAAAAGTTATCATTCAGCGTCTTTTTAAAAAATAAAATTAAAAAAAAACGAACAAAAAATGAAAGAAGAAATATTTTTGCTTAAAAATTTACTGTGAAACAGAAATAAGGCGACAAACTGCAAGCGACACTTTACTTATTTTTATGCAAATCTAGTTTTAAACGACAAGCAACAAATGTAAAAAAGATTATTCTACTTTAGATTCTAGGGTGGTAGGGTTGTCATTTATCTTTGCTTAAAAATAACTTTCCTATTCTTTTATATACTTTTCCATAAGATGGCGCTATCTTACCTTCGAGTGATATAACCAATGTTACTCTTTGTGTGGTATAAGTGACTTAAAGGACTACTAACACTCAAGTAAAAAATGTGCAGAAGATTGCTATCCTCTAACAGATCCTAGAATGGTAGAGTTGCCATTTTTAATGGCTTAAAAATAACTTCCTCTTCTTTTATATTCTTTCCTAAAGGCGCCTAGTTGATGCTGATATGTCAGAAAGGGGTACACATAGAGCGAAATAAAAAACTTAGCCTCCTATGTTTCTCCTAGCGGAATACATGAGAAATATAAGGTGGGCCATTTAGAAGTTTAAATTTAAAAGTACAATAAAACAAAAACGGCAATTTTTTGGCAATTTTTTTTTTTTGTTTTTGTTGTGAAGTACAATTGTTCCGGTTAGAAATGCAATATTATTTCATGCATATGGCTGCCTTCGATTGGACCAATTTTCATGCACTTTTTCGAGTGTATGGGGTCGTATCTTGGCAATGGCATCCAGAACTTAGATTTGCAAATGCTCAATAGTCTCTGGTTTGTCGGCATAACACTTTTCTCTAACAACGCCTTACAGAAAATAGTCCAAGGGTGTCAAATCACAGATTCTTGGCGGCCAATCGCCATCACCATTTCGATTAATTAAATGGCCTTTAAACGTTAAACGCTATAAATCGATTGTGGCATGAGATATGTGATAAGTTTCACCATCCTGTTGAAACCAAACAACGTTGACATCAATATTGTGAAGAGCGGGTACAAAAAAATCGGTTATCATGGTGCGATATATGCCTCCATTGATCGTAATGATTGTGCCGTCCTTTTTTTAAAAGAAATATGGGCCTCCGCTCCACAAGCCGCACCAAAAAGTCACTAGTAATGTGTGCATTGGCTGCTGCAATATCACGTGTAAGGGTTTCTGAGCCCCAAATATGGCAATTTTGCTTATTAACGTACCCGCCAAGATGAAAATGAGCTTCAACCGAAAAGACATTATCGCGCTGTTTCTCGTTGGCCCAATAAATCCCAAAGTTGTTCAATCATAAATCCATTCATTACCTTTAGTAGAGATCAAATACTGAATTTTGTGACAGAATATGAGAACATAAGTATTGCCAGATTCGAAATAACCGATGGCTCAAATTTAAATCGATAAATGGCCTACCCGATACATGGGATAAGGATCCGTCTGAGGAAAAGAAAAGCTAGGACACTTGAATATTTCAAGAACCAATCCACAATAAACTGATTTAACAAAGTAACATAGAAGAGGAAATGAATACAATGTCCGTAAGAATGCTAATGGCTGACTATTAAGTTACAGACCTTTACACTAGAGTAGGTGAGCAAAACCAAAAATTAAGGTCATTAGATTATTTACAAAAACAAAAAAGAAATCCCCTGAGATTAGTTATCATTAAGAACACAATTTCATTTCAAAAACCATTTGAAAAATTTGAAATCAACATTATGAAGTTCTAGAGAAATTTAAAAGAAATGAAAAAAAAACGTTAAATAAAGTGTTTAAGACACAATAATTAACAAATTTCAGACAGAAACGCAATTAGAAAATCTATTCCCTCACTTTCTTTGCCTGTCCGTCTGTCTGTCTGTCTGTCTGTCTAGCTTAATGATGCCAACCAACCAACAACTATAGACCTCTGCAATAAAAATAGCAATGGCAGCCATGGCATTTAAGAAAATTTTACAATTAAAATTCTACCAGAGAAACCAGAGCAAATTTTTATAAGTTAAACGACTGCCTCTACTGTAATAAGTATGTATCCGTGTATGTATGTGTGTATGTGCGACAACTGCAAGTGTATACACTTTGTAAATGATACGAAGAAGATAAGAATTTAAAAGACTGGTCTGAGGTCTGGATGGTCTGACTAAGTGACTGAAATAGAAATTAAAAAAATTTAAATAAAGACTACGAAAGTGTACACGACCAACATAAGAAAACTAGTTGTTAAGGGACATCAAGCAGCTCAATTCTTTATCCATACTTTGTTGTAATACTTGTACTTGATTACAACAACTACTTGTGTGGATTACAAAAGCGGAAAGAGACCAAAAACAACAACAACAACAATAATAATAATAATAACAACTTTCATAAGCTAGTGGTATACTTAAGATAACAACTGTTGCATTATCGGAACTTGAGCAGAGAACATAAAGAATGAATTCATGAGAAAAAAATCTTTAAAAAGATAAACTTGACTCTGTTCTCTGTCTAGAACTTGATAAGCACTCAAGCAGGTGTTTTCTTTTGCGATGTATTAGCGCCTCTTAAGTTCCAAATATGTATTCTGTTAATATATTCTCCTCATCACAGAATCTACATGTGAAGGCTGAAGAGATTCTCATTCTAATCAAGTGTTCCTTGAATATACAATGAGAGATCAAAAATCTAGCTATTATTCTGTTCAGGCGATAACAAGATCTACTACACCATGATTCAAATCTCTTGCCAATGTAATTACGTAGCAATACTACTCTCAAACCCCTCCTCCACCAAGGATAATCTTCCAAACATCTCTTAAAAGTCTGTATTAGGGGGAGTTTATCTTCTTGCGAGTTCATCTTCTGGCAGTGAGTTCCTACATAGACTGCTTAGCTGATTTAGCTTACCTAGGCAATACAATCATTCAAACTCCTTACCAGTGGCTTTAAATCCGCCCTTTCTCGCAAGTTCATCTTCTTGCTTATTGCAGTGAATTCCTACATAGACTATCTAGCTGTTTCACCTTGCCCCTAGACAGTCCCTACTACTCTAAAACTCTATAGAAGCCATAGGAGCTCAATACACAAATTGCGGCATGACAGTCTGATATTACCACATCCCCTTATGTCTACTTTCGTTGTAAGTTAATTAAACAAATCTTTCGATTTCATTAGCTCGAAAGATATCCTCAAGTTTTCCAATGGCTCCCATTTCAATCTGAAATCGAACACTCCTGTTCCTGTCGTAGTATCGCTTCATCAGAGCCATCTGCATACCACATAATAATGATTTCTGTCCTTAAGGAGTAATCAGCCACTAAATTGCTCTTTTCATTCTTATTAGTCAGTCTCGATACAAGATATTTCTCAAAACTAAAAAGTTATTTTGGTTCTGTCAATTGTATAATTATGGAAGGAGCCAACTGTCACTCTATACGTCATGCTATTATCCTAACCGTAGTCTCCTAACTCTGGTCCTTATTAATATATTCAATCGGCCTGAGTACAACAGAATCTTTAGCGGCGCTGTTGATCAGGTACATTATTCTCTCCCGGTGACAGTAATGCCTGTCAATTTCTGCAATTAATGTAACTCCCACAGACCTATTTCCAAATTTGTCTTTCCTTCGCTCAGTTTGTCTAACCAACACATTAAAATACATAGTTCCAGCGTATAAATCCTAGATTGCACCCCAAAATTTTCCTAAAAGCCTTCTGCATATCATTGCACTATTTTACTCCACTGCCAATGCAATAAAAATAAAGATTTTGACATCCAACCACTTACCAACACTGTACAATCTCAAATACAGAGTTGTTGTCATTTCACCACAGAGTTTTTGTTACTCTAACTGGTAGGGAGTAATTGTTTAACTTGTTGCTCTCTGTCTCTCTCTCTCGCTTCCTTTTCAACACATAAGAATACAAAAGAAAGAATAAAAATAACAAAAGACATGAAACGGAAATGCAAAAAAGCAATACAAGAATAAATCTTAAAGGAGAAAAACAAAAGAAACAGTAACAACAATACTACGAAACATAAAATGATAACAAAAGCAACAACTACAACAATAAAAAAACATTACAAATAGAAATTATAAAAAGCAAAAACAACAAATATTCACATACAAGAAAACATAATTGCTGTGGCTCTACAGTGTTGCTGCTGCTGCAACCGAATAATTGACAAACAAAAGCTGTTGAAACTAAAACGTTTCGTTTAGTATTTTACAAAGTTAGTGTGTTAGTATACAAATAATAATAATATTTGGTTAGTAGCAGAGACAAGCAAATAGACTAGGCCAAAATAGATTTCTTAAAGCAATTGTCAGTCAGGAGAAAAAGTGTTCCTAAACACACACCACTGACTGATCAAATCGTTTGACTATCCTCATGTCCGTTGTTTTCTTTGACTGTTTGCCTGTCTGCCTGCCTTAGCAACTGTTTAAGTGGTCTGGTTATAAGCATGTTGCAGGAAAATTATTATTATTATTATTATTGTTGTTGTTGTTGTTTTTTGTAAATAGCCTGAAAACCATTACAGAAAGGCGTTGTTAAAATGTGTGTTTTTTTTCTATGATGTTGCCTGCCTGCCTGGCTGTTTGGTTGGCCTGCGAGCAGTTTAATAAAATTCCCAGTAGTTTGTCTGCTTTTCATTTAAAACATCAGAATGTGACTTAAGCAACAACATTTTTTACAAAAACAAAAACAAAAACAAAAAAACAAGAAAGAGAAAAATTAATACGGCAAAGGAAATACCTGCATAGAAAATCTGTGTTATAAGAAATATTTGTTGCAACAAAATCATGTTGCAAGCAATACATGTGGCTAATTTGGCGGGTTTCTTAAATACAAAGAAGAAAAAAAGGAAGTGGTACTCAGCTAAGTTAATCAATGGTTATGATTAAAAAGTTATATGCAGAGTGCAGGGAATCGATAGCAAAGTAAGAAAAGTTCTTCCTACAACTCTGGCAACACTGCAACTGGACATCTTATTTCAGTTTCACATATGGATTGATTGGCCTATTTTTAAAAAATGAAATTGTACTTGCCGCTCGACAATTTATAGAAACTGAACTCAGAGAGTTATGAGTTTGTCTAATTTCCTGGGAATTTTTACTGGTATTATGTAGTCGGCACTTATGTATGCTTTTGAAGCAAACCAGGCTAAATAGTTCCTTTGGTATTAAAGCTCTTAGACTGTAGTGGTATTTGTTACCAAAAATATTTAATTGTCATTGAGATTAAAAAGCTGATCGTTTAAGGTAAATAAGATCTGCTTCTTCTTATCCTGCCATCGTCCCTTTATTTTGTTCTTGTTTCAGTTGCAGTTTCTTTAATGAAGATTTCCCGACAAAAATGCGAATGCCGAAATCATCGGCTTGAAGCAACGTATTGGGTTGTTGTATTTGGTGTAGCAATTTTTCTAAAATATTCTATCGAAAGGTTAGGTTCGGTTAGGTTAGAGGACGTGTAAATGTCATTCGGACAAGCACAATACCCAGAGGTCAATATGAGAGAGAGAGACAGGGAAATTTGATAAGGAGAGGCGGATGGCCGTAAACACACAAAAGGGCATGGCTAGAACCTTGATGCCCTAGCAGTTCTCAACCAGCTCAAACTATTTATGAATCTATGGAGAGCACTAATAAAAAACCACGATGTAATAGTTTCTTGCCTTCAGTCAAATTTGAACATGGACTGCTCAGATTTGTAGCCGTCATGCCCACTAACAATAACACCACACCATATCAGTGATTAATTTGGCACATCGTGAACTTAATTTAATTATTAAAGCTTTTGTAAAAGTTTTGGAAGCCTTGTAATCCGGAGTAAATATTATCAATTTATGGTCAATATTTCAATTTTCTCAGACCGAATTCTCAGATCCCCGTAATCATTTTGGCCCGTATAGAAAGACGAAATCTTTAACTAAACCAAATACTGCTTTTTATGCAGCTGTTAGCACGGTACTATTTTAGTCTTCGAAAGATCACGTGGTGCAACATCTGATTAACTGCTCCTTATGAGAATTAAGGTGTTAAATGGTTTTGGCATTGCCTCGTCTTTGATCTGATAAATTTGTTACAGACACACCTCGCTCTATTCAAACAATCACCGAAAACTTCGATGAAATCATCGGAAAATTTAAGAAAGACCGACAGACAAGCAACGGGCTGATGTCTATGGTACGAGACATCAATCAATTTAAAGAAACTAGATACACACGGTAGTCAACATAGTCTAGCAGGAAGACTAGCAGGCTTACTAAACGTAAGACTACGGTTCAAACCCCAGATTAGACATCTTCAACAAAACGAATTATGAAAAAATATTTCCCCGGCGATATCCTCTCAGCAGGTTTCTGGCAAAAACTCTGAGAGTAAATAAAGTGGCCATGAAAACTTTCTGAAAAACCTGTCGTTCGGAATCAACTTTAAACTGTAGGCGTGTAAATTTAACAAACACAACACAAAGTGATGTGACAAACTACGTCACAATCATGATTGAAGGGTTATAATGACCATGTTTGTGTGTATGTGGTTGGATACCTAAAGAAGCTCGATATTTAGGGTGCCACATGAATTAAGTTTGTGGACAAAGCAAGTTGATGAAGCTTGGTAACAGCATTAACACCATAAGGGTTAAAGATGTGTGTCTGGAGGGCTCTCGGCTGTCAAAATGACAATGAAAAACCTTAAAAAAATAATTTAAAAATTTTTGGAAATATTTTGAAAAATATGAAAAAACGCTTATTTGCATATGTTTTCCGGAAATTGGCAACACTTTTTTTTGGCAACAGCATTCAAACGAAACTTGAAATTTTATTCAAAACAAGTGTTAAATATTTTTCTTCCATTTTTTCTATATTTTTCCCAATTTTTTTTTTAATTTTTTTTCCTTAAATTGTTACCCGTCATTTTACATGAAATTCTCAACAAGAAATGTTTGACGAAGAAAAAAAATAAAGAAAAACAAATGAAACCATTTAAACCAGTAAATGCAGTTGCAAAATCACAAAATCAAGGAATTTCATGTGGAGGTTGGGTGAGAGAGAGAGAGAAAAAACAAAAGGAATTATAAAAAAAAATAAATACAAAGAGAAAAAATGCAGAATTAAAAAAAATATCAAATAAAAATTAATTAAAAGGCCGACTTCTGCTCACATTAAATAAATAGTTTAAGCAAAAACATGTTTTTATTGAAATTATTTACAACAAAAATGAAATTTTTTTTTCTACTACTTTTACAATTAATTTTAATATTCTCTGCTATAAACACACAAGTTACCGAGGCATTCATTACAAGTATTTCTATTTAAATTGGCTCAATTATTGTGAAGAAAAGAATCAGAAAAAATAAACGAACGATACATTACGAACGAAAATAGTTTTTTATGGAAATTAATTTCAAGTGGATAACCGCCTGCCTGCCTCATTCCACCTTTGTGAAATTGTTTTGAGAAAAATCATCAGATTTATTCCGCAATGAAAATGATAAAGGTTAAGGAGAGCAAATACTTAGCAAATAATGAAAGTATTCTCAAAAACATTCGTTTTTTATTGAAGAGAGAAGTGGCCAAATATACCAGGAAATTGAAAGGCATACATAAGTGATCACTGCAACTCTTCAGTCTGGATTACAACCTAGCATATCTTACCACCTATAGTGATTGGCTGAGCCTACAGTTTTAAGTCGACTCGGAACAACAGATTTTTGGGAAAGAATTTTTATTTATTCTTAGGGTTTTTACCAGAAACCTTTTGAAAGGCAGTCGCCGAAGAAATATTGAAGAGTCTACTAAGTCTACTAAGCCAACATACTACCTACTAGGCTAAGGCTACTACGCCAATGGCATACAGATATGAAGAAATACGAAAAAATATTTCTTTAAAAAAAAAAGAAGAAAGAAGCCTAAACTCATTTAAAAACTGTGTACTGTAGCGTTATCCGTTCTGAATAGTGATCTAATCAAATGCCATTAGGTTTTATGCCTCGTGCCGTCGTGAAGTATTTTAAAAACCCTAAGAAAATCTGTCGCATTGGCATGTTAGTAAAGTGGGGAGTTATGGTTAAGAGGAAAAAAGAGGGTATTGCGGCAGGCATCTACAATTCATTTAAACATGTTAGCATGTTTCATCGCTTTGTAATTCCAACGAGACTGGTGTATGGAGCCAAATATGGCCAATACTACTGCTAGAATATGCGTAGCTTCCAGATTTAACATGGGCCATCCGACGCAGGTAATCGCCGAATATATCTTTATCTCCTCCACAGACACCCGCCATTCTTGGACAATCTTAGATGTAATCTACACACATGGGTCTTTTTTAAATATGGATCGTTTAACACGGTCGTGATTAATTCTTGGGGGGTGACTATTGGGGGGAATTGTCTAGATTATAAAGAAATTTAAAGGGACTGTGCATTATCGCAATAAAAGCACTACCGAGGAGTATTTTGCTTCAGTTGGAGAAAATTCGGTTTGTCGATTAACACAGCATTCTCAGTAACTGAACCTGTCTAATGGTTCATTATGGCGCTTTTGCTGCTTATAGATTGGCACCTTCAACCTTCATGCAGAGTAGAATTCGCACAACAATTAAAGCCGGCTGACGGTTCACAGTATCGTCGATCTGAGGATTGCAACAGGCTTGCAATGCAGCGTTTTGAACACGATTTCTGAAAGTGTTCGTTACTGAAAGTGTTCGTTACTAAAAGTGTTCGTTACTGATAAACCAATTTATTAACTGGAGAGTATATGGTCTCATCAAGATGGTAACACAAGCCGCAAAATACGACCAACTGTGGCTTTATTGCAGCAGAAGTTTTCAGAAGAAAGTGATTGATTGAAGCATTATGATCTGACGTAATTGAAGATTATTAACTGGACGGTACATGTTTTCATCAAGACAGTGTCACTAGCCGAATAATACGACCAACTCTGACTGCTTTATTGCAAGGACAAAAAATCATGTTCTGACAACCAAGTTCATACCATCTAATGCCGTTGGTACGTCAAAGACCATATCTGCACAGAATATTCCTTAACGTTGAAACATTTAAAAACCAACATTCGTAGCCGAGATGCCGGCCACAATATACAAAAACGTGAAAGCTGAAAATCGTTATCACAAGGCTAGATAGGAGACCATCATTTAAATGACAATGTATTTCGCGTACAAGATGGCAAGTTATAAAAGATGGCAATGCCATAAAAATTACATAGGAATTCTAGCATAATTAATATTTGAAACCCATTGTCTAGTAGGTAGTGTGTTGGCTTGTTAGACGCGAGGCGACTGCTCAGACCCTAGGTCAGAGATCTCCTGCGGAGCGACATATGAGAAAATGTTTAATCGGTGACTTCCTCTCTGAAGATTTCTGGCACAAACACTCAGAGTAAATAAAATTTCCATGAAAAAATTCTTATAAATCTGTAGTTCGGTACCGCCACTCATCTAAAAAAATTAACATATAAAACATAAAAGACTAGTTCAGCTAGGTCGTAATCTTAACTGGAGGGTTGTATGTATGAAAATTTGATAATTCTTCACTATAATTGGAACAGGAACATTTGTGATTGACATGCCAGCAGTATGAAACAGATCTCTAACTGATGTTAGGCCAAGTGGAAGTTTTAACACACAGCTATCTCAATATGATAGTGTAGGGTATCTAACATTTGAGTTTGTTTACGTAAATAACTCTCTACTATTATTTGCTTTATAATTACGGTTGTAATGTTTAATATTTTTCCTTCTCCTCTCTCTTATGTTTTAGGGAAAATAGCATAAGAAAAGAAAAAACCATCAAAAACCGCAGAAATATTTTACGGAAGTTATTGTTGTTACTTTTATAATTTATTTCTTTATTTTTCTTGATGTTGTTGTTGTTGTTGTTGTTGTTGTTGTTGTTGTTGCTGTTGTTGTTGTTGTTGTTTATTTTTCTTTTTATTCAACAATAAATTTCCCATGAAATTGTATCTGCATTTGTAATCTTTTAATAGATGTTGACGTGTAATATGAAAAAAATACAAAAAAAAACTGTAATTTTCTTAGGCCAACAATGTATTCCACAGGCAGAGAGAGAGAGAGAAAGAGGGAGAGGTAGTGTTGAATGTGTAAGGTTATGAATTTATTTTCCAACCACTTGTAGGGAAAAAAACCCTTTCATTTTCTATTTTGTTTGTTTTTTTTTTTTTTTAAGAAATTTTACTTCATTTTTTATCTCTTTTCTTGTTTTTTGTTTCAGTATCTTTAAATTTTAATCAAAATTTTGTTGAAATTATTACGATTTCTTCATAATGCATTCACAACAACACAGTATACACAAGACCACCTAATGGTTTATAAAGAAATTATTTTTTGTTTTCATATTTCACTTTTTTCAATTTTTTTTTTTCAATTTATTTTTTTTTTATTTTTTTATTCATTTTTTTCAATTTATTTTTTTTTATTTTTTTTTAATTTTTTTTAATTTTTTTTTAATTTTTTTTTAATTTTTTTTTAAATTTTTTTTCTTTTTTTTTTGTTTTGTTTGTTTTTAGATAAAAACAAAAAAAAAATATTTTTTTATTGACACATTTTTTTATATCAAAACGTTGTTGTTGTTGTTTTTCTTGATTTTTTCTTCACTTTTTTTTTGTAATTTTCTTTACTTCTGTGTGTGAGCGATATCAATAGTAATTTCCTTCTATTTTTTGTTTTTTTTTTTCCTCTTACTCCATTTCATTTACTATACATTTATTTATTTAATAATAATAACAAATAAAAAATAAAACAAGCTGAGAATTATTAATAAATTAAATAAACAATTTGTTCCAATTTGTGTACACATTACTATGGTGGTGGCGATAAGTTTATTTATATCTGTCCCCCTCCTTTCCTTACAACAAACACTATCGATTTCATAGGGGTCGGCTGACGTCTACTATTCAATGCCTAAAAAGCAATTGAATTTTTTTTTTAATTAAAATCAATCAGAAATTTTCCAAATAAAACCATAAAATCGGAATTGTTTTTAATGTCATCGGTTCAAACACTAAACTCTCGATTTTCGGGCACTGTCATGTAAAAGTTATTTGTTTAAATCAGATACACTTTTCCCAAATGCACAAACGATTAGCGATTGTTCTAGAATGTGTGTGAAAATAAATTTGAATTTGAAAATCAAAGACGCAAACCAAAAATTTTAGCAGCGCCACATTTGACGTTAACAGAGCAAAATTTTCTCTTAAAATTTACCCTTAATAAAGCTGTTTAACAGTATCCATTTGAAAAAGTTAGTTGTTTAGAAGCTATTTTTAGGATATACACTCGGTCTATGAGTACCATACGATATACTAAAGAAGGTTCCAAGTACTCTTAAGGCCATTATTACAACTTCGCGTTAACTAAAGGGAGGATTTTAACTGGCAGATAAATTATTTTTCGTTATCATAAGTGGCCAATAAGATAGAAGTAAGCGTTAAACCCAAGGGAGGATCATCCTAGCAGTAACTTTTAAAGTTAAGTTTATGCCCGAACTTGCCACATTATCCATTATTTTCAATATGGCAACTTGTAATATAAAAAAGAAGCCAGTCGTTGCCACTGCATTTAAAAAAACTTGTTTAAGTGATCAGTTTTATCGGCATTGCTTCGACATCGCCATATTGTAACTGTAAGTTGTAATAACGAAAATAAGTTAAAGGTAACTTTACAGTTCCCTTTAGCTAAAGGTACCTTTAGTCTAAACCCAAGTTTAACGGCAAGTTGTAATAATGGCCCTGAATATAGTTTGTTGGGTGGCGTGATTTTCTTTAAAAGTCTCTTTTTTACCTCGAACAGCCAGATTGCGAAAAAGGCCCTTACGATCGTCTTAATGAAGTTTGTTTTCCTTCATGTATGCTGATAATTTCTCAGGGCAATTGCGGATTTTTCAAAGCTTATATGGGTTTTGGGACATCATCAAGAATTGTATTATTAATGAACTCCCAAAGGCCACATTCTCCAATATGCTGCAGAGCATAGGTATTTCGATTGTCTGATTTAAACTAGGTATTTAAAGTCCATTTTACAGGGAAGCTTAATAACAGTGGTAGAGGTAAGATACGTACAATATTGTGAGCATTGCTGGAGTTGTATAAATAGGAAGGGTACTAATTTACTTCTTTACTTAAATCACATAGCCCCGAAATCATTTGATTGCGGGCCATTGTTCTATTGGAAGTTAGAACGATAGACTTAGCATTCCATCGCATGGTTACTGCAGAATTTTGGGACTAAGCAGGAAAAGAAGACCCTCTACTCTTAACTTAAAGATATTCTGGACTGAACTCTCCTATACAAAGCTGGCTTCAAAAGCAGAATATATTCTGAACTTAGGTTGAGTTCCGTTAGGCAATATTTAAACACCTGGTTGGATACTAACTGTGATATCGCAATGATCCTAAACCGGAAAGGTAATTAGAGTGAATAATATAATTTGGAGGTCACAAGTTCTTTTAAGAAGAGCATACGAATGTCTCGAGGACATACAATGGAAAATGGAGGAGAGGCATTCGGTTTCAAAGTGAAATATGCGAAAACCATGGGGAAACTTATTTCTACCTTCCTTTTCATCTTACTTAGTTCATTTATCATTACAACTCTTTAGTTAGGATTACTACCTAGCTAGGATTACCACCTAGCCACCCTTGTTTTGTGTGTTAATTTTATATGTGAGTGGCAGGACCTACAATTTAATATAGACTGCGAGCAAAATATTTTTGAGAAACTTTTCACGGTAAATTTATTTACTCTGCGAGTTTTTGCCAGAAGACTGCTGAGGAAATCGTTTTGTTTGAGATGTCTGAGCTAGGGTTTGAAACGAAACCTCACGTCTAATAAGCCAACACACTACCCACTAGACTAGGGCGACTTGTGTTTGTCATTGTTATGCATTATTTTCAGCGTCAATAATCAATTCTATCGCGTACAGTGGTTAGAAACTTTCCTCATTAATGGGTGCCACTATCTGTTTTCCCAATGATGTTCGTTGTTGTGTGGAACATGGATCAGTTAGATTTAAAACTTTGAAAATCATAAAATGAATTTATTTTCTTAGTTACCGTATTCGAACCTAAATTCTTTGGGCCATACTTCCACAACGCATTTAAATTAAAATTATCAGAATTTAATAATACCAACAGTACGTTACAAAAGTGATTCACCTTTTTTTATACATACTATATTCCATCTAAATAAAGAAGAGGTGCCATAAACATTTGAAATTCATTTCAGGAGGGCAGTGGGGGGAATATGCTGTTCTGTTTATAATTTTTTATTTCGTCTTAATGAAATGGTTTTAATTGGTCATAAAGATTATTTATATTGCATTTGGGTTAAAAAAAAAAGAATTAAAAAAATACAATCATTGAACTGAGTGTTTATAAGCAGGTGTGAATCATCACCACCTGGTTAGCTATGCAATGTGTTGCTCATTTTCGTCCATTTTTTTTTAATTATCTTTTTAAAGAAAAATTTCAAATATTTAAAGCATTAGCCAGTCAGTCATTCGAGCATAATTTATGGAGTTAAACTTTGACCACACACTTTATTGCTTTAAACAAGTCTATTAAAGAAATAAAAATTCTAATTTAAATAAAAAAAAAATTGGAATCAGTATGAGGTCACTACTGTGGAAGTCATCCATCATTATTAGCATGGATTTTAGTTTCTATGCCATACTGATGCATAAACTCTTCAAACTAACACCATACATATATAAATACATATACTCAGTACAACCCTTCAATTAGGATTATGACGTAGTTTCTCACACCACCTATGTTGTGCGGTGGGATCCACAGTTTAAAAAACGACTCCGAACGACAGATTTTTGAGAAAATTTTATCATGACACGTTTTATTTACTCTCAGCGTGTTTCCCAGAAATCTGCTGGGAAGAAATCGAAAAAGAAATATTTTTTCGTATTTAAATATGTCGGACCTGGGGTTGGAACCGAAAACTAATAGGTCAATACACTATCTACACTATCTACTAGACTACAACGACTTCACATATCACAACATGGTTCATAAATTTCTATTTAAACAAATTTTTTTTGAAGGGGTGTCCCTACCCCACAGAATTCCTGACTTGAAAACCCCTTATTCTCATTATTCGATTCCAATTCATATCACTCCAGCCGGCATTTAAAGACCAAAAGAGAGCTTCCAGGGCAACACTAAGAACTTTTAGTCTGTGCAGGATCCAGCCATATTGAATCCATTTTTTTCTCTTTGAAAACTTTTGTAAAAATCGGGTTTTGGTCCAAAAATTCTATTTTTCCTGGTGTGAACTTCAGACCGAGGCTTTTCTACTATAGAAACGGTAAGAATGAGTCGCAAACTACAAAAAACCAAAAAAAAAAGGTTGTGAAGTCTAGGGAAATGATGCTGTAATTAGAAAATTAGTATCAAAATAGTGCCTTGTTGGGCTGGTGTCCATTCCGAACAAAAAAATGATTTGAAATCATAGAAAAAACTAGGAAATACAGGCACATAAGCAGTGTGAACGTTTCTACTGAACTATACTTTGGCAAGCAAACTGTTAATAAACATTTAAAGAAAGTTGGATACACAAGAGCTTGGATGCCACAAGAGTTAACAGTGAAGATTGGGATTCACGGATTAAAATCGAACCATTTCTGAAGCGATTTACTAGATCATGTGCAGTAATAAGGCGCATTAAAAACTATGAACGAAGAAATGAATTAACCAGACGTGCTAATTCTGTATGTCCATTGGGACTGGAATGGAATTGCTCATTATAAGCTTCTATAACCTGGTTAAACGATTGAAACGAACAAACAAAATTGAATCAAGCATTAACTAAAACGGCCAGAATTGTCTAGGATGGACAGGACAAGTGAAACGCTTGAACGGCTCAAGAGTGCAAACATCAATGCCAAACTATGTCAACAAAATTACTCACCAGCGAAGACGTCATGAACGAGATAGAATGAATGCGTAGAAGACTACTTAAGAATATTGAGCTTCTGAATCTAAATAGACCACCATTTTGCCTACTGGGAATTAACCTTTAGACTGCTACACATAATGGCTTATAGCATGCGTCCATGATTTTTCCCTTTGGTTTTATAAATATTTTCTTGAAACTTTCGCGGAAATATTTAACCATCCATCCATCAATCATGCAACAAGTCAATCAATTGTATGCGATATTATAAACAATGAAGAATTCCATCTTAAAAATAAATTTTATTTTTCATTTTTTAATACGTAAAAAAACTTGAATTAAAAAACAATTCCTTTTTCAAATTGTTTATAAACAAAAGAAATGTTATTTTTTTATAAACTTTTTTTTTTTTTTTTTGAACACAAGTACAAACGAAATTATATCTTTATTGATTTATAATTTTCTTTATGATTCTCTAGAATAATTAAAAAAAATGTAAATTAAACACAATGCAAATGCAAAAGTTTATTTGTATAAAAAAAAAAAATTTCTTTGTTTCATTGAAATTTTGCCCAAAAGAAATTTTCCAATGCCAGCCAATATTTTTATGAGGGGTCTTGTGCACTCACTCATAATAGGGATTTTTGACGTCAAACCCAAAAAAGAGATTTTTTTAAGATTAAAAATCTCCAAAGAGTTTAACCTACACTGTATATATTAATTCCCAGCAAAGATTTTTCCTTATTTTATATTTTTTTATCGTTTTAAATTTGAATCATCGATTATTTCCAATCTGGCAATACTTATGTCATTCTATTCTGTCACCAAGTTCATCTTATTAGCTTCACTGAACATAATGAACCCATTTGTGCTTGAACAATGTTAGAATTTATTGGACCAACGAGAAAAGTTAAAGTTAAGTTTATGCCTGAACTTGCCATATTATCCATTATTTACAATATGACAACTTGTAATATAAACAAAATGAGCAAATGCAACAAAAAAAAGAAGCCACTGCGTTTAAAAAACTTGTTTAAGTGAACAGTTTTCTCGACATTGCTCCGACACTGCCATATTTTTGAAAATGTTAACTTTATTTGATCTGTAAGTTGTAATAACAAAAATAATTTAAAGGTAACTTCACAGTTCCCTTTTAGCTAAAGCTACCTTTAGCCTAAATCCAAGTTTAACGGCAAGTTGTAATAATGGCCCAAAGTCTTTTAATATTAACAATCAAAATAGAAACTGCAATAAACCCAATAGAATTCTAAATTCCATTAAGGTCAACCAGCTAGTTTGATTTCTTATTTATTTCTATTAGAGTTTCACTTTCTACCAGCCGATTTAACATTAAAATAAGAAAAATTTTGAAATTTAAACCTTTTTTTAAACATTTTATTTTTCACTTTTATTTTCATACATAGCGATTATTGTTTTTATTCTTTTGCTTTTCTCTTTATTATTATTTTTTATTTTAAATAAAAATAAATGGTATTTATGAGATTTGTTTTTTATGATGCATAAAAACATTATGAGAATCAAGAAAAAAAATCAAGATATTCAAAAACAATAGAAAAGAAACTGAAATTTAAAGTCAAACAAAATTTCAAAAAGAAAAAAACAAGCATTTTGTAGCATTAATAAAAAAAAGAACACAATAGATATTCAAATGGCGAGTATAAAAAAAGGCAAACATCATATGCGTTTAAATAAAAAAAAAATAAAAAATAAAAAATAAAAAACTAGAGAAGAAATATTATGTACGAATAACATTCATTTTCATTTTTATTAGGCAAAGAAGCTGCTAGTTTTCACTTCATTAAAACAAAATCTTTTAAAAATAAAAGAAAAACAAAAACAACATCAGAAATCCAAACAACATATGGCAACACATTAACCCAACTTAGGGAATAGTAGAGAGAGTGAGTGAGAAAGCAACACAATAATTGTAATGCAAATTTTCTAACTGATGTTGTGTGTTGGAGCTTTGTTTATTACTTCCACTTGTTTTTATATGATATGAGTACGTGTATGTATATGTGTATGTGTATTTGTCTGTATAATGTTGATCTCTATTAATGTATACATAGTTGCTATTTTTTTTGTATACGGTTTATAGTTATTGTTGTTATAATTTTTTTCATACTCTTTGTGAGAGAGACAGATTTGTTTTGTTTATACGAGATATTTCTCTGTGATTATTAACGGCATATTTAAATGAATGGCTGCTTTAATTCGGCATTAAATAGGTGGTAAAAGTTGCAGTAAGAAAATTAATGGATGCATGAAAGTGGTAGAGATTTCTGTATTAATTTTAATGTTTTAAACTTAAATAACTTTATCGTTAATGTTTTCGAATAAAATATATTCCTTATAGCTTAATTGCTAAACAGAAAGTTTGTTTTTAATTTTTTGTTTCTTTTGTTAAATTTTCATAGCAGATATAGTTGCAGAATCCAAAAATTATGCCTATTAAGTGCAATAAGGCGCAGAGACTGGCATGCGTTGTTTCAATAGGGACAAATGGGAAGCTGTCATGCAGCGGCTGTAAAGACTGTTTGGTTTAAACACCTCGCTTACGTTATGGTTAAGATAATGGAAGACAAGTTTGACAGATTTATCATGGGACACCGTGAGCAGGCAAATCTAGTGGCTTACAGTTTCATCAATGAGTTCTGTAGAGAATAGAAAAATTTGAAGACACAAACTATATTAAAAAGTGATCATTCTATGGTATATGGGGCAAGGAAAGATAGAAAGTCTAAGACTCGGAAGCCATGGGGAAATTCTCACGTTTCTTTCAAACTGAACTTTAAGTCATCGATTTAACGCGAATGGATAGTGCGAAAGTAAAACACTTGGAACCTATGGAGAAAGCCAATTTCATCAATACGAGACTCTGTGCAAGAGACCCTGCATATATCTTCATAAAAAAAATTCTAATGGCGTATTTTGTATGATCTTGAATACCAGGGATTGCTGCAAAAAGTTAAATTATTGCTTACCAAACTCGACTCTCAAAATGAACATTATATTGCGTACAATGAGGCTTGCCGAAACTACATGTCAATCAATTGCATTTTATCATTTAGGGCAAAAAAAAAATAGTAAATAACCACCGAACACTATCTTGCTCCAATAACAGTAATGATTCGATTTTCTTCGTTCTCGTAAGAAACAGTGCCATGATAAATATTACCCTGGACACAAACCAATTCAGTTAACATATCTGTAATGTTACTAACAGAACTTAATTTAAGGCTTGGAAAGAAAAACAGGAAAAAATTAAAATTTCTGGGTAAAATTAGATAAAACGGCACAAGTTGCTAAAACAAGCTCTATAGTTAATCAATGTTCAAAAACTTGAAGAATAAGAACTACAATAAACAGATAATCACACATTTCCGAAAGCTAATGTAATCCGGTAAATAAACCAATGTAGGCATAGATCAGGACAACATAAACGACAAAGTGAATTTTTTTAACGCATATTACGACCCTTTAACTAATAATTGTCCGAATCCTAAAAAAACGAATTTAGATAGTGGATTTTGAAATTTGCTAACATGTTAGATTTTAAAATCCTCTAAATGCCCTTTTGCGCTAAAACAGGACAACATGGGCAACAAAGTGAATTTTTTTAATGTCTATTACGCTCCTTTAACCAAATTAATCGGCCAGAACCGTTAATAGAGCAAGTTTGATAGGAAATTTTCAAAATTTCCGACAAGTGGTTTTAAAAACTAACTAACATGGTTTGGGTCCAGGATAATAGACCTTAAAATCTATCTTAACAAAGATTTTAAGATTACATTTTTTAATTTATCGCTGAAACAACAATCTCTTGAGATGGTGAAGCAAAACTTGAAAACCCAAGACCTCTTTAATATTCAGAACACACTTAGAATTTACTGGCAATGACACTAGAAGACATTTTATCTTTGACATTGCACTTGTTAGAGCAAAATTTAACGCTTTTTTATTAAAAATAAAATTTGTTTTATTTCAAAAATTTTAAAATTCAAATTTTAACTTACGATTTAATACCAAAAAAGGAGGCTTACCTGTAATTAAAAATAAAAAAAAATTAAATTAAAATAAAAATAACACGTAAATTCATGAATAAAATTCAAATTATGAAATGAAAAAAAAAATTGTAAAATATTTAAAAAAAAACCACAACAAAATACGGCAATTTCCTAAACTGCCTACAGAGCTTGTTTGCATCATTGATTTTGTAATAAAATAATAATGATGACAAACGAAACAAAGGCAACCAGCAAAATACACCCTCGCAATATGCTCTCATCAAGCACGTGCTATTTTTTTTCTCTTCTTGTTCTTCTAATTCGTATTCATTTATTACAACATCGACTAGAGAGGTATAAATAAAGCTAAAAAGCTATTCAGTTTCAATTCATGGATTTTTATTTCCTCGTTTGTTAACTGTCAGCAAAAAAAAATACAATAACAAGAGCTGCAGCAGCAGCAGCAGCAGCAATGAAATAGACAAAAACAGACAGATAGACAGACAGAAGACAAGTAACAAAACCAACACCCGCCCTCAGGTCTATTTTAAAACGTATACACAACCGAAAAAGAAAAATAAAAAAAATTTAAACGGTTTGCTATTGTCTAGTCGATAATAAACAAAAACAAAAAGGAAAAATAAATTTTCTTACATGAAATAAAAACACAACATATTGACAACACTGAGACCAAATTCAAAACAATAAAAATAAAACGACTATCACACACACACACACAAGCTGAATTACCCAAATCAGCCGTTATTATAATCGTACATTATAAAGGTGTTGCCATTTGGTCTTGATAAATAAAATAGCAAAGACTTTTAAATGTGGGAGTAAAAAACGAAGGGGGCATGAAAATAATCCGTAAAATATTACAAATTAAAGGATTTTAAGAGAGATTTTCTCTTCTGCTTTAAGGGTATTTGCTTTAACAGTCAATTTATGACAAAACTAATCATGTTACCTGTTAAAATGGGATAAATTCGTTAAAGGAAGCAGAAAATTGATTGGATTTTGAAAGAAATTTCATTCAAATCCAATGAAATCATTTACATTCTATTATGCCTAGCTTCTATAATCATCAAATTTTTATAACTGAAAAAGTGTGACCCCCCTCCTTCCAATGAGTTGTATTGTGTTGAAATAAAGAAAATATGTTGTTACAGGAGGGGGAAAGGGTGTAGTATTAATAGAAAATAGATATGAGCATGTGTTCACAGTTGGAGTAACATTGTAGACTTCAGATTTTAAAAGGGTATTGGGTACGGCGAATTAAAACAGATTTTGTACAGTGAGGTCTCCAAAATATTGCAAATATTGACAGTGACTTACTTTAAAAGCACTTTGATTAGAAAATTTAATTATAACTCGTACAAGTTCTTGCTAAATGTTAAGTTAGATTAGTGGGAACGGCAAGCTATCCCAGTTAAGTTCATTCGGTGGCAATATGACACCTTTGTTACCCTGTGTGAGGTAAACCCCCTTGTCATAATCCGTTAGTGGTGGGTTTGAAACCCCCAAGCTTCGGTTAAAACCGGCTAGTTCCCTTAGTGGCACGTTCGCCACCAAGCCTATATCTTCAAACGTTCTGTCAGCCAAAAACCGATGAAATCTGTTAGTTAGTTGGATTAAATTATGTAATGTTGGCATGTTATAGTTTCTAAAGTGGTCGACTATAAATATTAGTTAACACGGTTGAAAGCGTCATGAAGACATTATGATTTTCAAAAGTGTGACATAAATTCCCTACAAATAACTCTTAGGAAACCCTCTGAAATCTACTATTCTCTAAAAAAAAACATAACATCGGCGTCAGACAGGAAAGGACTTCACCAAAAAAAGGCCCTTGCCACCAAACCCCACTCATGTCTACAGATTGGCATGTTGCAATTAG